>CM053622.1:287882213-287923491 GCA_028646595.1 Phalanger gymnotis | reverse complement strand
AAAAAAAAAGGAACACCTGTGACCTTACGTTCTTCTTTTTCCTATATAAGACTTCATACAGACTAACCCTGGGTGTGCCTCAAAGCTCAGTTCTGGCCCTCTTCTCTACTCCCTCTATGTTATTTCACTTGGTAATCCTCACCAGTTTGTTCCCAAGGATGGAATTATTCCCATAAAATCCTGAGATGCTTTTGATTCTGCTTAGGCAACACTAACATCTATCCTGATTGAAGTCATGTGTCTCCAGCTGCCTAATGGACATCTTAAACTAGAAGTCACGTAAATATCTTAAACTCACCATTTCCAAAACTGAATTCATAACTTCCCTATTATGGCCCAGGGTAACATAATGCTCTCACTCACACAGGTTTGGAATCTAGGTATCATCTGACTCTTTAGTTCCATATCCATCCAATTGCTAAGTTTTGCCAATTGCATCTTTGCAATGTTTCTTATATACATCTCTTTCACTCCTCTGACACTGCTACCATCCAAGTGCAGGCCTTTATAACTTCATGATCAGATTATTCCTGTAAGTGTAGGTTGGTCTCCCTTTCTCCACTCTCTCTTTCCACTTCAGTCAACCATTCATTCAGCTGTCAAACTGATCTTTGTAAAGTAAAGCTCTGACCATGGTGCTCACTCCTCAACTCTCCGTAGTCAATAAACTCCATTAGCTCTCTCTTACCTCCAGCATAACATATAAGATCCTCTGTTTTAAAGACCTTCATAACCTGACTATCATATCTTTCTAGTGTGCTCACCCCTTTCTCTTCTTAATGTACTCTAAATTCTTGCAACCTCAGTATCCTTGCCATTCCTTGCATAAGACACTACAGCTCTTGACTGGGCATTTTCACTGATTATTCCTGATGCCTGGAACACTCTCCCATCTTACCTCTGATTCCTGGATTCCCTAACTTCTCTTAAGAATCATCTAAAGTGGGGGTGGAGCCAAGATGATTGAGTGAAAGCAAGGACTCACTTGAGGTTTCTCCCAAACCATTTCAAATACTTCTAAAAAGTGAATCTGAACAAATTCTAGAGTGGCAGAATCCTCAAAGAGACAGAGTGAGGCAGATTTCCAGCCCAAGACAACCTGGAAGGCCAACAGGAAGGGTCTGTTGCACAAGGCTGGGATAGGAGAGCAGTCTAGTAGGCAGGCTGCACCAGCACAGGCCCAATCATAGCCTGAGCAGACCCCAGGAGACTGAATCAGGAGCATCACTGGCAATTCCCAGACCTCTCAGAGCAGGAGGGGTGTCTGCTGGAACTGGGTGAAAGAGAAGCACAGTCCTCAGAAGGGCATGTGTCAGTGGAAGCAGCTACTCCTGGGGCTATCAGCCCACAGACTGAATGTTTGAAAGTCACCTATTTAAACTTCCTGGAGCAAAGATGTTGGAGTAAGCAGTAAGTACCTCTAACCCTCCTTTATAGCCTTTGAAAAACCCAGAGAATATTGCCCCAGGAAAAATCCTGGAATAGTGGAGCCAGCAGAAAGACAGTCTTTTAGTTTGGGAGGCTAGGAGGATTAACGGGAGAGGTCTCTCTTCCTGTGGCTGAAGGGGATCAATACAGAACAGGAGGCATCCCAGCAAGCCCCACCTCAGCAGACCAGGAGGAGATCCTGAGCCCCAGGGTGAAGGAGCAGGCAAGCATCAACACTAGATACACACCAGCTGCCACCACCACAGACTCCAGCTCAGGACCAGGTAAACTACCAGACCACTACAACATCCAGCTGCCAGCACCAGAGGCCCCAGCACAGAAAACCAGTAACCAGGCCCCTAGCCCATAGCACGAGTCTGAAAGAGTGTCCCCTGGGCCCTAGAAGAAGATATCAAATTTAAAACCAGAAAAAGGCAAATATCACGAGGAAGAAGAATCAAAGAAAAACAATGACCATAGAGAAATATCTTGGTGACAGGGAAGGTCAAAACACAAATTCATGAGAGGACAACATGGTCAATAAACCCACATCTGAAATCTCAAAGGAGAATATAAACTGGTCTCAAGCCCAACTTCTTGGAAGAGCTCAAAAAGGATTTTAAGAGTCAAATAAGAGAGGCAGAAGAGAAATTGAAAAATTCCTTTAAAAATACTAAAGAATCAGATAAAATATTGTATCTTACAAAACATCTTTCTTAGTTCCTCTTAATCTTAGTGCTTTCCCTCCAAGATTATCTCAAATTTGTCCTATTTATAGGTTGTTTGTACATGATTGTGTGCATATTGTCCGCCTCACTGAGCTATAAGCTTCTTGAGAGCAGGGACTGTATTGCACGTTTCTTTTTATCCCCAGAGTTTATCACAATGCCTGACACATATTAAATGCCTAATAAATGCTTGTTGACTTGAATTGATTTATTGTAAGGTAAAATGAAAAAAATTGCCTAAGTGAAAAAAAAATGGCAGACTTAGACTCAGGAATCTGATTAGAGACTGGGTCTCGCTGAAGCCATTGGCAAGTCATATTACCTTTCTAAACCATCGATTATTCATTTGTAAAATAAGGATACTAATATTTACATTTCATACCTCGCATGTTGTTGTGTGAAAAGTGCTTTATAAATGGTAAACTATTATATAATTGTGAGTTATTATTCATGACCCATGGATAATTTTCCACACTTCTTTTGGCTATGTCATTTTTTCCTATGTGATTTGTCGCTGTTGAGACATTTCGGTCACATCTGACTCTTTGTGACCCCATTTGCGGTTTTCTTGGCAGAGATATCAGAATAGTTTGACATTTGTTTCCTCAATTTGCAGAAGAAAAAAACTGAGGCAAACAGGGTTAAATGACATACCCAGAGCCCCATAGCTAAGTAGGTGTCTGAAGCCAGATTCGAACTCACAAAGATGAGCTTTTCTAACTCCAAATCCAGCACTCTACCCACTGTACCACCTAACTGCCCTTTCCTGTATAATTACAAATTATCAATTAGCTCTGAATGAAATTTCGGCAAGTGACCTTGGAAAATAGACACTTTTCATATTTTTCTCTGTCTTTCAGAAGGTAGTAGCATAATTTCGCAATCTCAAAGTTAAATGAAATCTCAGAAGTTATTTCTTCCAATCCATAGCTGGGCTACCAGTAGTAGTTGGCTATTGATGGGAGATATTGCATCTTTCTGACATCAGTTTAAAAAATAAATTCTCTTCCTTTCATCTATAGATACCATTTACTTTTCCATGAAACATGAAAAAAATTATTTACCCTTCAGAAGTACTAGGCTCATTATCTATGGTCAAAACTTTATACTTACTTTTTAATTCCTTCTTCCTGTCACATTATTCCATGATTTAGCACAATTACCTTCTTGGTTCTTGTTTGGATTCCCCTCTATTTCCTTAAAATAATTTCTTTCCACTTCTATTCATTCATTTGTTTATGTATTTTTACCTTGACCAGTTCTTTCATCTTTCCAAGTGATGCTTTATGCTCCCTGATAACTGGAGAACATAGTTCTCTAAGCTCCCTTTTCCTTCTTCTTTAGCAAGCAGAACAATGTACACAATTTGATTATTGATTACTTCTAATGTAAACCTAAATATGGCAAAATCTCAACAGTCATTGGGACATTGTCATAGATACCTACTTAAGTGTATATTTTCTATCATATCTGGTTTCTCCAACAATGAATTATCTGGTTGTTGACCTGTTTTAAAATGGGCTCTGTTTCCTGGTCAATCAGAAAATTTTAGTGAAATTAAAAAAAAAACAATAATTCAATTAAGGAGAAAAGTTGGTATCCTTACCAAAAGTAGATATCCTCAAACAATTGACCTATTATCCACACTTGATTAATGTTTCAGAGCCCCAGTGTCAAAATTCATCACCTACATTACATAGGCATTTCCATATAGTAAGAAAGTTTTGCAGAAACTTATTTCCATACTCTCCTATCCAAGGCTCATGAGAATTTCTTCTAGTGTAGGATAAAGACAAAAAAATACTTTAAAAAGTTCATTTCTTTGAGGAGAAATGACATAATAGTATTAGGGGTTAAGGTAGATCGGAGAAAAGAAGATCTGGTTGTTCGCTCTGGCTCTACATTTGGAAAGTTATTTCATCTCTGGGCCTCAATAAGATATCTAAGATCCCTTCCTACTCTAATACTCAATAATTCTTAGAAAAATTATGAAAAAAAGAAGTAGTCAAGAAGTTGTTGGGGTAAGTGTAAGAAGAATACTAGAATTCAAATGTAGTTTCTCCCTATTATCTAAGGAAAATTTCAAAACATTCATAAAATACCCTGATAAAGTTGAAACTTATAGCAAGACATAAGCTCTGGGAGGTCAGACACTGCTTCATTTTGTCTTTCTATTCTTCAGTGTCTAGAATTAAACCTTTTATAAAATTCTTACAATGCCTGTAATTTTGTCAGTGTAGGGAACTCTCTGTAAGGAATTTTCTCTACCAATCCAGATGAGCATCTTTTACAAAATGAATAGTTTTCCAGTATCACACAGCCAGTATGTGTCAGAGGTAGCCTTTGAATACAGGTCTTTATGACTATGGAGCCAGCTCTAACTCCACTATACCTTGTTGTCTCTCAATATGCCTATCACATTAGCCTTCATAATTGTTTCTTGAATTTGAGTCATCCCCTGACTACACACTGATCCCTTGAATTTGGAGAACTGACCTTCCTCTGGATCTCTTTCTATCTCTACAACTTCTACGCCTTTGTCTTTTTGTCTTAGTTCATACCCATCACTGGGTTTCTCCAAGGTTTTGCACTGAGTCCTGTTTTCTTTTGTCCCTATATTTCCTTTTATGATAAACTTATTTATCCCTGTCATCTCAACTTCTTTCTCTATGCAGATGATTCCTAATTCCATAATTCTAACTTCCAGCCTTTGTTCTGATATGCCAAGTGCCACAATGACTATTGGGTATCTTACTACTTGTCCCATTGGACCCTCAAATTAAGCATTTCTGAAAAAAGGTAAGCCCCCCTAAATATCCTCCTTCTGACTTCAGAATTTCTGTCAGTGTCACCAATATTCAGCTCTCTACTTCTCTGTAATAAGAAATTAAAAGTTTGCTGATAACCATATGCCAACTTCTTTATGTCCTCGGCTATTACTTTCTCCATCTTCTTAGGGGATAGTAGAGTTTGGCCATCAATGGTTTTACTTGTAAGCACTGGTAAAATGAAGCAATAAATTCTTCCTGGAGAAAGCCCATGGTAGGTAGGCATTAGGTGGAGAATCAGAGAGGTCAGTCAGTCGGTTAGGTCATTATGACAATGTGATCAAATTTCCATGAACCTCATCCTAGGAGAGCACTTAGTTCTATGACACTGGGATTTGTGTATGGAATTGTATGTTATTCAACAATTTAGAATAGTGGTAGCAGCAGACATTTTTATAGTGCTTTTAGTTTGGTATATGTTTTTGTACATAGATGATCCCAGTTGAGTCTCACAACAGCCCAGTGAGATAGATATTACAAATATCATCATCTGCATTTTACAAATCAGCAGAACAAGACTGAAGGATCCAGCTAGTAAATAGAGTGAATAGAGACTGGACCTGGTGTTAGGAATACCTGAATTTAAATCTGGCCTTAGTATTTTCCAGCTCTGGGACCCTGCACAAGTAAATTGCTTCAACTGCTTCAGTTTCTTCATTTGCAAAATGGGGTAAAAAGCACCTACCTTTAATGGTTTTTGTAAGAATAAAATGAGATATTATTTATAAAACATCTTCTAAAGCTTAAGGTACTATATAAATGTTAGTTACTATGATCATCATTATTGTTGTTTTTTGGTGTTTTGTGACTTGCCCAAGTTTATGCACTAGTTAGTGTAAACCCAGGTATGATATATTAGAAATCTGGCACTTTCCACCCCAGGCTGCCCCTTCTGTGAAAGTCTTTAAATTACTCAATCAATAAGCACTTAAGAGGCACCTACTAAGTGCTAGGCACTTTATAGATACAAAGAAAGGGGAGGAGAAACAGGTGTCACAAAGAGTGGAATTTCTTAAGAAAACCCATTATGGTGAATCCCTAATAAACTTTGTCTTTTCCCTCGGCTGAGAAGGCTTGAGTCGAATTCTTTTGGCAGGACCCGGAGTGTAGGTATTTTGGAGTCTCGAGCACCCCTAGAAACCTATGGTTCCCTACCTATCATCATTTTTCCTTTAACCTCTTCAGTATTATATGCTGGACTCTGTTCTAAGCATTTTACAAATATTATCTTATTTGATCCTCACAACAATCCTGGGAGGTAAACACTGTTATGTTTCCCATTTTACGGTTGAGGAAACTAAGGTTAGTTGACTTGTCCAGAGTCATACAGGTACTATCGGTGGGTGTATTTGAATTCAGATCTTCCTGACTGTAGGCCCAGCAGCCTATCCATTGTACATCCAGTTGTTTTATGGGAGAGCTTATTCACTTTCTATATTCGCCTGTATAAGTTCTCCAATTTTTGTTTGCTATCTCCCTGGATAAATGAATCTGTTTGCTATATGTGCTCATTGTGGAACTGACATTTGGTTGGAAGTCAAGCCTTCAATATATAGTCTTCCCCATTAAGAGACAGTGATAAGGAGCCTAGCCTGAACCTGAACTTTATTGCCCTTAGACTAACACTATTTAGGGGAGTAGATATAATTTTATCCTTGTATCTTCTCTTTCTGAAGAAAAGTCTCGTCAGACTCTTATCCCAACCTCTTTTCTCCTTTTCTGGTGTGAATAAAAATTTCCTTTGGAAAAGGGTAGATAGAAGAGACTCTAAAGATATCCATGCTTCCCTATAAACCATATATAGATAGATACATGGGGAAACAAATAATCTATATGGTCAACACAAAATACCCCCTTACTTATGATACTATGAAAACCTTAATTTCATTTTACCAGCAAAGAAATGACCTCAGGATCATTTTCTTGTCTTCTTAAGGGGATAGGAAGGTTTTTGTTTTTGTTTTGTTTTTACTACATTATATTTCATTCTCATTATCTTTTCTTTCTCATGGAGAATATTGTTTGACAGGTCCCTGGAACTGAACCAAATTCTAATTCAGAGATCTTGTCTGATAGATGACCATTAAATAAGAGAAAAATATTATTTTAACCCACTTCCTAAACTATATAGCACAAACTTCACAACATAATTATACATATGGTAGCACCAGCACTCATACTGGTAGGGAAACAATAAACATAAACAAATTCCTGAAACATGCCTTGCTTAGGCCTTCCTTCCCGGAAGTGATCAATGGATTGAAACTCCACATGCTCACAAGGTCAATTAAAGTCTTAAAAGGATAAATATACTTTGTTCATATGATTTCATTGTCTTTTCTTCTTTCATTGTTGCTTTGCCACTTGAACTCAGGTTATAACTATCCAATCCAAATCTATAGTAAATGACAGAAACCAGGTAAAAGTTTATAAGGTTGCCTTACTAATCCCACAGGGATCCTACTTTAGCTGCTACACTGAGAAATTACCTCTCAGCAGACCAACATCAGAAAATGTGACAGAACATAGAAGAAAAAGGCAGAAAAAGAACATTTGAAAGAAACACTTATGGTTAAGATTTCTGGAACTTTAATAGCTTTCCACCGCAAATTTTGGCTATCATGCACTCAAGCTAAGAGGGGAAAAAAATGAGTTTTACAACATTAAGGTTGTTTTATAACATATTACATAATGATGTAAGTGCCATAAAGAAAGTTGTGTGTAGTGCTGTAAAACTTATTAGGTCACCAATATTTCTGGTTTTGTACAATGAAATTAGAAATAATGATTACTATTAGAGTTACCAGCATTTTTAAAAATCCTTTGAATTGAGCCCTTTGTCCCCAAGGATATACAAAGGAATTTGTAAGTTCTGCAAAAAGGGTCATTTATACGTTCTCTTCAGGTGAAAGAAGTCATGTTAACATTATGAGTTTTATATAAACTTTCCATGGGTCAGGATTAGACTCTCAGGATTAGACTTTATTCCCTTGCTTTACATCCTGCTACCTGCCAACCTATGAATGTTTTCTAAAGTTTAATTTTTTTCTCATTTCTCTGCAAAAAAGTTAATCATTCTTAAATTGTTTTCAAGCTACACATATTTAAAGTTAATAAACAGTTAATTGCATAAATTCGCGTTTGGAATTTGGGGGCAACAATTCAATATTTAGTTATATAGGTACATCAAATATTTTATAATGAAACTTTTTACAAAGCAAAGAATTGATGTTGGTCCAACAGTACTTTACATTTTAGAAGTACTAGTACATATAGAGAAACAAGTGGATATCCTAAGATAAATGAACTTCCTGCATTTGCAAACAGATTGAAATTTTGGTATTTCTTATAACTATATATTTTAGTATTAGGTAAAAAAAGAAGATTTATTATTGTTATTATTAGTTAACTTTTAATTTTACTTTTAATAATAGATGCTAACATTTGATAAAATATTATCTAGCTTATATATCAATTGATATTTTCCCACTAACTTCAATTTAATGTAATATCTGGTAAGCACTTTCCCTATGTAAGGCATCTATCTTATTTGATAAGGATATGTATCAGTAAGGCAAGATTCATGACCTGGAGGATGAGCGTGAACAATGCCTGTATGGTTTGGAAACACAAAGTATAAGGAACTCTCTAGGTAGAAGGCAGAGGAAGTATAACCTTTATTTAGACTCCAGAGGTTCAAATCCAAGCACCAATACCTCCAATTTGATATAGCAGTAATTATATTCCAAAAGCGGTAAGCCCACCTCAATGTAGCAACAAGGAAATTATAACACAGTATTATAGCAAGGAACTGAGTCATCCTGTAACCTTCCCCCTTGCTAGGACCTTCCCATAAACAATCACTCATGAATCCTAACTGTCTGCTTACCTGCATTCTCTCCCCATTCAATTCTCTGGTCTCTGCAACTTCCTGGTTTCCACTCTGCACTTTTTTTGAAGCTCTGTTGGCTCTTTTTCCTTGGGCTGAATTCTGAATTTTGGCTTTTCTTCTGACTTCTGAATTCTCAATTCTCATTGACTACTTTTTGGGTGTATGTACTCTTTTTTGGGGCCCACTGGCTTCAGGCCCAATGGGCAAAAGGGTGTGTGCCGGAGGCTTAGTGTCTAGTAAGTAAAGGGATCAGGCCTGCCAACAAACAAACCTCTGAGCTACCCTTACTAGGCCTCATCTGAGGTCTATTGAGTGGGTGGAAGGGTTTTTAATCCCTGATTGGCATCACAATGGTGTGTGCCTGCCTCTAATCAGGCCTCCCTTTGTTGGCCCCACCTGAAGCCTATTCAATGGGTGAGAAAGATCTTTCACTTACTGCTTGGCCTTACAGGATACAAAAAATTGCCCCTGCCCACAAGGTGCTTAGGTGCTGGCATTCTACAGTGGTAGGAGCGGAAAAGAATATGTATATAAGTAAGTACAAAGTAAACACAAAATGATGCATGGTCATTTTAAGAAGAGACAATGTCAATACACTGGGGGTGTGGGAGAAATAGGATAGGAATCAAGAAAGGTATGCTGGGAGCTGATCAAATGTCTTTGATCTGTGTACTGAAAGCAGTGGATAGAATACAGGGCCTGGAGTCAGGAAGGCTCATCTTCCTGAGTTCAAATTTGGCTTCATACCCTTACAAGTAATGTGAGACTCTGGGCAAGTCGCTTAACCCTATTTGCTTCATTTTCCTCATCTGTAAAATGAGTTGGAGAAGGAAATCACAAAGCATGCCAAGAAAACCCAAAAAGGGGTGACAAAGATTCCAATATGACTGAAGACGACTGAACAACAAGATTTCAAAAGAGGCAGAATTAAGGACAGAGTACATTAAAGACAATCAAGACTTATACTATCATTCCAGAGATACCATTTTATGAGTTTTACACTTTACTTATTTTTAGAATGTGCAGTGATGAATATAAATGGGATTCTTCCATTTAAAGAAGTGATCTATCATAATAATTTTCAAAAGTAAAGCTTTAAGTTTTCATTAGCATTGCTTCAAACATATATTTGTGGGTGCTAATTGATCCACAGAAGATCTTTGATGATCATTGTGAAGGGTAGGACTTTTGGAACTTCTTCGAAGTTTTACTACATGTCTATATATCTATGAAAGAAACAACTATTCAAAGTGACTAAAGGTAACAAAAAAAAAGAGAATGAAACCTGAGTAAATGAATATGCAAATAATGGAATTCCTCGACAAGGGATGATTTTTGTTTGCATTTAAAATTCCTCATGAATCTATTTATAATAGTCTCCTTACTTGGAAAAAAAATGCAATTTCCTCAGCCTGGCTTTTAAAGTCCTCACAATCTGGCCCCAGTCTACTTTTACAGACCTATTTCCCATTAGTCCCCTTCACACTTTCCATGTTACGATCAAATAAGCCTACCATCCATTTTCCCAAATTTAATAATCCATTTTCCATGTTATTTTTGCTTTTTTTTTCTAATTTCACATCCAGCTACTCTAAGCATCTTGTCTATAAAGCATATTACCTGTTTATAATAATTCTGCACTTGGAAAGGTAGTTTTGCAATGGCCTATTCTTATACCCCGAGTCAAAGAGAAATATTTTCTAATAATGCGCTGCAGATTGTGTTGTGCTCTGGTATTGCATTGGGTAAGGAATGCTTTCTGTGTGGCTCCCATTTGCTGTAATGGTATAAACAAAAAGATACCAGGCAGCATAAGGCCAGTCATTCACAGGTATGTATAAGACAAAATATCAAATCCAACAAATGAGTTTATTCTTTATTTGAATTTTTAAAAATACAATTGAATGGAAATAAGGTAGGGGCATTTTTTTTTCCTCTTCTCATCATTCCTGAAAGTACCCATGATTTAAAAAAAAAAGTAACATCTTTCTACTTATCCATTTAGAAGTCATTGCTAATGATTTCAAATAAATATGGCAGATATTGGCTGCTATAGTGCCACAGTGCTATAGTACTGCTGCCAAGGGATGACCACCAACTCCCTCTTTTCTTCTCCTTGTTCTCCCTTGATAGTTCCTCAGAACTCTGGAGGGCAGCTAGGTTGTGCCCTTGAATAGAATGCTGGGCCTGGAATCAGAAAGATTCTTCTTCGTGAGTTCAAATCCAACCTCAGACACTTACTGTTGTTAAAATAATTAACTGCACTATAGCTTTTATAATTCAATTCATTTGTTTCTCTGTAAGTTCAAATAGGGCTCGTTCCATGAAAATTTCCTCTCAATGTGTAATAATGGTGGCACAGTGGGTAGAGTTCAGAGCCTTGAGTCAGGAAGACTCACCTTTCCTAGTTCAAATCCAGCCTTAGACACTTTCTAGCTGTGTGACACTGGGCACTTAGCCCCATTTGCCTCATTTTCCTCATCTGTAAAATGAACCGGAGAAGCAAATGGTAAACCACTCTAATATCTTCGCCAAGAAAACCTCAAACGGGCTCACAAAGAGTCAGATAGCTGAAAATGACTGAACAACACTAAATGTTATCATTATCCCCATTTTATAGTTGAGAAAACTGAACCAAGGCAGACAGTAACTTGTCTAGTATCACAGGCAAGTAAGTGGCTAGTGCTGAATTTGAATTCAAGTGCTCCTGACTCCAAGCCCAGAATTTATCTGCTATACCACCTAGTTGCCTGTAGAGTACACAAAATTGGGAACGGCATTCTCCTGGTCAGAGTAATACCATTTTGCATGTTGATATAAATTTCAAGTTTCAGAGCACTTTGAGATTAATTATTTCACTTAATTTTCTCAACACTTCCCCCAAATGGGGTCAGAAAGAGTCAGATATGACTGAAATGCCCGAACAACAACAAAAAACAAAGAAGAGAATGAGTGAGGACAAAGACACAAGTTGGACAAATATGGAAATGAAATGACTAATGTCCTATAATGTGAGAATGTCAGCCACAATTAATCATACCTTATTGCTATTTGTTTTATTTGCATCAATGTCAACAAACTGTTGAATATTATTATTTCAAGAGAAACACCTAAAATAGATTAAAGACATGAAAGCATTTCATTTCTAAGGATGTAGGAGTGATTGACAAAAACTATGATTTCCTCCATGAGATATCACGGACAATTTAGGAAGCAACTTAGATAACTCTTGTATGACTCATGTGGTTGGCGACCCCACTTGTGCTACAGACTCATAAGTCAATGCAAATTCTCCAGCGGATCTACTAAACAAACAAACAAACAAACAACAAAAAAAAACAAGAGCCCCTTTCTTTCCCAAAATTCCCTCTCACAAACCAAGCCCTCTTTCAGCAGTAAGGCGTCTTGATTTCCTACATAAGAATTATAACACTGGTCCTGAAAAATCTACAGGACTTCACAACCTGTTTATTTTTATGGTCATATTTAAGTTGTATTCTTGAAGGTCACAATTAAGATTTTCAAATGAAGCAAATTAAAGTTAAATGCGACCACAAGAATTGCTAAAATAGACTTCTTTGTGATTTTTTTCTGAAGGAGTTTTGGGGGTAATTGACTTTCAAAGTACATTTTAACCTCTTACCAAAACTGTATGAGTAAAATATAATTTTTAATTTTTATTTCAATGTGAGTTTGGGGACATGACTGAAGTTTTCCTATAGTCTGTAAAAATGAGGAAACAAACTAAGAAAATGTTTGGGCAACCTCCAAAGTTCTGGGAAAAAAAAGTTTTTAAAGGTGAGTAATTTTGCACAGCATATGTTATAATAAAAAAAAAACTAAGAAAAAGTAGCCTTTCTAGTCTAATATTTTTGCCTACAATTTCAGACACTCCTGGGAGAGGATTTGTTAATAGAGTTCTAACTGTGGGATCTAATTTTAAAATAAAAGAACATCAAAAGCTGATCACCTTGAGGACTGATTAAAAATCAATTATCACAAATGGTAAAAATGTGGTAATCCTTTTCTAAAATCAATTAATCATCCATCTCCTATCTTTGTGCCTTTGTCTAATTTACATCCATGCTTGGAATGTACTCCCTCTTTTTGGAAGTTTCTTTTAAGATTCTTTTCAGGCACAATTTCATGTAGGAAGAGTTTCCTGATCCCTCTCCCAATTAGTGCTTTCTCCTCAAATTATTTTTTCCTTCAAATTATCTTTAATTAATTATTCATTTATATAATGCCTCACCCCAGTAAAGCTTTATGCTGTATACAAAAATAAAATCAATATGGGCACATGATTTAAGCATAAAGGTTGCTACCAAAAGCAACTTAGGAGAACAAGGAATGGTTTACCTGTCAGATGTGCGGAGGAGGGAAGAATTTATGATCAAACACAATATAGAGAGCATTACTAGAGGTAAAATGGACAATTTTGATTATACTAAATTAAAAAGCTTTTGTCTGGGGCAGCTAGGTGACGCAGTGAATGGAGGAACAGCCCTGGAGTCAAGAGGACCTGAGTTCAAATCTGACCTCAGCCACTTGATACACTAGCTGTGTGACCTTAGGCAGGTCACTTAACTCCAATTGCCTTGCCTTTCCCCCTTCCAAAAAAAAAAAGAAAAAAGAAAAAGCTTTTGTCAAAAACAAAACAAAACAAAAACCAATGCAACCAAGATTAGAAGCAAAGCAGAAAACTGGGAAATATTTTCTAATAGCAGGTGTTTCTGATAAAGCAATCATTCATTTCTCATGTATAGTGAGAACTGATTCAGATTCATAAGAATAGAAGTCATTCCCCAATTGATAAATTGTCAAAGGATATGAACAGGCAATTTTCAGATGAAGAAATCAAAGCTACCTATAGTCATATGAAAAACTGCTCTATATCACTATTGACTAGAGAGAAATGCAAATTAAAACAGCTTTAAAGTGCCACCTCACACCTATCAAATTGGCTACTATGACAGAAAAGGAAAAGAATATATTTTGGAGGAGATGTGGGAAAATTGGAACACTAGTGCACTGTTGGTGGAATTGTGAACTGATTTAACCATTCTGGAAAGTAATTTGGATCTATTCCCAAAGGGCAACCAAACTGTGCATACCCCTTGATCTAGCAATAGCACTACTAGGTCTGTATCCCAAAGAGACCACAAAAAGGGAAAAGGACCCACGTGTACAAAAAGTATTTATAGGAACTCTTTGTGGTGGCAAAGAATTGAAATTGAGAGCATCTCTATCAATTGAGGAATGGCTGAACATTTTGTGGTATATTATTGTACTGGCACATAACCATGTTATACAAAATGATGATCAGGCCGATTTCAGGAAAACCTGGAAAGACTTACATGAAGTGTAAAATGAGATGAGCAGAACCAGGAGAACACTGTACACAGTAACAGCAATAATGTACGATAGTCAATTCTGAATGACTCAGCTATTCTCAGCAATATAACGATCCAAGACAATTGCAAAGGATTCATGATGAAAAACACCATCCACACCTCCAGAGGAAGAACTGATGGAGTCTAAATGCAGATTGAAGCATACTATTTTTCACTTTCTGTATTTTTTTTCCTATGGGTGTGTGTCTTCTTTCACAACATAACTAATGTGGTCAGAAAAAGTGATATGAAGACATTCTCAAGGTCTTGTGTGACATGGGAGACACTGGCACAGGACTGGAATGATATGCCCTCCCTCATCAGACAAGGTGCTGTGTTCTATGAGCAAAACAGATTGAAGTAGCTTGAGTGAAATGCATGATATGCAAATTAAGAGAATACACCCCAAATGTCCACATGGACTGACTATTTGTGCTCAAACTGTGGTACAGCATTCCAAACTAACACTGGTCTGATTAGCCTCGGTTGGGCACACTGTAACTTGATACTAGCAGAGTGATGTCATTTTGGTCTTCTTAAAGAACAAAGGACAACAATCACCTAATGTGGTAATGTGCTTCACATGATTAAACATGTATACAGTATATGAAATTGTTTCTTTTTTCATGGAGGGGGGAGGTGAGGGAAAGAGATAGAAAATTTGGAATTCATTTTTTTTAGATGAGTGTTAAAAGCTATCCTAACACATAATTGGGGGAAAATAAAATATTACTTTAAAACATCTTTGACAGGTGCTCTCAAAGATCAAACTCATGTTCCCTCGAACTCTGTAAGTGCCTGTGGGAAGAAGAATGACAAATTTTGTGGGGGCAGAGGGGTTATGTCAAGTAATATTACTATCCGACCTTAGCAAATATCCCTTTCTAGACACTAATTAAGCCTGGGGAAGTAATTGAAATACATGATACTCAATGAGGGTTAGAACATAAATAGGGCCTCATGAGCTGTAACAATATGAAAGACAAGCAACCCCAGGCGCACAGCATTAAATCTAGGGCTCAAAGGGTGAGGTAGCCAGTATTGACCTTGATGTCTCATGATGTCATGTGATGACTCATCAGTGTGAATGTGAGTTGTGATAATAGCTCCGAATGCGTTCTATGATTAGCAATTCAACACATATGGTTGTTAATAGCTTGTAATTCTGACTCCAGGTCTAAATCCATTTGCATGTCATGGCATCACCTGCCTGATGTCAGTCTTAACAAAGGATAAACAACAACCTCTGTGAGTAATCATAGGCATTGCCCCACTGGGGACCCAACAGGAACTGGCCAGTTGGGCAAGACAGCTCCTTCTTTCTTCCTTTCTCACTTTCTTTGTTCCTTCCTTCCATCCTTTTCTTTCTTTTTTCTTTCTTTTTTTCTTCCTTTCTTTTTTCTTTCCTTCCTTCCTTTTCTTCCTTCTTTTCTTTCTTTCATCCTTTCTTCCTTCCTTTCCTTTCCCTTTCCTTCCCTATGTTCACATAGGGTATCATATCCTTACCTGTGGATGTTCTGCTCAAAGGAATGTAAATTTTAATCTCTGAAACCCCACAAGATGTCATGGGGTTTACAGGCTAGATATTTTTTTTCTTAAGGACCATGCCTTAAATTTGAATCACTCTGTCTTTCATTCATTGGACAACAATAGATTCCAGGCCAATCCCTATGTGGTCCTTCTTTGGGCCCTGATTGGCTCAGAGAGAATGTAAATAGATATTGTTTCTGTTTTAGCCAGAAAATTTGAGTCTCCTCTTAACAGATTGATTTTTTTTTTGCCTTGTGAAAAGAGGTCATTCTCTGCCTCATTCTTACCTAGCCTTAACCACTTATTCAGTGTTGCCTCAGTCAAAATGATACCTGTTAAAGACCTTACTTTAAATAGGCCAAGGTCTCCCACTGCATTCAGGGCTATCCCCAGTCATCCTGATCTATATCTGGCCACTGGATCCAGAGTGCTCTAGAGGAGAAAGTGAGGCTGGTGACTTTGCACAGCCCTCCCTCATTTAAATCGAATTCACTTGCATGTCATGGCATCACCTCCCTGATGTCATGGTCCTCTTTGAAAACAAAGAACAAACAATATTATTATTTTCCTAGCTCTATACAATAACTGTTTGGTAGCTTGATTGGTATAGCACTGAATAAGTAAATTAATTTAGGTAGAATTGTCATCTTTATTATATTGGCTCAGCCTACCCATGAGCAATTGCTATTTTTCCAATTGTTTAGATCTGAGTTTATTTGTATGAAAAGTGTTTTGTAATTGTGTTCATATAGTTCTTGGGTTGTCTTGACAGTCAGGCTCCCAAGTATTTTATATTGTCTACAGGTATTTTATATGGTATTTTCTTTTTTTTTATCTCTTTCTAGTGGACTTTGTTGGTATGAAATAGAAATGCTGATGTTTTATACAGGTTTATTTTATATCCTGTAACTTTGCTAAAGTTGTTAATTATTTCAAGTAGTTTTTTTAGTTGATTTTCTAAGTATACCAAGATATTATTTGCAAAGCATGATAGTTTTCTTTCCTCATTGCCTATTCCAATTTTTTCTACTCTTATTGCTATATTTAACATTTAGTACAATATTGAATAATATTGGTAATAACATGAATCCTTATTTCACTACTGATCTTATTGTGAAGGCTTCTAGCTTATTACAGATAGTGGCAGGTAACAGTTTTAGATAAATACTACTTTTCATTTACTTATTCCTGTATTCTCTTGTGTTTTTAATAGGAATCGATGTTGCATTTTGTCAAAAGCTTTTCCCACATCTATTAGGATAATCATATGATTTCTGTTGCTTTTGTAATTGATATGGTCAGTGTGGCTAATAATTTTCCTAATACTGAATCAGTCTTGCATTCCTGATAAAAAAAAATCCACCTGCTCTTAGTATATGATCCCTGTGATATATTTTTGTAATCTTTTTTACTAGTATTATTTTAAAGTTTTTGCATCAATATTCAGGGAATCAATATCGGAATCAATGTTTTAGGGAAATTGGACTATAGTTTTTGCTTTTCCTGGTTTAACTATCAGCACCGTATTGTGTGATAATAAGAATTTTGTAGGATGCCTTCTTTGCCTGTTTTTTTCCCGAATAGCTTATAAAGTACTGCAATTTTTAAAAAATGATTTAATTATTTGGTAAAATTGTGAATCCATCTAACTCTGTAGACATTTTCTTAGGGAGTTCATTGATGTCCTGTTCAGATTTCTTTTTAAAGATGTGGTTATTTAAGTATTCTATTTCTTCTTCTGTTAATCTGGGCAATTTGTATTTTTATAAATATCCATTTTGCTCAGATATTCAGATTTGTTGGTACATAATTGGATAAAATAGCTCTTAATAATTGTTTCAATTTCTACTTCATTGGTGGTTAATCCTTTTCATTTTTGGTACTTATAATTTAGTTTTCATTTTTTTAAAATAAAATTAACCAATAGTTTATCTATTTTATTGTTGTTTTTTTCATAAAGAAATAGTTCCTAGTTTTACTTATTGTTTCAATGGTCTTCTTACTTTTACATTTATTAATATCTCCTTTGACTTTCAGGAATTTCAATTTGGTGTTTAATTGGAGATTTTAAATTTGTTCCTTTTCTAGTTTTTTTTTTTAAATTGTATGCCCAATTCACTGATCTGTTCTTTCTCCATTTTATGGATGTAAGCATTTAAAGATATAAATTTTCCTCTAACTACTGCTTTGGCTGTATCTCATAAATTCTAGTATTTTGTCTCATTGTTGTCATTATCTTTAATGAAATTATTGATTGTTTCTATGATTTATATTTGACCCACTCACTCTTTAGGATTAGATTATCTAGTTACTGGGGCAGCTAGATGGCACAGTGAGTAGAGCATTGTCCCTGGAGTAGAGGAGCTGAATATAAATCTGGCCTCATACACTTGACACACAGCTGTGTGACCTTGGACAAGTCACTTAACCCCAATTACCTTCCCTTCTCCCCTCCAAAAAAACAAAAAAGATTACCTAGTTACCAATTAATCTTTAATCTCTCCTTCCTTTACCATTTATTAAATGTAATTTTCATTGCATCATGATCTGAAAAGGATGCATTTAATATTTCTATATTTCCGCATCTAATTT
This sequence comes from Phalanger gymnotis, assembly GCA_028646595.1. Taxonomy (NCBI): domain Eukaryota; kingdom Metazoa; phylum Chordata; class Mammalia; order Diprotodontia; family Phalangeridae; genus Phalanger; species Phalanger gymnotis. The sequence continues at coordinate 287,905,100 of CM053622.1, read as the reverse complement.
TGTGGTTTTTATTCCCTAAGAAATGGCCAATTTTTGTGAAGGTGCCATATGCAGCTGAAAAGGAGTATATTCCTTTCTATCCCTATTCAGTTTTCTCCAGAGGTCTGTCATATCAAACTTTTCTAAAGTTCTCTTCACCCCATTAATTTTTTTTTCAGATTTAGATTTATCTAGCTCTGAGAGGGGAAAGTTGTGGTCCCCTGCTAGTTAAAAGGTCTATTTTTTCCTGTAACTCATTTAATTTCTCCTTTAAATGCCATAATATTTGATGTATATATGCTTAATGTTGACATTACCTCAATATCTATGGTACTTATTAGTAAGATGCAGTTTCCTTCTTTAATTCTTTTAATTTAGATCTATATTTTCTTTCACTTTGTCTGAAATCAGGATTGGTACCCTTACTTTTTTTTAACTTCAATTGAAGCATAATAGATGCTGCTCCAGCCTTTTACCTTTACTTTGTGTGTGTCTCTCTGCTTCAAATGTGTTTGTATAATTAGTATACTGTGAGATTCTGGTTCTTCTGCTCTCCACTTTAATTTTATGGGTGACTTCATCCTATTCACATTCATAATTATGATTACCATGTATTTCCTTATAGTTTTTCTCTCTCTCTGTCTCTGTCTGTCTGTCTCTCTCTTTCTGTCTCTGTCTGTCTGTCTCTGTATCTCTCTCTCTTTCTGCCCACCACCTCCCCAATCTGTCCTTTCAGTACTCCAATTCCCTTATATCCCTTGCCTCCAACTTCTCTATAGGTTAAGGTAGATTTCTATATCCAATCGAATGTGTACATTTTCGCCTTTTTGAACCACTTCCCATGATAGCACTGTTCAAGTGATGCCCCTATCCTATTTTCCCCTCAATTGTAATAAGTCTTTGTACCTCTTCATGTGGCTCACTGGAGCCAGATGATTCATCCTACCTTTCCCTTGCCTCCTCTCCCAGCACCATCTTCTTTCTCATCATATATATATATACATTTTACATGTCCCGTTAAAGTCAACTCACACCTTCACTGCTGTCTATGTATATTCATTCTAGCTGCCCTAATAGTGGTAAAAATTCTTAATAGTCACAAGTATCATCTTCTCATATAGGGATATAAACAGTTTACCTTATTATATCCTTTATGTCTTTTTCTTTCCTGTTTTCCTTTTTTATGCTTCTCTTGAGACTTGTATTTGAGGGTGACATTTTCCATTCAGCTCTATTTCACTGAATATCTGTTTTTGCCCATGAGGGATTATGCTCAGTTTTGCTAGGTTGTTGGTTCTTGATTGTAAGCCTCACTGCTTTTGCTTCTGGAATATCATATTACAAGCCATCCAATCCTTGAATCTAGAAGCTACTAAATCCTTTGCAATTCTGTCTGTGGTGTCACAATATTTAAATTGTTTCTTTCAGGTTGCTTGTAGTATCTTTTTCTTTCACCTGAGAGTTCTGGAATTCGGATATAATAATCCTGGAAGTTTTCTTTATTTTGCTCTCTTTCAGGAGGTGATTGGTACATTCTTTCTGTTTTGACTTTACTATGTTGTTGTACAACAGGAGGGTAGTTTTCCTTGAAATATGATATTAAGGTTCTTTTTTCATTATGACTTCAGGCAAGGTAACAATTCTTAAATTATTACTCTTGTATCTATTTTTCTTGTCAGTTGTTCTTCCAATAAGATATTTCATATTTTTTATTTTTTTTCAATCTTTTGACTTTTTTCAATTCCTTCTTGATATCTCATGAAATCATGTGCTTCTGCTTGCCCAATTCAAATTTTGTAAGGAATATTTTTTTCAGTGAATTTTTGTACTTTCTTTTCCATTTGGCAAATTCGACTTTTTAAGGGGCTGTTTTCTTCAGTGAATTTTTTATATCTTTTTTTTTTCCATTTTTTGATTTTTGTTTACTAAGCTGTTGACTCTTTTTTCATGATTCTCTTGCATCACTCCCATTTCTTTCCTCAATTTTTCTCCTATCTCTCATATCATTTTTAAAATCATTTTTGAGCTCTTTCAGGAATTCTCCTTTGTGCTTTTGACCAATTCACATTATTTTGAGGCTTTGAATATAGTTGTTTTGACATTATTATCTGTTTCTGAGTTTGTTTTGATCTTCTTTGTCTAACTTTCTATGGTCAGACTATTTTTGTCTGTTTATTTTTTGCTCACTTTCCAGCTTATTTCTTGATGTTTAATTTTATTCTAAAGTTTACTTCTGCTTCTAAGGCTCAGGGAGCACTGCACCAAGTTTCTTGCTTCAGGGTGTGGGGCCTTACTGCCGGCTTGCTGCATTAGGGGAACACAGGGCCTTGCTATTCACCTGGTTAAGGACTCAGGGCCTTGCATCTAGCTAGCTGAAGTGTGGCCTGCTTCTGTCTTGCCTGGATGCCACCTGCACTGCATTTTACTCCCCTTTTACTCAAATGAGTCAGATCTTTCCTGCCAACTTTCTAGCTTGTCTTGAGATGGGGAAAAAAAGTTTTTTGTTAGTTCTGCTCTTCTAAATATAATTTTGAGGCATTATTTTTAGTTATTTTGAGGTGAATTTGGAAGAATTCTGGTGAGTTCCTGCTTTACCCTACCTTCTTGGCCTCTCATTGTAAATTCAAATTTAAGAGTTTGGAAACATTAATTTCTAGGCTAAGGTTTCTTAATTTATTGTGCAATATACCCCACTGGGTGTCTGATGATGGACTGATGAACCCCTTCTTGGAATAGTGTTTTTAGGTAAATAAAATGAGACTAAAAAAGCAATTATATTAAATATATTTATCAACATATTAAAAAAATTCACAGACCCTAAGTTTAAGAATCCATGGTATAGAGGGAAATGGTTTCTGTAGGCAATGTTTTTCTTATCAAAATAAGAGGGTTTCCCATATGGTCTATTGTTGGAAGATCAATTTAGAAGTAAATCTATGTTATAACAGAAGGAGAGACCAGGACCTTGCCACTCCTCACAACTAGAGTGAGTAATCCAGACAGTTCCCATATAACAAGAATGCCTTGTACACCAGTCCTTTTTTTGGGGAGGGGGGTTGAAACAACAGATCGAAGCTTAAAAGAGACAGTGTGAGAACATTTGAGGGAAATGGGGTAATATAAAAGGAGAGTTCACATATGGGTAATTGCTTTAGTAGTAGGAGATAACTATTGTGGATTTTGGTGTACAAGTAAACACAGACTAGTTGAGATTTTAAGGTTTATTGAGCATAGAACGCTTCTAAGTAGCACAATAATAACTAATACGTGTTCTTATATAATGAGACTGTGTTATTTCTCATGAGCCTAACAACAATCATATAAGAGATTCTATTAGAGTCATAACTAGTGATTTCTGCACTCAGGGCAAAAATATGTCTGAGTCAAGTGGCAAGAAATGAGCCCTCGGGTGAACTTTTTCTCTCAAAGGATGCTCTGAAATTTTTTGACATACAATGTATACTTAAAGGCAAGAAAATTTGGGTTAAAATATACCTCAGATACTTGCTAGTTCTGTGATCCCGGACAAATTATTTAAATGGATGTGTCCCATTTACTCATCTTTAAAATGAGGTAAAAGAGGCTTTAGATTTGATGGACCTTAAGATCTTTTCTGCATCTAAATAAATATTGTCCTTGTGTTTGTCCTTTATTTTCAAAGAGGGCCATGGCATCCAGGAAATGATGACATGACTTGCAGTTGACTTTGATCTGAATGAGGGAGGGCTGTGCAAGCTCACCAGCCTCACTTATTCACTGAATGGGCATTACCTCAAAAGTGAGTACCTGAAAAGGCCTTAGCCTAAAAGGGCCAGTGTCTCCCATTGAATCCTGGGTCATCTCCAGTCATCTGGATGAATATCTGGTCACTGGAGCCAGATGGCTGTAAATAAATAATCCTATGAATGAAGGTAGAGTAGTTGTCTGGGAGGAAGAGGAGCTCATTTTGTATCTAGGTACTACAAGAAGTGACCTCTTACTAAGCTCTATGTACTTTTTTTTCCCCTGAGGAACTGAAGTGCTACACATTTTTCTATGCCCTTTAAATTTTGACAAATATATGTATTTATGTATGTATGTATGTATTCCCATTTTAAATATAAGAAAGATAAAGCTCCAATAATTTAATGGATTTGATCATTATCATACATCTGGTAAGCGAGATGAGAGATACAAACTCAGTTCTTCCTAACTACAAATATATTACCCCATCCTCCGAGCTATGTAACTACTTTGGAGGTACTTTTGTTTGTTATAGCATGAATAAAATTTATGAGGATGTTATGGGGCTTATAGAATAAGGCAGCAACTTAAGAGAATTTTATTTTATTTTATTTTATTTTAAATAACATTAATACATGTTACATAAGGCTTTATTTTTGTTCCTGGACTTCTTTTATTTCTCATCCATGCTTGCTAGGATGACAATACTAATTAGTTTCTAGTGAATGATAAATCTCTTGTCCCATCAGGAACTGAACTTGCTAGTCTGTTTATTGCTCAGTATAATTAGAATGTTCCCAGACATGTTAGAAAGGTCAGTTGGAGATCATGGATCGTAACAGTTGAACCTGAATTCTGGTCTCATTCTCAAAGTTAGACAGTGTCACTGGATTCCTATCCTTTCTTTGAATTAAGATGGAAAATCAACAAACTTTGCCATATTCCTCACCCTTAACCATCCAATCAACAACTCAATCCCCACAGGTAGCATGTTAATTCAGAATATCATTGCTTTCTTCCATTTTTTACATTATATGACCATACTTTACATTCCTGGGTAAAATCAAAAGTATTATGAATTACATATTTTTTCTACAAAGAGTGTTGGCTTGAATAGAAGTAAACATAAATGTTCCAATGTATCTACATAGAGCCACAACTGTCATTGAGAAATCCAAATTTGTAATTACATAAACTGTCCTCCTAGATCTCCCTGAAACCGTTGACACTGCTGATGACTCTATTTTACTTGATACTGTCTATGGATTTTTGAGACATCACTATTTCCTGGTCCTCTTCCTGTCTATCAGATGACTCCTCAATCTCTTTTTATTGCATGCTCATCCAGAACATACCTTATAACTTCAGGTGCCCCACACAGTTCTGTCTTGGGCCCTCTCCTCTTCTCACTTCATATTACTTTACTAGATTATTTCAACAGGTCTCATGAATTTAATTACCATCTCCATGCTGATGATTATTAAATCATCTACCTATCTTACCTTAAACTCCTTGCTGGGTCAGATTTCCACTTGTCATTCAGTCACTTTGAACTGGATATTCAATAGACATAATAAATCAAAACATCCAAAACTGCACTCATTATGTTTTCTCCTAACACTTCCATGGACTCCTAGCTTCTTTATCGTTGGTGAGAACAACACCATCCTCTCAGGCCCTTAGGCTCAAAACCTAGGTGTCAGTCTTGATTCCCCACTATCTCTCACATTTCATATCCAATCTCTTGCTAAAGTCTATCAATTTCACCTATGCAATATCTTTTGTATTGTATATCTTCTTCTCTGACACTAGCATAATTCACCTTATGCCTAGACTACTATGAAAACCTAATAGAGGTATTTTCTAATCCTGAATTTTGGCTCAGTGAAATGAATGGGATATATTTCTGTAGTGCTCTTAGAACAGTTTTGTGAGTCAAATTGAGTTTCCTCTGGTAAATATGTTCTTTAGAAAATATCTCAAGTGGAGCCAATATGGCAGATAAAAGATACTATTTTTGGCTGAGCTTTCTCAGCACATTGCCTCTATAAAAACTTATTTTTTTAAATGCCAAACCAAATTCTGAGAGGGAAAACCAATACAGAGTCACAGTGAGTATTTTTTCCAGTCCAAGGAAGCTTAGGAAGACAGAAAAATAGGTCTGTGGACACTGGTATAAGGGCTGGCTGAGAGCACAGCACAGTTGAAATAGCATTGGCTAAGGGCTGTAATATTGACTGTAAGCTGTGGGACAGCAGCAGCACCTAGAGATGATAAGGGAATTGAACACCTGGTCAGAAAAAAGATCCCAGAAGACTCCTGTAGTATCACTGGGCAGAGGATCAGGTGCCATTTCCATTACTCAATTCCAGGTTCACCATTCCAGGGCAAAGAGAAGTTGTCATAATCTTGAGGGAACCAGGGCCCTATATGTATAAGAAACAGAGCACAGACCAGAAGGGAAGTGAGTTTCCCTATTTCCACATCACACCATGTTGGAAGCATTTAAACTAACTGAGCTATGAGAACAGCAGAAGGACATAAAAGATAGAGGCTCAGGCCAGACATCATATCCCTCAAACTGCAGAGGTAAGCAGAGCCCAACTCTCACATAAAGTCCAAAGTCCTGAAACAGATTGGAAAAATGAGCATATGGCAAAATAGAACCTGACCATAAAAATTTACTTTGGTGAGCAAGAAAACTCAAGATATAAACTTAGAGAAGACTATAATTTGAAAATATCTATAAGTAAAACCTCAAATAAAAATTCACATTGGACAGAAGCCCGAAATAATTCTTAGAAGAGCAAAAGAAAGGTAGAAAAAATAGTAAAAATGATTCAAAAATCAAATAAGAGAAGTAGAGGAAAATTTGGGAAAAGAAATGAGAGCTATGTAAGAAAATAGGAGGGTAATTAGAAAGGGAGGGTAGATTAAGGAAGGCAGTGGTCAGAGTCAAAATAGGCTATTAAGAAATGACAATGTAAAAAAAAAGATAAACAGAAGAGAATAGAATAGAGGGAATACAGGAATTGCAGTCATAATTGAGAATATGAATGTAATGAACTCACCCATAATATAGAAGAGGATAAGCTAATGCATTGGATGGTGGAATCCAACAATATGTTGTTTTCAAGAGAAATATTTGAAACAGAAATAGACACACAGTTAAAATAAGGGCCTGGAGCAGAATCTATTATCTCTCTGCTGAAGTTAAAAAAAGGAAGGAGTGATAATCATGATCTCAGATGAAGAAAAAGCAAAAATAGACCTAATTAAAGAGATAATCAGGGAAATTAAGATGTTATTCAAGGGATAGTCACTTTAATCAAAACTCAAAAAAAAAAATCAAACTGGGAGAGGGAGAGGGAGAGAAGATAGAGGGGGAGAGGCAGGGGAAGGGGAAGCTACTCACAGGTTGTGTTGTCCTTCCTTCTCAAAAAGGACCATGACATCAGGGAAATGACAACATGACTTGCAGTTGACTTTGATTTCAGTGAGGGAGAGCTGTGCAAGGTCACCAGCCTCACCCTCTCCTCCAGAGTCATCTGGGTTCAGTGGCCTGATAGTCACCTTTCCCTCTGCCCAAAGGAAGGTACATTTTGATGGCTGAATGCTGCCTCCTTAACTTCCAGTTTACTGGCTTGATTCCTTTCTCACAAACCTAGCCTTAAACCCAGTTCACTCTGGAGGTCATTGATTGAACAATAGGTTCCCCTGCCCTCCCAGCACAGAGTAAATGTAATTACTAAATAGTAACTGTTTTTCTTTTGGCCAGGAACCCTGAGGTTCCTCCCCTCCCAGTTTGATTTTTTTGAGTTTTGATTAAAGGGGCCATCCCTTGATTAACTTCTTAAAGAGGTCTATTCACTGAATGAGTGTTATGCGGGGGTATAGAAGGGTGTTTAGATTTAGGGGAATGAGAGGATAAGGGAGGGGAGCTTTAGATGTGAGGAGGACTGAATAGGTCAAAGAGGTGTAAAAAATGGTGTTAAGATTTAGGGGAATGAGAGGGTAAGGGAAGGATTGCTGGAGTGGGGGTAGGTTAAGTAATAGAAGGGCAAGGTAGTAGGTAGAAGTAAAGTAGAGAAGTTAGGAGAGATATGCACAAACAAAAACAATATTAGGAGTAGAATCTCTTAAGGAAAGTATATGTTTATATATATATATATGCATGTGTATGTATGTATCAATACCTATATATAAGTATATCCATGCTCAATTGTAGCCTTGGGTTTGTGGCTAAGGGAGAAGAAGGGGGAAAAAGAATGAAGTAAAAAGTGTATAGCAGAGAACAAGAGAAAACTCACAAGGAAGCAAAGAAAAGATGGACAGCTTTCAACTTAATGCAAAGTATTTAATATATAGGCTTTCTTGAAATAAGTTATTGCTATATATTTTGAATCCTTTCCTATGTTCTGCTGTGCATTTTTTTCTTTTCTTATTTTACATTTAAGTTTATGCTTCTTTTTCTTTTCTTATTGTGTATTGAAGTTTTAGTATTTGTTTAAAATAAAAACACTTAAAAAAAGAAAATTAGATATTCGAATAGAAGACTTCATGAGGAAGAAGAATGGCATTATAATCCTATGTAGAAACAAAAACCTCATATACAATTATCAGTATAAAACTTGATCAGTGTGTGCACTCCTAGTCATTGATTTTGATTCCATTGACACATTAGAGTAGGTAAAAGGATTGAGTGTCCATTCAGGAGCTTATAACTTTTTTATATATGTTGTATGATAACAGACCATAGCATTACTAAAACAGTCTACATGGTTCAGCAATATTTTAATGATTAATTTTTATGTTTTCAGCCATGTGACCTCAGATGGTACTATACTAATTACTTCATGTGTTTATAATACTCTCCAAATGTGGCACATCTCTTTCATGTTTGTTCTTTCTCATCAATCAGTTCGCAGAAATCTTAAATACGATCTTTCTTCTATTGCAAAGCTTGGATTCAATGAGCCCTGAGGGGTTGAGGTTGTTCTGCAGTAAAGAATGGCAATAAGCAGACCTGTTTTCTAGTCCTGACTGTATCTTTAGTTATCTCTGGAACTTTAGGTGAAAAAAGCTTCACTTTTCTGTACTCCAATTATCTTACTTATAAATAAAATAAAGGGAATTGAAGTAAATGATCTCTCAGACTCTCTTCTTATCTAGTTCTTACTTTTATTTAATATAGACATTCTACTAGAATCTATTACATGGGTTATGGATAAATGACTCTTTAATTAACACAGCCATCTAGTGAGATTAGCAGGAACAATTGTATCTAAATAGACACTAATAACAACCACAGAACGATGGAGTTATGAAAGACTCCTTAAAAATTATATTATCCAACCAAGGGACCTAGGAAGAAAAATGACATATGCAAAGGCAGTAAGGGTTCCATTCCAGGTCTCCCAATTCCAAATTCGGTCCTATTTCTATGTTTTTTTTTTTTTCTTAAAGAATAGCTACAATCTATACCAAGGATATCAATACCTCCTACTTTCTGGAAGAAGGTGGTCTCAAAAGCTATGAAAATAGAACAAGGATGTATGGCCCTCTACCGTCCCACCACAGAGCATACCTTTAAAGTTGTGGGCCATCTACAGCTAACGATGATTCATAAACATATTCCTTCCATGCCCTTCATCCTTTCCTATTTTAGGCAGTATTCCCAAATAGAACTCTAACTCCTAACTTTGCGTTCTCCTGAATATTGAGAGCTCCCCATATCAAAGCAAGCTGAGCCTCCCACCCAATGTCCATGACTATGCTTCATAAACATCATCCTTGCATATTGATTTTAAATCATTACACTTTCTACTCTCCAATCCCTAATCAAAAACTGACTAAAAGAAGTAAGTGCATTATATTAAGACATACCATACAACAAAATTAATGACATATTGGTGGCAAAATAGTGCATGAGATAATGCTATCAGGTAAAAGATGTTGCTTTTTTTGTTTCATTTAATAAAATAAACTTCAGTAGACAATGGATTAATGTTTATTAGAACAATGTAATGAAGTCTCAATGTTATTAATTTTGTTCATACAATTTGAAAAAAATACACACATCACTATAGTTTCTTTACCATTATACTCTTGATTTCCCAACTGTCTTTGTTACTAGCAAGATTTACCAACTTCCTTATAGAATTCTGTCTTTTTAAAGTTTATTTTAAATGACTTCTCTAATTTTGGTAGAGCAGCTAGGTGACGCAGTGAATAGAAAAGCAGGCCTAAAGTCGGAAAACCTCAGTTCAAATCTGGCCTCAGAAATCAACTAGCTGTGTGATCCTGGCCCTCAGTTCCTCACCTGTAAAATGAGCTGGAGAAGGAAATGGCAAACTGCCCCAATATCTTTTCCATGAAAACACCACATGGGATCACAAAGAATTGGATATGATTGCAAAATATATTTTCTTACTTAACATTACCAGTAATTCAAATCTATTTCTGTGTTTACAAATTATTTTTCCCAAAAAGAATTACAAAATGAATCTAATGGTGCAACTTCATGTGCAACAGAAGCAAACATGGAACTCTTCTCATATGTTATGATTAAGGTAGTATAATTTCCTCTTGATAAAGCTATAGAATCAAAGTTGGCAGAACTTGTAATCATCATTTAAATTCAATGCATATTGCCATCTTATGGTTTAATTCAAAGGGTTTGTAAAAAAGAAATCATTAGGCAATCATAAATGTTTTCCCTTTCAAATATTTTCTTTTAAGAATACTTTTCTCAAACTTTCAATTTAATGTATTCCATGGCTACCAGGATTTTTCTTTCAAATGGAAGAATTGGCCATTTCATGATTTGGGAAACCACATTAGCAACTTTCTTTTCTTAAGAGTCAACAGAAAGATATAAATAAAAAAAAAAACTTTATTCAGATTGGTTACTTAATTTGAATGGCTTAAATTTGGATAATTGACATGACAAAATTCTTTGATTTAGTGGGCTATGAAACCAAATTATTTAGGTTTAGTTGTATCCTTTGTTGATTTTTATATGACTGGGAAAGTTAAAATCTCTCTGAGTCTCACTTTCTTCTTCTAAAGAAATCAGAGGGTTATACTAGATGGTTTTAAAAGTTCTTTACTGATCTAAATCTTTCTGAGAATCACCATTTTCTGGCTTCTTGAGTCATAGGACCAGGAAATGTAAAGGATGAAATAGATGATACCATTCAATACCCTCATTTTACATAGGAAGAAACTGAAGCCCATACCAGTGAATGAATTTGCCTGAAGTCACTTAGAGAGAAAGTGACAGATCTAGGAAGGAAACTTGAATACTTTGCCATTTCAGTTATAACGTTTTCTTTGAAATTGCACTAAAAATAAACTTTGACAAAAGATTATATTGGTTCTTCAAAGATTAGATGACTACTAGGTGATTAAAAGGATGATTAAAAATTCTTTCATAAGTCTAATAAATGCCCTACCCTAAAAAAAGGAACACAACAATAGAAGAAGATAAATTATAATCTATGAGCTAGTTATTATTGCGAATTTCATGTAAAACAGATCAAGGTATACTGAAAAAGATATGACCAATGATTTAATATTATGGTCATTTATATTTAATTTTACTGTTTTTGTTGGAGTTAGAGGCAACTTGGAGAAGATAGAGAGATGACCTTAGTATCAGAGGAAGCTTGAATTCATGTCCAGATGCCAACGCAGACTCATTGTATAATCATGAGCAAACCTTCACTTCTCAGTGTCCCATGTCGATAAGAAGCTAAGTTATGGAGAAGCGGCTGACCTATGTTGATAGAGTAAATTTCTTGATTTGGGAATTCTCTATTCAAAAATATTACAGATCCAGCCCCCATTCCAATTGTGACAAATTGATTATAGACATGAAAATCACATCCTAAAATTAGCAGCTATAGTAATGAAACTATTTGACTGAAAACTTATAGAAAACCCTTATACATACTTCATAATGATACGAAAAGTGATTATAAAATACCTCACTAGTTCAAAGTATATAAGAGGAGGAGATGAATATAATTTGTGACTATGTTCATGAAATGGAGGTGATAATCCTTGGTATTAAAATATACAACTAGGAATTTGGAGGCATCATAGCATAGCAGAATAAGTGTTGGACTGAGAGACAGAAAACTGGGGATGTAGTTCTGGTCTGCGACTTATTAGCTCTGTATCTTTAGGATATTCATTTAATCTGTTTGACTTACTGTCCCTTCATCTGTCAAATGTGAATGTTATTACACGTACCTTTTAGTGCAGGGGAGTTCAGATGAAGAACAGCAGTCACACAGTGTGAGTAATTCAAACAAACAAAAAAAACGACAACAACAAAAACAAGCTTTATTACTACCAGGAAAGGTGGAGAACTGACGGAAAGGGAATATGCTTAGCATGGGTCTTGCATTGTCGTTATGGCCAAGGACAGTATACAGTGGGCTGGCTTCTGGATGTGGAATTTTGAACTGGCTTTGACACTGCTGTCAATGTTCAGAGACTCAGGACTCTAATGTATATAGGGTTTTAGACAAAGAGACCACATGGAACCAATAAGAGACTGCTCTCTTATTAACAGAAGAAGAGAGAAGTAGAGCTCAAACAAAAATGAAAATATTTTCTAAATTGACTAATAAAGAGTAAGGAATGATGGAGATGATCACAAGAAACTTAACTTAAGCTTTGCCATCCATCATGAAACTGTAATGGGGGTTAATGATGTCTCTATGTTTATTATTAGCATATATAAATGTTAGGAGCTTGGTACCATACAAAGCTAATTGTTTTTTACTGGCTCTTACACTCCTATATCATAGTATTCTTATGAAGATCAAATCAGGAAAAAAAAGTTATGTTTAGTGTTTTTTTTTAAGCATAACCTATTATATACTAGCTAATTTAATTATTTTTGTGACTATTAGCATTATCATTGAATAATGTCAGAATGAATAGGAAGAGAAAAGGCGTTATAGAAAAGCAGTTTAAATGGAGGTGGTAGACCTTCAATGCTTTACTATTTCAAAAGTCTTTCGATTTTTTTGGTATGGGATATCCCTGTACAAATAGAGGTCCCAACTTCCTCATGCCTCACTAGACACTTTCATGATTGGCTGGGTCAAAACAATCCTCATGCAGAGGCAGTGTTTAAAAGCTAAACATTTGATACTATAGGCAAATGGAAACCAATGGAGATATGCAATAGGGGAGTGAAATGGCCCAACTTCTCCCTAAGGAAGGTCACTTTGACAGATGCATGGAGATGCTGCTTGTGTGAGTAAAGAAAATGGTGCAGATATGGGAAATGTTGTAGACATGGTATGTGTCCAAACAAACTGGAAAAAAATAAATTTAGATTGTATCCATGCTGATGGACTCTTTATATGAAACATTCAGTTCATCAACAGAAATGGGAGAAGCTCATTAACAAAATACTTGCCTCTGTATGAGGATTGTTTTCTGACCCAATTTAAGATTCCATATTTATTTCTTAAATGTATATCTTATTGTATACCTTACTGTAGTAATGGTGGGAAAAACAAATACAAAAAACAACAATCCTTGCCCTTGAGGAACTTTCACTCTAATTGGTAGAGATGACCCATGTAGAAGAGTGATGTCCAGGGATTAATCTTAAATATTTTAACCTAAAAAAAGTTCCAAACGCTCTTAACTTCTCTGTGCCCGGCAATCTCTGGGACTGTTTGAGAGAAGTTGCCATTCTTCATTGGAAGAGGAAGATTCCTCACTGAATGTTCCCTGCACCCAAAAAATTCACAAATCTAGTAGAAGAAAGAAAAAGGTTATACAAATAACATCATAGATAAAAAGTCACAACATTCCTCTGTTTACAGAATAGTTGAGGTAGAAGGGGTTGAATTAATACAGCACTGTATAAGACTAGGAAGAAATATAAAGCATTCAAATTCATGGTTTGGGGGAGATTTTTAGATATGAAATTAAAAACAACACACTTCTGCATTAGAATGCTCACTTCTAAATTGATCAGGGAAACAATTTATTGACAGTCTAGATAAATTAGAATCTGGTTCGACTTTAATTTTCTGACTTTGATTACATCACAATAAAATAATTTTTGTAACCAAAATATGTTTTTTCTACTGAACATTGGATGTGAATTTGGAGCTCAAAGATGTCTTACAGATAATAACATGGAAATGTTTCTCCCATAGGAGAGTGAATAAACGTTATTAGAAATGGGACTACCCCTACATCATCTTTTTCAGCTCTTACATCGTATGCCTTTAAAGATCAGATAAAGACCAGACCAGGTCAAATTGTCATTGAGACTTTGCTTCCCTATTCTCTATTTGACACTCTCCTTTGCCCTCATTTCTCTAATCACCAGGGTCTCCCAGATTATGCTTCTCTAATGGACTGACCCCAGTTATCCCATTTTAATCCTAAGTAGTTCTCCCATTCCCCTCTATCAACATTTACTTATTCTAGTCCATTTTCTCAGAGCCTGGAATTTGTCAGAATCCTTAAAGCGCCCCCAGTGTTTAGAAAAAATGGTGTGTATGTATTAACAGTTACAAGTTAACATTACTCTTGATGGATCAATTGAGATAGATCAGGTCAGCCTGTTACCAAAGTGCCAGTGTAATAAAATGAATACTATCTAGATCCTGAAATTATAAATTATGAGCATATCATCCTTACATCAGAAGAGAGATAATTGTCAATTCTACTAAAAACAAGGGCTTGTTTTCATTTTCACACATGAGGTACCCATGAAGAATGATATTTCCCCCTCTGTCCATCTTTTATCCAGTGCATACCTAGCTTCCCCCAAGAAAAATAGCAAATACCATCAAAAACAAAATTGCATCTTAACTTTTATTGTGTTGGTTGCCAAAGGCCACTAGATTTCTATTGTAGAAAAACAAGATGATAACAATGTTCTAGCAATTGGAGACCACATGACAAGGTTACTAATTTATATTTGAAGTCAGGAATGTACAGTTGTAGCTCTTTTGCTGATAATAGCTGTACTGATGCCATCTACCTTGGAGGCAAGTTGCCTTCTATCACAGTACCGTCTAATGCTAAACATCCACAGCAAAGGTGGTATGCTCAGCCATAATTTAAAGGACTGTGACATGAAGAAAGGGGTTATGATGTTTAACTTATAGGGCATCCAAATGTCATAGACCCAAGCAAGTTCCTATTAGCAATAACTCAGGTCTACTGAAGGGATTTGACACTGAAAACTGATGAGCGCAGATCCCTGGGGCCTGCTCCGACCCAGCCACACTCAGGCCACTTGGTAACCTGAGTGACCCAGGAGTCAAACCATGATAACCCTCTTCAATTTAAAGAGCTGCTTCTCCCTGTCTGCCTGAGTTCTGACTCTGCACAATAAATTTCCCAAACAGCATAAAGAGCCATCTAGTGTATATCAAATCAATATCATTGTGGCTTGCAGCGATATCTGAGGCTACAGTTCACAAAATAAACTAGGCCAGGGGCTGGATTTCTGCCCTTGGCAATCAATCAGGCTCACTGGGTCATAGATTTTAGTGTAAATTAACACAGCAGAAACAATCATGCTCCCCAGATGATGATATAATACAGTATTTGCTTTTCTTTTTTTATTCCATTTCATTGCTTATGCTCAGAGGCTATGTTATACTAAACAGGAATAATAAAAAGCAATGATTAGGAAGGAGTAGTAAGCATAAAGTAAAACAGTAATATCTTGACAAATGTATATAAAATGCATGTTAAATTATGCAAACACTATCAGAGCATGAGGAAAGAATGCAATTTGCATTGGAAGGGGTTCAGGTATACATGCCATGCTTTTTCATAAATTGACCTCATCATGTCAATAGTCTAATTATTTCACATTGTCTTAGGTTAGTAACCAAAATTGTTATGATCTTTTAAATTTGCTTTGCAGGTTTAAACCCTATTCCTCTTTTCATCATGTCTTTCCATGCCAATGGATAGTTATATATTTTTTTTTCCTGGTGTTTCCTTGTGATATTATGAGTAGACTTCATGGTATATTCCCAAATATTGCATTATAACACTACCCCCTAACATGCATGCGTTCTAATCTAAGAATGTAATGGAAACTTTTCAAATACAAGACCTCCAGTAGTCTATTCATAATCTCCTTGTTGCTATCTGGAAGAATATGGATGAGTTTCTTCCATTAACATTAGAAGACATGTCAATATTTACCATAAGAATGATTCATAAGGTGCATTTTAAAATACAAATCCATATTGTAAAAACAGAATTCTTGAGAAAGGATTTGCAGGTTTTTTGGAGAATGGGAAAACTGAGTTAAGCAAGAAGCAGAGTACTGTCACACAGAGTAAAATAGACAGTGCCAGAACCTAAGAAATAGCATGCTATAATGGGAAAAGTACTATCTTGGGAGTCAGAGGACCAGAGTTCACTCTGCTTCTGTAGCTACCACTGTGAAGCCAGGCAAGGAACTTTAATGCTCTGAATCTCAGTTTCTTTATCTATAAAAGGAGGGAATTGAACTACATGACCTCTAATGTCCATTTCAGTTCTAAATCTATGATTTTATGAATGAATACTCATTGTGCTATGCCCTATTCTCCTATTAACTTTGGCTATATAGTGTTTCCTTGCTCTAATGTGCAAAATATGTAACTGGTAGTCCCTCGGATACAATATTTTTAATGCCTTTAAAATGGTTGAATTAGAAAAATTATTATTTCTTTGAAAGACTGACAATATACAGAATTATGTAATACAGAATTTATATCTGTAAATACACATATATTTGTACATTCACATTTATGCAACATACTTATGTATATATGTATATACCTATATACATCTACATGTATGTAGATGTATCTACAAATAAATACGTACCTATATGTGTATGTGTATATATATATATATGTATATATAGATAGTGTGTGTGTATTATCCCTCTGCTGTGCTGCATCACCTCTTCTATCAATGTATTTATGATCAGAGTATTCTTTATTATCAGCTATGAACTAGTTTCTCGTGTTACCCACTATATATTTCTTATATGAGAACTTCCTTAAATTGTCTATTCATACATAAAAGGACTTGATTATCATTCTTCTCATGAAGAAATTATGCAATAGGCAAAGCCTATACATAATGATCAATGAAACAGACATCATATTGGGGTCTAGCTGTGGTCTATAGGCTTAGAATGCTGTATCTTTCCCTCCTAATGGGGAGGTGTTCTGAAACCTGGTTACAGACTCGGACCAAAAGTAGCCCTGCTATATTTTGTCTTTAGTACTATGTGACAATTTGCCTGGAACTGCCATGAGCTAAGCCATATTTCTAAGGCGAGATGTCATTTAGCTGAAAACTTTTGAGAATGCCTTGAAGACTATGATACCAAAGATAAGAATTGCAGAGAAAGCCCAATGGCTACTATAGCAGATAGGAATGTCTCATTTAACAACTATGTCCCAATCTGTCCAGAGCAGAGAATTGCTGCCTTCGACCATGAGAAGGCTTTGTTAGCTGTGTTGGACTGCATTCCAATCCCTATTAGCCACATTGTTTAGACTGCCTCTAGGCCACAGGGACATCAGAAATTTCAAGTGCTGCACTGCAAGATTCTGCTCTTCAAAAACTCATAGTCTATTAAGAGTAAAAAGATGAGTATTTAAAATAATTCAACCAATAGCCCAATCTCAGTACAAAAAAAAAAACTAAAGAAATTAATAAAATTTCCTCAAGGGTCATTCTCATCCATTGGTAACTATTCCCTTCTAAACCTGATTTCATGTAACAAGAATGTCTGTTGATAAGAACCCTCTGAAACTTAAAAGAGATTGCAAGCAAGGATCACTTTTAAGGATGATGTATCATTAACAACAACAAAATCAGACAAGGAATAAAACTCGAGAAAGAAAGCAATGACTCATTTTAGACACTGATTTTGTTACTGCTCCATGTCAGTTTTGGGGCAGGTAGGAGGAGAAGAAGAGGGTGGGCTTAAAACTGAAATGATGTTTAGCCTAATAGTAATTAACTTGGAGTCAATCATTTCAATGCTCTGTGGCTCAGTAAAACCAGAGTATCTATATCTTTCTGCCTCCTCAGGGACAAAATATGGATTATGTAAATAGGAATGACCAGATTTTTGGTTGAGTCCAGTCTGATCATGTATTGCTCAACAGTGAACTACATATTTTCAAATATGTCAATCATCTTTTGGTGTAGAATGAGTAGCATTGCCCTCAGTGTCTTATTATTCCAAGTTACCACACTGTGATGTCACAGTGGATAGAGCTCTAGACTTGAAGTCAGAAAGATCTGAGTTGGAATCCTGCCTCAGGTGCTTACTAGCTGTGTGAATCTGGCGAAGTCACTTAACATCTTTGTGCCTCCGCTTCTTCATCGTAAAATGGGGATAATAATAGCACAACTTTTGCAGAGATGTTGTGAGAATCAAATGTGATAATATTTGTAAAGCATTTTGAAAACCTCAAAGCACCATGTAAATACTATTCATTACTATCGTTACCATAATTAATACAAGTGGCAATGTTCGTGATTACATAATAAGAACGGAAAAGTGAAAAATTCAATTAAAAACCAATTTATTGATTCATAGCACACTCAAAAATACATTTTTAATTTTTAGTGATGACTGAATATTTGTTTTGACATTTATATCATTATAAAAGCATTAGGACCAGTTGTAAGGACTTTTGTAAAGCTGTTGATCAAGATAATTATTTTTTTTTCTTGTAACATTTATGATCATTTGTCTTTTGGGGTATTGAGTAGACATAGCACACCAAAGACTGAAATCTCATGGAAAAGGGACCTTCACATAGACACATAGCCATAACATGAAAGAACAGTAATTCTGGCTACTAAACAAGATCTTATTTTGTAGAAGCCTCCCTTAAATGCTCCTAATTGTTGCCTCTTAAACACTGTCTATTACGTATTATGTAACTCTAGTAATTCTTGGCTCTTCTGTAGAAATCCCGGAACTCATATACAAAATGATGAAAAGTTGTTAAGATCCAAAAAGGTAACATGGCTGACTGTCACAGTGGTTCACAGACAACATCAGGTCAAGAGAATCACATGAGGAGCCAAGAACAGGAAAAAAAAAATCAAAATTCCATTTCAGTTTAATTCTGTGAATATTTTTATAGTAACCACTGCGTATATAACTGGGCACTTGGCACTTGTGGGTTGGGCAGTAAAGCCAGAAGCTAGGTAAGCAAATATATATAAAAAGGACAGAGTTACAGTGAGTAGCACAAAATAGGAAGTCAAAAATACATTCAAACACTTAGTAATGATGAGACCTGCAAAGCTAACTACAAGATAAAAGATTAAAATGTCAAGCAAATAATCAGCAAATAAGTGGTCTGTATGAATGGAGGGAACGACACTCTGGGTAAGTCAATCCAGAGAACAAGGGTTTGGTAGCAGTGATAAGGAAATGTTTCAGATCCATAAGCACCTTCTTGTCTAGAAACAGCGGCATTTATTCTTCTGGAGAGATATTCTTCTTGACCTGGAGACATGAAGGGGATAAAAGAAACTGTCTGGGAAGTGGGGGTAAGGATGTGAGCAGACACTTCTCTGACAGGAGACATTTCCCTGATAACATATGCCTTTCCTCCATCAATTAAGAATGTGCTGTGATGCTGAGCATGCCTCAGTTCCTACTTTTGTAATCTGTACGGTGCTGTATAAATGAGATCTATTGTATATATTATTGATAATAATAATAGCATAGTTTTATTGATGTTTAGATAATTTGTGATTTATTTTAATATTACAGATATATGTATATATCTGAACTATCGACTAAAAACAGTCTGAGAAAAAATATCTATTTCTAGACTGAGGCAATATGTCTATTTCTAGACATCCCCAATATGTAAATGTTTCATTTTTAAGATTTTAAGTGTTTGTAATATTTCCACCAATACTTGTCTAATTTTAAAAGGATGTTGAAGATATTATATGATAAGCTTCTTGAGACCAGGTGTTATTTACTTATTTGTTTTATTTATTTATTTGGTCAGTTAGTTAATCTTGGAATTCATCAGTCCCTAGCACACTGCTTTGCACATTGTAGTAACTTATGTACTGGATAGCATGAAATAAATTAAATAATGGTCCACTTCCTACAAAATGAGTAATCATGGTGGAGAAACATTTTGCAAAGACAGATATAATCATTTTGTTTAATTTCTTTCCATGTGAAACAAAATGATAGAGGAAGACTTTTCAGGACTTAAATGAAATATGAGTTTTCATTCATTACAAGTTTTGAAGAAAGAGAAAAACACTTATCTGTCTCATCTCTTATTTTAATGAGCTCACTGATCCTGAATCTACATTATACCATAACATTTTGATAAAATGTGAAAAATTGAATAAATCCACCAATTGTCTACTTGATGTCTTTATGTCATCATTCATGAACTTGAATTATTTCCCACATAAATAATGTGTTGTTATCAAATGAAGACAAATTCAGAAAATAATATTAAAAAATTAAAAGAACAACTAAAATAAATCTAATGTGTATAGATTGGTAAACAGCTGAGTATAACGTGGTTTATGAATGTAATGTAATATTATTCCACTCAAAAATACGGATATGGGTTATTCAGAGAAAGACAGTGAAATTTATATTAATTGATGAAGGTTAAATAAACAACATAGAGAAACAGGATGAATAATTATAATAATGTAAAATTGAAAAATACTTTTAAAAAGCCAAATTTTAAGTCTTGGCCCTAAAAGGAAATTGAAGAAGCAACTCCCTCCTTGCAGTGGCAGGAAAGGAAGATCATGAGTTAACAATATTACTGGAAAATTTCTAGAGGAAGCTAAACAGGATGGTTGTGGGGTCTTGAGTTCATGTCATATAAAGAATGAAGAAATTGGGTCTGCTTAGCTGAGAGAAAAAAATAAAGAGGACATGATAGTTGTCTTTAATGTGTGAATGTATCTTAAACATGAATTAGGGCCCCTACAAAGTTTGCATCTAGAGACTGGAGAAGTACTTTCTCCAGAGACTCAACTTCAAACTTGTAGAACATGATGCTATCTAATCTTCTTAAATAAGATGGTCATTTGTGTTTTTTCAGGATGTCAGAAGAATCAGGAAGTACTGGAAGTGAGGCTACTCTCTGTGTCTTCAAATATGTGACAGAATGTAAGGACTACATTTTTTCCCCCATTTGACCATAGAGGACAGAATCTTAGAACCAAGAGCAAAAGGTAGATTTAAAAAAGACAAAATTGAGTTCCATGCCATGAAAACAATGACAGTCTTGCTAACCATTAGAGATCATCTGAAGTGGAATATGATAAATTGAGAAGCGGTGATTTCCTCTGCTTTGATGGGTTTCAGGCAGAGACTGAATGACTACTAGCCAGGCATGTTATAATGGGAGTTCTTTTCATATATGATTTGGACTAGATGGTGACTTGGGTTTCTTTCAGTTCTCATATTCTATACACTATTAGATATGGTCACTGTGTCAACTGGTTTCAATGAATTGCTTATTCTTTATTACAAAGAAGGGCTTATTTGATTATAATGATATATAAATCTATAACTGACAATAATATAAAAACAAAAGGCATCAAAAATTTTGTTGTTGTTCTCTTTAAAGTAGAGAAGAGATAAAATGAGAGATCATTTTGTATGTATTATGTCACAGATTGAAATATTCCCAATGGTAAGAGAAGATAGAATATTTCCTGGGTTGATATATTTTTTTTCCTTCCGTATGACATAGTCCCCAAATTCCTCACTAGGAAATGTTGACTTACCAGGGCAATAAAATTAAGAAAACAATGCCTTGAGACAATACAGACAACATTTGGTTTTTTAAATCATAATGTTAGCATAAGATCTCAAATTTCTACGTAGTAATTAGAAGCATTGAGGACAAATTATTCCTGTGGGCTTTATTCTGCCTACTTCATTCCAAATTCATGTCAAAGGTCATTTGGAGGAAGAAAGAAACATTCAGAGAAAGAGGCAGTTAAAAGCTTCTGAATCAATGGTCATGGACCTGAAAGATAGACATACAGATGTGTATCTTTCATAGACATAGAGATATACAGATATGCATATGTATATCCATATCCATATGTACATATATATATATATATACATATATATAGATTGTATGGAGGGCTGAATAATAATTCTATTAGAATCATAGTATAACTAAGTGATGAGTTATATATAGTACTAGATTTGGAATCTGAAATTCCTGAGTTCAGAACCTGCCCCATAGATTTACTAGTTACGAGGCAGGGGTCAAATCACTTATTCTCCTTCAGCCTCAGTTTCCTCATCTATAAAATGGGGATAACAGCACCTACAGCAAAGGGTTGTAATGAAGATAAACTAGATAATTTTTTTTTAAACCTTGCAAAACTTAAAGCCCTATGTGTTAGCTATTTTTTTTCCTTATTAGTGGACATGATGGCTGTTTTAGATCTCGAGCTGGAAGAATCTATTCATTTTAAAGATGAGGAAACTGATGATTAGGGCAGCTGAGCTCCTTGAACAACATCCCACAGCTTCTAAGTGTATGAATCAAGATTGGAACTCAGGGCCTGTGGTGTTATAATTCAGCTCACCAGGTTCAGTGCTCTTCTACTGCACCAGGCTGCTTATGAAAGGACACACAGACAGTCACAGAAGAAAGATCAGAGCAGAATTCTGATGACACTCCACCCACTACCTTTGTGTTACCTCATAACGTCTTGTTTTTGATGGAGCAACAGACCAAACATTTCGTGGTTTAGAGAGAAGTCCCAGAGAAGAAGGGTTAGACAGAGCACAAGGACAAAAGTTTATGGTCCTTAAAACAATATTGTTGTTACTATCTGTGTCTAATGGGGGCCATCTGTAGGAGTTGAAGGGGGAAAAAGAAAAGAAAAAGGTTACATGATAACTATTATATATTTTAAAAGAATAGCAAGTTGTACATAATAGATCTGCAGTTTCATGAACAATCATCTTTTTTTTCATATTCTACTATATTATAGGAATGCTCATTTTATTTCTTAAGTTTGGAATGGAATAGGGGGGCGAAGCCAAGATGGCGGCTGGGAAGCAGTGACTGGCGTGAGCTCCCCACCAAGTCCCTCCAAAAACCTATAAAAAAA
>CM053622.1:287834775-287873563 GCA_028646595.1 Phalanger gymnotis | reverse complement strand
CAGCACATACACTCTTCACCCTGTTTGACTTGCCTCTCTGGCCTCCCATAATCCTTTCATAATCATCTGCAACCTCACTGTGAGTTCACCTCTAGGACTTTTAATATTCTTTGGGTACCTACATAATGTTACATGTTACATGACTGGTCTGCATCATTTTCTGACCTATCAATGATCCATTTTACTAAGCTTCCTTTATTAAAGCATTTATGTAAATTTATATGCTCATAGATGGGCCTCATAAATTGTACTACCAGCTGCATGCAGCTCTCAGGCTGCATTTTGGACAGCCCTGGTCTAGGCAATAGACATCATTCATCTGTTTTGTTTTTGCACTATGTATCATTTGCCCATCCCTTTTAAGTAGTGGTTAGTCTTGTATAGAGATACTAGAGTGTCATGGGGGCAACCAGTATAATATTATATACAAACGGGAATATCTGGGAGGCCTAACTGTCTATTGGGAATTATGTTTTTATTTAACTTTATATTATTTGAATCTATCACAATGGTGGAAAATAAAATTCAGCAAACAACATTTAAGTGCCTGTTGCGTAAAGAGTTGTTGAGAGGTATACAAAGATTCTTGTTCACTCATGTCTGACTGTTTGTGACCCATGTTCTTGGAGTACATTGCTATTTCTTTCTTCAGTGGATTAAGGCAAACAGAGGTAAAATGATTTGCCCAGGTTCACATAACTAGGTAAGTATCTGAGGCTGGATTTGAACCTAGTTCCCCTCCTCCCCATAACAAGATTAGATACACACAATAACATTATAGGATTACACCCAAGGATCAAAGGCGAGAATCATGATAATGCTAACAGGTAAACATAGGAAGTTACTGTGGGTCTAAAGTCCTTGAAGGTCACAAAAAAAGTAAGGAGGAACAAATGAGTGGGTAACTAAGTCAATGCAAGTCAATAGTGTTATGACCAGAGATTCTAAACCAGAGGCTATGTGCTCTGTACTAATATTATGAACTTCCTTGTGTGTATGGGTATGCAAATGTTTTTAGGTATGTTTGCAGGAGGGGGATGACAATTATGTTAGGAGAAGGTGGGCTCAAATGTAATGGTTGGAATGGAGAGGGAGAAGAGAGGGGTCCTACCTCTTTTTAAATACTTTATTTATTTTTAGTTTTTAATGCTCATTTCCATAAGATTTTGAGTTACAAATTTGCTATCCATCTCTCCCCTCCCCCTCACCCCAAGATGGCATACATTCTGATTACCCCTTCCCTCAGTCTGCCCTCCCTTCTATCAACCCACCCTACCCTCTTATCCCCTTTCCCCTTACATTCTTGTAGGGCAAGATAGATTTCTATATCCCATTGCCTGTATATCTTATTTCCCACGTGCATGTAAAAACAATTTTTAACACTTGTTTTTAAAACTTTGAGTTACAAATTCTCTCCCTTCTTCCCTTCCCACCCACCCTCATTGATAAAGAAAGCAATTTAATAAAGGCCACACATGTGTTGCCATGTGAAACTCTTCCATAATAGTCATGTTGTGAAAGGCTAACTATATTTCTCTCTGTCTTATCCTGTTCCCCATTTATTCAATTTTTTCCTTTGACCTTGTCCCTTTTCAAAAGTGTTTGCTTCTGACTACCCCTCCTCCAATAGCCCTCCCTTCTATTAATCCCTCCTCTCTTAATCCCTTCCCCCCTACTTTCCTGTAGGGTAAGATACCCAATTGAGTGTGTATGTTATTCCCTCCTTAAACCAAATCTGATGAGAGTAAGGTTCATTCATTCCCTTTCACCTCCCCCCTCTTTCCTCCATTGTAACAGCTTTTTCTTGCCTCTTTTATGTGGGATAATTTGTCTCATTCTATCTCTCCCTTTCTCCTTCTCCCAATACATTCCTCTCTCATCCCTTAATTTTATTTTTTAGATATCATCCCTTTATATTCAATTTACCTTTTGCCTTCTGTCTATACACACACCCACACACACACACACACACACACACACACACACACACATATACATATATTCATACATAAATGCATGCGCGCATGTGTGTGTGACACTCACCCTTCAACTACCCTAATACTGACAAAAGGTCTCACGAGTTACAAATATCATCTTTCCACGTAGGAATGTAAACAATTTTAATAAGTCCCTTATGGTTTCTTTTCCTGTTTACCTTTTCATGCTTCTCTTGATTCTCTTATTTGAAATCAAATTTTCTATCCAGCTCTGGTCTTTTCATAAAGAATGCTTGAAAGTTCTCTATTTCATTGAATATTCATTTTTTCCCTTGAAATATTATGCTCAGTTTTTGTGGATAGGTGATTCTTTGTTTTAATCCTAGCTCTTTTGACCTCTGGAATATCATATCCCAAGCCTTTCGGTCCCTTAATGTAGAAGCTGCTAGATTTTGTGTTATCCTGGTTGTGTTTCTACAATATTCAGATTGTGTTTTTTTTCCTTGCTGCTTGCAATATTTTCTCCTTGGCCTGGGAACTCTGGAATTTGGCTACAATGTTCCTAGGAGTTTTCCTTTTGGAATCATTTTTCAAGAGACAATTGGTGAATTCTTTCAAATTTCTATTTTGCCCACTGGTTCTAGAATATCAGGGAAGTTTCCCTTGATAATTTCTTGAAAGATGATGTCTAGGCTCTTTTATGATCATGGCTTTCAGGTAGTCCAATAATTTTTAAATTATCTCTCCTGGATCTATTTTCCAAGTCAGTGTTTTTTCCAGTGAGATATTTCACATTGTCTTCTATTTTTTTCATTCCTTTGGTTCTGTTTTATAATTTCTTGATTTCTCATTAAGTCATTAGCTTCCATTCGCTCCATTCTAATTTTTAGGGAATTATTTTCTTTGGTGAGCTTTTGGACTTCCTTTATCGTTTGACCAATTTTGCTTTTGAAGGCATTCTTCTCCTCATTGCCTTTTGGGACCTTTTTTGCCATTTGGGTTAGTCTATTTTTTAAGGTGTTATTTTTCTTCTGTATTTTGGAGGGTTTTCTTTAGCAAGGTGTTGGCTTATTTTTCACAATTTTCTTGCATCGCTCTCATTTCTCTTCCCAATTTTTCATTTACTTCTCTTACTTGATTTTCAAACTCTTTTTTGAGCTCTTCCATGGCATGTGACCAATTCATATTTTTCTTGGTGGCTTTGGATGTAGGAGGTTTGACTTTGTTGTCTTCTTCCAGTTGTCTGTTTTGATCTTCTTTGTCACCAAAGTGAGATCCTATAGTCTGATTTTTTTCCCCACTGTTTGCTCATTTTGCCAGCCAATTACTTGACTTTTGAGTTCTTTGTCAAGGTAGAATTCTACTTCCAGAGTGGAGAGTGCTCTGTCTCAAGCTTCATGGGTTTTGTGCAGTTGTTTTTAGAGATACTTCTAGGCACCTGCAAATTTTCTTTTCTTTTAAGATGATATGACACAAGGACAGGCATTTACTCCTCTGTGCTCTGGTCTGTGCTATGGTCTGTGAGTGATCTCAAGCACTCTTTTCTGCCTTGGAGCTGTGAGGAGCATTCCCTCTCCACAACTGCCACAAACTCTGCCAGGACTCTTCCTCACCCCAGGACCACCACCCAGGACTACAACTCAGATTCAAGCAGGGAAAGCAAGAGAATCTTGCCTCAGCACCAGCAAAGTGATCCTTGCAATCCCCCTCTGATTAGCTGCTCAATTCCCCCCACCATCTGTGGGCCTTGAACTCCACAAGGAGCCATTGCTGCTTCTGATGCTGCTGCTACTGTGGTCACCACAGCCACCTTTGCTGACCTGGGGCTGGGACTGGACCTCTGCTCTTCTCTCCCCCAGGTCCCGCAGAGTTTTCCCACTGAACTTCTACATTGTCCTTGGTGTTTGTGGGTTGAGAAGTCCGGAACCCGCCACAGCTGCCAGTGATTCAGCCCTGAGGCCTGCTCCTGGCTCATTTGTGCTAGCATGGCCCACACTGCATCGCACTAGCCTCTAATCCCAGTAGACCTTTCCTGTCAACCTTCCAGGCCATCTTGGGCTGGAGATTTGCTTCACTCTGTCATTTTATAGTTTCTGTAGCTCTAGAATTTGTTTAGAGTCATTTTTTTACAGGCATTTGGAGGTGTTTGAGGGAGAGCTCAAGTAAGTCCTGCTTTTACTCTGCCGTCTTGGTTCCCTCCCCTCCAAGCTGCAGAAGACCTACTTCTTAAACAGTGTAAAGAAATAGATTAGTTGTTTGTTTCTTTTTTTAAAGTCAGAGTTTCCTTCAGTCCCATTCTAATTCTTGTACAACTTATCCCAGATTGTATTAACATTGAGGCATAAAGATAATGCACATCCATGCATAGGGGGTAGATTTCCACATAACTACATGCAAGAGATCACATACAATGGACTGATGGCTAGGGGGTGAGGGAGCAGGAGGGATTTCACTGCTTATTATAAAAGTTAAAGGTTTAGAAAGCATTTGGGGAAATAATTTGTAGCTATTTTTACATAAAATTATTTCAATTAATAAGACATATCTAAAAAGTGATTAAAATGGAATGCAGATGCAGAAATGCAATGCAATGCAGAAATGATATCAGCCAATTTACTCTTCAGGAGTCTGAAGGAAATTAAAAGGAAAAAAAAAACCTTAAAAACTAGTTTGAAACAAACAAACTAGAAAGACTAGAAAGACCCCTACAGCCATCTTCATTTAAAATTAGTAATAGAATAGATGGAGCAGTCAAAACATTGTCCCCAGAAAAGTTGAACTTTTCAACAAATCAAAGACTCTATTTCTAGCTGCTATATCGGACTCTTTTGTGCCTCCCAAACTCAGATACAGAATCAGGAAGATGGCTCAATATTTATTATTAATGGCATTAAATATGACTGAAGAGCAAGGTGGTAAAATGTGCTGATGATACAGAGTTATTTAGGTTAGTCGAGACCAGAGAGGATTGTGAGGCACTGTGGATGGACCTAACAAAACTAGGTAATTGGGAAACATGATGGCAGATGAAATCCATAGTAGACAAGTGCAAGGTAATACTCACTGGAAGGAATAAATTAAATGCCTCGTATATGCTGATGGCTTCTGAATTAGTTGTATTCTCCTAGGAATGAGATCTAAAAATCATCATAGCTCAGTGAAAACATCTGCTCTATGCACAGCAGCAGTCAAAAAAATGAACAAGATGTCAGGCTGTGTGAAGAAGGGGATAAAAAATGCATGAAATGATTTAAAGTCATTATTGTGAAACTCCTCCTAATAATCATTTTTTTAAGGTCTGAGAAAAGAAAACATAAAAAGTAGGAAAAAAATATAACTGGTATCTAGTAGCTATGCATATATTAAGCTACTTTCACATTCAAAAAAAGGAAATTCAATCTATAATCATGTTTTCCCTGCTTATAAACCAGTAACATAGAATAGTCTCAACTAAAAGACTTTAGTCAGTTTCAGTCACCCTCTTTCAGAATATAATTGTAAATGACTAAACATGTCAAAGAATTCCAAGAAGAAAAAAAAATATATGTTTTAGACGAAATGATGGGAAGATTTCCTTAAAAAGAATCAAGGTAAATTTAGGATTGGCTACCCAATCCAACTGGAGCACTCTGCATGAAGCCCTGCGGATATGAATTGAAGCTTTTGGCAGCTTAATTTGATCATGGCTGGTCCAAACTGCCACCGACATCATTTGAGAATGCCTGCAAAAGCTTCAAGGAATGTTCCAATGGAATTCTTCCTGTTTTCCTCTGAAGCTTTAACTATCACTACATCCTACCAGCACTTCATTTGTTGGTCAATGAACTTCATTTATTAATTTCTTCAAACTTTGGAGTTTAGTCTAAATAGAAATATTGATAACTCAGTTGTTTCTATTTATTGATTTTCATTCTTGAAGTGCTTTAATGTTTTGCAAATACCAAGATGGCAATTTTTACTCTTCTTATGCTTCTTTCATAATTTTTCACAATTCAGCCTCTGTGAAAGAGTTCTAAGAATCCATCTTCTTGTATTAAAGAAGGCTTAATAAAGCCATGTTCAAATTAGCAAGCATTAAAATCCAATACTTGCTACAAATAAATGATCACAGAGTTGAAACATTCCATTGAACAATGCCTTATCCATTGTGGGGCTCAAAAAACAATGAAGATTGAAGAAGAGGTATGCCTCATTTTAATAATACTCACTAGTGTGAGTGCCTTTTTCAAGAAACAAGGATGCTCCACTCATTTGGTCCCTTTTTTCATTTTTTCATTGTCATCTGTGAATTTTGAAATATCCTATTTATCTTTCTTTTTAAATCTACCATTACTCATTAAATGATCTTGCCCCACAGTAGAAATCATCCTTTAAAACAAATATTTGTGTAAAAAATCTTTATGTTTACAGATGATAACTTCACAATAAAAATATTTTTAAAAGAGCATTATATAAATTTATAAAAAATAGTTTAATTTGATGTTGTGATTAATGTCACAAAACATTAATCCTATTACAAGATGATTCAGGGTGAAAGTCCTTAAAATCACAAGCTCTCTGTGTATTGTAAATAATGCCTGATTTTTCACAATTCTATTTACCCTGTATTTTTCGAGAAGAACTATATTACCCAAAATGAGGTACATCAAATAGATGGGGTTCTCCTGATCTAGGAGGCATTAAAAGACTGCAGCATTGGCCTTAAGGATGATATGAGCACATACTTATAGTCCCCTTCTACCAGGAGGCTGACATTGACAGATCTCTTAAGACCAGGTATTCTGTACTGCAGTAAGCTACATAAATTAAGTGTCCATGCTACATTTGCCATGAACCTGGAGAGCTCTTGGGATCAGGGGCCTACCAGTTTGCCCAGGGAGAAGGGGGAAAAAAAAAACCATTGACCAATGGTAAGGTTACAAGTGGTAACTGCACTGAGGCTTGAAGCTAAATAACTATTCAGAGAAATTCAAATGAGGAGAGGCCTTATTTCAGGCCTGAAGGACAGCCTCATGTGAATGAATAATGAGGAAATATATAAAGTTGAGTTCAGAGAATTCCAGTAGTACGCCTGGGTTGGATTTCAGAATACATAAAGAGGTGTAATGTTAAATGTCTGGAAATTCACTCAATGAATGAGTATTCATTAAATGTTTACAACATATCAGACACTGTGCTAAGCTCTAGAGAAATAAAGAAAGGCAAAAACCCTGTGTTCTCAAAGAGCTGAAATGGGGACAAGTCAAGTGAAGTGACCAAACATTTATTAAGAGCTGACGATGAGCCAGGTACTATGCTAAGCTCTGGAGAATGAAAGGCAAAAAGTAGTCCTTGTTCCTAAGAAGCTAACAGCGTAAGTTGTGGAGGGAGACACTGTATGCAAACAACAGTCTGCGTACGGCACATATGGAGTGCCGATGGGAGATATTTTCAGAAGGTAGGCACTAAAAAGGGGTCACAGAAGACTCCCTGCAGAAGGTAGGATTTCAGATGATTCTTGAAGGAAGTCAGAGAACCTAGGAAGCTGAGGGGAGGAAGAAAAGCAGTAACAGCATGGATAAAGGTAATAATTTGGAATGGAACCTTCTCTTTGAGAAACTGTAAGCACACTCCTTGCATCCCCTATCTTGTCTTTCTGCTGTCAACAAAGCTGTCCCATCCAAATACTCCCTTTAAAAGAGAAGACAATAAACTATCACCAGGGCAAGTTTACGGCCATAAACTGTGGTCAAAATGATGTTGGCTAGTTTTATTTTGAACTCTTCAATGCTTCCTAGACTCCTCTTGTAGACATTTTATTTGAGCTGTCAGCAAGAGCCAATTCTTGACTCACAGGCCTTCAGAGCCCCAGATGTTATAACCCTTTCTCTGTAGTTATCCTCCCACCAGCCTCATTAAGTAATAATTCAACTGCTCAGTCCCAGTTCTTAGTTATCTGGGAGGAATAAGTCGGTGATAATTAATGAGACTGTCATGCCCCAAACTAATCTTAGTTATGGCTCTCTGTAATTACTGTAAATAACAAAATTTTTCATATGAATGATCACTGGAAGGGCCACAGACTCATAGAAACCGAAGTTTATGGTCAAAATAGTTATATTAATAATTATCTATGTCCAAGGATTACAGTGTCCAGGATTTAGAAATTTAAGAAAACATAGAAATCATCTAATGGAAACTCTACCTTCATAGATGAGGAAACTGAGGCTCAAAGCTGTTATGTGATTTCCTCCAACTGATACAAACATACTAGCAAATTCAAAACTAAACCCTTTAAGACCTAACCCACTTTTCTTGCCCCCAGGTTCTGCTGCCTCTAGTATTAGTGATTGAGGTAAAATCTATAACAGGAAAAAAATCCAACATGAAATCTTTTGAATTTAATGATTAAAAGGTACAGCAAAGACAATGGCACTGATAATGGCTGAAATTCTTGCTAATATTAGTAGTAACATTATCAATTAGCTAGACCTTCTGAGAATAAAAGCATTTACCATCTTATTTTGAAGTTCCACATCCTTAGGAATATATTCAAGTAAAGTGTAAATTGCTTTGAAAATCACCAATCCTGATGGAATCTTGTGGGGAAAAAAAGCTTCATATCTTGCAAGTCAACGTGGAATATTTACTGTTGTATCTGAACAAGAGCACCAGTGCTGAACATCTCACTATTTCACCTCTAAAGCTTCTGGACCATGTCAGAGTAAGAGCAATCAATATTGGTTAATAGGCCAGATCTGTGTTATTAGTATTCTTTACAACCCCGGCATACTTCATTTTATGTACAGATTGCCTATGAAAACTTGGGCTTATATCTTGTCTAGACAATGCCTTACATGGCCATTCAAATTAATAATGTGCCAGAATTATCCTATGCTTAATGCAGCTGTGCTCTGTATTGACTTTGAAAATTAAATTTACTCCACAGTGCTATTGACAGCTGAGTCTCAGGCATATTTAATGGATTTGAATGGAGATGGGGCTGTATCTTGTGCCTTCAAGCAAAATGTTGATAGCTCATCATTTTCATAAAAAGTGAGAAAGTGCTTTATCTATAAACATTTCGTTCCTCAGCAGACTGAATCAATGTATAAGGTGCTTGCAAATGTTTGAAGTTACCCATAAAGCAGAAAAAGAAAAAAAGGAAATATCCCAGTCATAGTCTGTAAAACAAGTGCTCTCCAGTTCATTCAATGTGTAGTTCAAAAATCTCAACCTATTTTAAAGAGCTGTATGAGTCCCAAGGAGTAAGACACTATTCTTGGAATTTGATTTCAACATAATGAAAAATCTCATAAATGTGTATGTCTAAAAGCAGACCAGCCTGGGCATTCAAGTCTTCCAAAGTTCTAAAAACTAGGTTAACGCAGCCACTGACTATTCCCATCATGCCCTGCCAATATGCCATCTCTTTGATGGGGAGGTATCCCTTTTTGGACAACAGAATGCTAGATTTATGTTTCTGGGATTTGTTTTTGTTTTGCTGAAAGTATCAATGCTATTAACTATGAAGACACTTTATCTGATAGTTTATTAGTATCGATATCCACATCCACCTCTCAGGAATGAATGAAGATATCCAAAGATATCTCAAATAACACACCTTTCTAGTGATTATGACCAATTTTTGTTCATCTTCCCTTCGAATCTCCCTGGCACAAGAAAACAAGGTGGGTAGAAATTACATCTAGGCCTACATTTCCAGTGCCCAATCAGCTAGATGGTTTTCAGATCATTAATTTTATGCTGCATTAAAATCATCATCATAACAAATTTCAAGAGCAAAGGCAATATCCAGACACCCAGATAAAGAGGGATAGATGGTCACTACCCTTCTGTGTTATGACATGAAGGGCAGAAAACACTTACATACTTTCTCTTTCTCAACCAAAAGTATCTCCTCAACTGGCTTATTACAGTATGTGAAAATCCACTATTAAATGTTTCTTTGCGAATAAGGTATTTTTGCTTGTTAAAAGGAAAAAAAAATCCCTACAGGAGATGAGACAAAAAGTTGTTATCAATAATTAATGTGCTAATGAAAGTGATTGTCATACATATTTTCCAGCATGACTTCAGAATATTCTGCAGGAATGGATGACAAAACCTAAAGTCCAACATGCCCTAAACCTACTGATTTGTGAAATATCTTTCTCCTAAAACCTGTATACGCACTGAAGTTCCTTATTTATGTCAATGCACCATTTTTTCATTCACCCAGATTTAAATATCTGGAATTATATTTGACTTTCCCACTTCCTTTTCCTTCTTGTTCCCTTCCCCCTTCAATAAATCCCTGTGTTCCCTTGTTTTTTTTTCCAGTTCCATTAGTTCAATCCCCATTGCCTTTTGTCTGAACTTATTTAGTTTCCTAACAGGTCTCCCCACTTCCACATTTTCACACATCTATTTAGCCATAACTTCTAGATTCACCTGTCAAATATGCAGGTTTTATTACACCATTTTGCTCTCTAAAAACATTAAATTATTTTCTATTTCCTAATATATACATATACAAGTATATGCATATACATGCATATATGTATGCATGTAAATGTATGCATGTATATGTGTGTACATATAAATGTGTGTGCACACACACATATATACATATAGGCACACATATAAATCAGAGCCCTTCATCTGGCTTTTAAAGCAAGGCTTTTTCAACATCTATATCCAAAAAATATTTTTCCCCCCGTAGTTCACAGAAATCACCTTTAATGTGTTTGTGTATGTATGTACGTACACATACATATATACGTACATACACATATATGCACACACATATGCATATATGCACACAAACACACATACATACATATATTTTAGTAAGCCTGAATATCTTTACCACTCCCTAAAATGATCTCTCCTTGATGTGTCTTTCAAGTGAGTTGTTTTAAATATGCCATGCCCTCCGTTTTCCTGTTTCTGAAGTCTTTTGATTTTTTTTTTAATATATCTTGTTGTATTCGGGGCTCATTAGTTTCCATTTGGTCATTCACATTTTTAAGCATTCTGTAGCTTGGATAAGGTTTTTGCAACTTACGGCAATTTTCAATTTTCTTCTCAATTCATTATTCCATATTTCTTATTTATTTTCAATTTTCCTTTGGACTTTTTTTTCCATTTCTTCCTTCTACTGCCATCACTTAATTTATAAAATCATTTTACAATAATAACAAAAAACCTCTTGCCTCATCTTTTCCAGGAATTTTAAGTGAATTTGTGCCCAATTTGTCTTTTTTCTTTGAGGCTATTTTGTCGATATTTTACAGTCATTCTCTTCTTCTGGGTTTTTGTATTGAACATCCAAGAATAGAGGAAAATTAGAGATAACTTGGTTGTGCAGTGGGCAGAGTACTGAAGCTGGAGTTAGAAAGATTTTAGTTCCATTCCAGATCTAACTACTTACTAGTTGTGTGACCCTGGGCAAGTCACTTAAAATCTGTCTTCTTTTAAGGGCAGGGAATAACTCTTGTTCACTCCTTGGCAGAGTGATCTACTTGGATAGGTAGTTTGTTTAATAAATGTTGGTGAATGAGTTAACTAATTAACTACTTCTTTCTATGAAACCAAAAACAAACCAATTCTTCCAATCATGATATAATAACAACCTGCATAATAAGGAGTTACCGTTCTACAATCCAAATAGTAGCTATATCGGTTCTAGCAGCATTATCAATATCTAAACTCTCTATAACCACCAACCCAAGTAAATATAAAAATAAATGTATTTTAGAATCACTAGATGTACAGAAATTACTCATATATAGCCAATTATTCTTAGGTATTTGCTTTGTTGCTTCTTACTCTTATTTGTTTCATGTAAGTCAAGTTAATGGGATTTTTTTTCTCTTTGCCGATGTCCTCTGAAAAGGAGAATGTTTATCTATCAAATACTCATCAAAACAAGGCCTGTTTATATCTCTTTTATACAATGTAAACAATCCAACTATCCTCCAAGTAGACTTTCGGTGACACCAGATTTTTTTTTTCCTTTACTTTTCAGGAAGTCAAAGGCATGTGAAAGAGAAGGATGTTGAGGAAATACAGTTTCATAAATTTTCAAGTAATTCTGGAGGTAAATCCTAAACTGACATGACATCCAGATTGTTAAAGGGGTGTGTGGATTAGCAAGTATTGACTTTAGCTCATAATACTGAAGGGTGTTTACAAACATATGCTTGTTTCCTGTTGTTATTCGTCCATTTTCTAAGAGCACCAGTGACATCACAGGGTTATATCTTGACTTACACGTAAATTGGATTTAAGTGAGGCAGAGTTGCACAAAATTGTTAGCCTCACTCTCTTCCAGAGTCACCCAGATCCAATGGCAAGACAAAAGCCAGGACAACTAGCAATGTCCTGGGATGTACTGGATGTCCTTGGTGTCTTCAATGTCTGACCGAGCTCCATAGTCCCTGCTTCAGTTACCTTTGTGGTTACTGGGGCATATTGTTCTCATCTGCCCATTCCCACTGGAGGAAGTCTTCACAGGTTTGGAGTAGACATTCCCTTAACTCAAGAATGAGCTTGAGGCCTGTTGGTTACACTGAACTTGGTTTAACCCATCTGCCAAGCCAGTTTTAGTGGAGAGGGGCTGCTTCACATGCTGCAGCTTCTTAGAGCCACAGGTGAGAGTGGGTGACAGGTGGACATCAAAGGTGGATAAGCAGCCCTGAAAAGTGCTGAGCAAGCTCTCACATCAGAGGTGCTAGGCCTCCCTGAACACCCCATATATCACATTGCTCCTTGTGAATAATTTTATCTTATTTTGGTGTCTCTGGTGAGAATAATCATGTTTGAAATCTATCCTCATCTTAAATAATTATATGTCCTTTGATACTTTCCTTGAAATATTTGGAGTATATGTTAATGACCTATAGTTTTATCAGTGCCAGAAGTTATACATAGATAATTATCATTCTATACAACTGAAAATTAAGTCTCTCCATAAAAGTATCCAATATGTTAATCAAAAAATTACGATATGAAGAATTAGGAAATTCATTATTCCATATTTATTATCTTAAACAAATTATACTTTTAACAGAGGTGTTTGTTTAGAAAACAATAGAGGTACAGACACGAGAATGCTTTATGTCTCTTATAGATTTTTTATTTCTTTTTTCAAAAAATACAAAAATTGGCTTTATCTGTTTATACCTGAATGTATGTGTGTCTCATGTAGAAACCTCCAGTGTTTGAAGATTCCAATAGTTATGAAAGTCAAAGACAGAAAGAAATATAGACATAAAACATTCAGTGAGTTTTGTCTGCCTTCTCTTTCTTTCTGATAATCTAGGTATATTGCTGATAATTTTACTGACATTCTTTCACTATCTCCAGATAGATTTTATTTGCATAAGAGGTCCCAGAGGACTTGCTTGTAATGAGGCTCTGCTGAACAAATCAGGTACAAACCTTTCCTAAAGACAGACTTTTGCATTGAACAGAGATTCCAGAGTACACAGCCTCTAAATGGCCATCAGCGCCTCTGTATGCTATTGGAGCTATCATATACAACCTTGAATTATGAATAGACTTCATTTTAAAGTTAAAGACCCCATGGAATGGCTTTAAATAATAAATGAGATGGGTCCCATTCCTCATATATTATTGTTTCTGTTA
Organism: Phalanger gymnotis; assembly: GCA_028646595.1. Classification (NCBI taxonomy): domain Eukaryota; kingdom Metazoa; phylum Chordata; class Mammalia; order Diprotodontia; family Phalangeridae; genus Phalanger; species Phalanger gymnotis. Next base: position 287,859,992 of record CM053622.1, on the reverse strand, counting down.
CTTGACTACTGTTTTTATAGCACAGTGTACTCCTTTCATTAGGCTTTATAAAAGTATAGACTGCAGAAACAGATAAGTAAGGCTGATAGTTATTATGGGTTCTATCATTAATAGCTACTCAGAGATTTAACTATCACAAATTAAAAGTGTCAAATTAAGAAAGACTGTATTTCACATGAGTCAAAAGAAAGGAACTTTTCATTATCTAACCACTAAAGTATGAATACTAAAGTGTTTTCTTCCTCCCTCCTCCTCCTCCTCTCTCTCTCTCTCTCTCTCTCTCTCTCTCTCTCTCTCTCTCTCTCTCTCTCTCTTCCTCCTTTCATTTCCCTTCCTTCCTCCTTCCTTCCTTCCTTTCATTCCTTTCTTTCCTTCACTTGGCCATTGCCACTTATGTTAGTATTTAAAGAAAATCAAATTGCAATGGGCCTAACACAGTAGACTGATACTCTCATGGCTAATTTCAACTAAAAGTTAATCTATTATCTTATGCCTCCACCTTTGGCAACTGTACAGTGATTTTAGTAACTTTTGCTATAATGATCACAAACACCTAGATCTCAAGAAGGAAACCTGCAAACCTATGATTCTTGGCTGCAAACTTAGAGAATAAATCAGTATCCCTGTTGAGCCAGATTCCCACACTAAGTAGTGCATAACTTCTTGGATGCTTTGGGAAACTGCATTAACTCTCAAAAGCCATCAAGAAACATTTCCTAAGTCATTGCTTTGGTATAATGAGAAAATAGCTGCACAAATCATTCATGCACTAGTAGAATCAGATTCACATGGGAGGCATGTATATCAAATCATTTTTTAAAGAATACAAATGTAAAAGAAACTTAGAAACACAAAGTGTATAAGCGTCTCCTTAAAAATAAAATAGCTCTACTTGGTCCACTATTCTGACCATGAAAATAAAACATAGTATTTTGAATCACAATTAAGTGGCCCTATTTTCAGTCTATAAAGAGGCCAGCTCTTTTAAGGTCTATATTGAAGTTTTTAAGTATGCCTTCAGTTAGAGAAATAACTATAATTTGCCTGGTATGATCCAAAAGTCACTTGGAGGGACAGAGTTTATAAGTTACTATCATTTTTTTCTCAACTTACCTAAAATTTATTCATCCTTCCTTTTCCTCCTTATGAGCTTTACTATGACTTCTAGTGGCATTACCATTTAAACAATCTCCCATGTTCATAATCTTATGGTTATCTGTGGCTCTTTCTTTTCCCTTGATTTCATAGCAGTAAATTCCTCTGTCCTGTTCATCTTGCCTCCACTACATCTTGTGTGTTCATCTTCCCTTCTTAATCTCCACTGTCATCATCCTAGTTTGGGCCCTCACTATCATGGGCATGGATTACTGCCATAACACAAGCCTTGGGATTTAGAGCTGAAATGGAATTGAGAGGCCAAATATTCCAATCCTTTCATTTCACAGAAGAAAATAAGGCAGAGAAATTAAGTGACTTGCCTAGGGTTGAAAAGTTATCAGGCCTTTGAGGTAGGATTTTAACCCAGATCTTTCTCATTCCAAATGTATTTCCCTAGACACTATAGCATACTGCTTATCTGGCCCCCACAACTTTGTGTAAAAACATTGCTTTGCACACACCTATTATGTCATTTGCTGCTCAAAATATCGAATGACTCCCTTTTATAGTAAAGCATGAACTTCTTTTCTTGGTACTAAGGCCCCTCCACAATCTGGCATCATCATACCTATCCAGGTTTATCTCATATTATTCCCCTTCTTGCACTTTAAAATCCAATGAATTGCACTATCTTTGTCTCTTCTAATATAAATCTCTCTGTTTTTTAAAGACCTTCATTACCTAGAAGACCCTTTCTACCTTTCCAGACTTCTTTCCAAATTATTTCCCTCTGCCCCCTCTCCCCTACAAAATCACTGATCCATTGACTGCCTTGATATTTTTTGTATATGGCATTCATCTCTAGACTAATCATTTTTCCTGTTACGTTCTTCCTCTTCATATTTGCCTCTTGGGATCCTTGATTCTCCTCAGGTCTCAGCTAATGTCCCCCTTTCTACAAGAAGCCATTGCCATTCTTCCTTAAACTTAACCCATTCTTTCTTAGATTATCTCTAATTCACTTTGCATATATCTTCTTTGATACTGTTTGTAATGTTGTCTTCTCCATTAGTCCGAGAGTTCCTTGAGATCAGGGACCATTCGTATTTCCTTCCTTTATGTCCCTATCACTTAGCACACTGCCTCTCACAGTAGGTGCTTAATATATGTTTGTTGATTGAACTTGTCTTGACCAGCAACTTTGGTTTTCTAATCTGTAAAACTGAGATCATAATAATATGTATCCTTTTTTGAGTTCTGTAAGGATCAAATGGAGCAATATTCATAAAGTGCTATATAAATGTTACAATGGTTAACTTTTGCTATAACACTAATACATCTTCCCTACCCCACCACTTTTATGCCTCTTTTCAACCTATTCTCTAGTCCTGCAACACCCTTCTTCTAACATTCTTTATCACTTGAAACGCTGTCCATCCCTTAAAACACAACCCCAATGCCATTTGCTCCACAAAGATTTTTCCTTTTTGGGGGGGGAGTGTTTTTTGGCAGGGCAATTGGGGTTAAGTGACTTGCCCAAGTTCACACAGCTAGTACATGTGTTAAGTGTCTGAGGGCAGATTTGAACTCAGGTCCTCCTGACTCCAGGGCCGGTGCTGTACTCACTACGCCACCTAGCTGCTCCCAGGAAGATTTTTCTGAATTGTCTAGTGAGTAGTAAGCTTCTTCCACAGACCTCATATTGACATTCCCTCTCAAGCCTTTAATATATTTAGAGCAAAGTATACATTACAACTGTATGAAATAGTTTTCTTATCCCACAACAATATAAACACTCTGGGAGGATACGATTTTGTCTTATCTAAGACAAAGTGCCTAAGCAAAACTCAGAATATAGTAGGGCTAAATACATGCCTGTTGAATATACGTGTAGCCTCTCTCCTCTGGTGTAGACTTTCCTGAATGTGATGCTACTCCCTGCCTATATAAGGTGGGAATCTGTTCATGCCAATATTTTCCTCTCTCTCAATATCAGTGGAGTTTTGTCATTTACAATGGCCATATGCTAATGGTGTGTCTTCAAGGGAGTCCATCTAATTATGAAAGAGTTATACATCAATGATTCTGGAAAACATATAAATGAATAGGTTTTTCAAAGGGCATGCTCCAGTGAAGGTACCTTCTGGGGACTTGTCTATAAAAAGATTTTCAAGCATGAACTTTGCACTTGCTCTTAATTTTCTGTTGATTTCTAGGCTATAGAAAACTGACAGACAGTTCCTTAAGCCTTTCCAGTGGCCTGATTTTGCAGATGCAAATGCAGCAGCAGCAGCCCTGTACTAAAGAAAACGTTAGATCCAAAGAAGAATATATAGAGGGAATGGTGCATGGCCAATAGCCTTTTACATTGCACTAATTGCTCATTTCAGAACATCAGTATCTTATTTATGCCCCAAACAACTTTACCCCAGTCATCAGAACTTCACATCAAAGGAAAATAGTTCTTCATTTTGCTTTTATGTTGTATACTTTTAAAATGCTTTAAATACATTTCATACTTTTTGTGGTCAAATTTCCCTGGCTATCCGGTGGAAAGAAATGAAAAGCTAATCTTTCTCAGAGACTTGTAATCACTGAAGTGCAATATGTTCCTCTATTAATTTTTTAATGTACCTAATATTTCTATATTGCATTTTGGGCTATTGATTATATGATATATGTACTGTAAAGTACATCCCCAGGACCTTATGGGGAGATAATGATTACCCACTCATCCTATTCATTAGCCCCATGTCACATCCAATTCAAACACATTCCTAAAGTGCCAGGGAATTTTTTGCTTTACTCAGTTAAAAAAATGCAACACTGAACTCATTTGTGTTTCACTAAGCACAGGGAAAGCGACACTCAGAAACCAAAAACTAAATCATGCATCCAGAGAAGCAGGCATTTAAAAGCAATTATATCCTGGGGTGGGGTTGGAGAGTATGAATTGGCAGAGATATGATGAATAAAGGTAAGTGGCAACAATATTATGTGACAATATCAGATAAGTAAAAAGATAAAAAGTATTTTAATTCCACTAGTGTCATATATTCCTTGATGCATTGGAAGGAATGGAGCAAATGATTTCCATCATATCCAAGGCCTGTGAACAGTTATACAGAAAGAGTGAAGGGCAGAGGTAATTTTAGTGGTGGTGGGTCTTCAATCTTCTTAGACACCCAGGAAATGTTATGGAATGGGTTACAGCCAATAGGAGAGAAGCAAAGTGGGATAAGACCACTTTTGTGGTGGCAGATTTTTCTATTGCCCCAAAGCAAAATTTCTCAGATTGGTTGTGTAGTTAAATATTCACAATAGTGGGAGAGCTCCCTAGTACCATTTTTTAATGAAAATGAAAAATCATCTTGCAATGTGAATAACTGTTCCCAAATCTTGCTGTTTTGCAAGTTTTAGCTTTTATTTCCTTACCATAAAGGTATACTTTTATCTCATATTTAATTCACTCATCTAGAATTAGTTCCCCATATTCTCTAAAAATCCTAAAGTGAATATTCCCATTATTCTAATAGCACATTTTAAACATCACAGTTTAAAAAGTAGTCATTATTTTATATTGATAGTGCTTCAAATTCATTTGCATTTCATCATTTCTCTCCTTTTTTTCTGTTAGAAAGCAGTTTACGGTAATGGAGATAAAAAATAAACTGATATTGCTCTTTTTTTGGTATCCTGTGATCTTAGTTGTAGAACTAAGATGTTGTCTGGGAAGCATAGGTTTAATGTCTAACATTGTTTAATTGGCTCTCACTTTAACTAGATTCTTTTTTTTCCCAATGAAGAAATACTGTTTTGGTTTATTATATTTGACAAAAACTTCCAGGCCTTCTGCCAAGAAGGTGGCAATGGCAGGATAAAGACTTTACTTCCAAAAGTCAGGGATGTTGTTGATATAAGCTAAGTTCACAAAGTGCAAAAGTTCTCTCATATATTCCTAGGAAAATACATGACTGCTCATTTATGAGTTCCAATATTTTTCAGTGGTTTATAGAAGTTTAAATGACTATTGGTTTGAAGTCCCCAGCAAAGAGAGGAGTACAAATCGACAACATTAACAACACTTAATCATAGACAGGGGCAGAGACTTCTGCCAATGCCTTTATGTGATTTATTTCCTTAAGGAATAACCTTTAGGAGCAAGAAGTCTTTCATTTATCTGTTGTATTTCCCTCATTCATTAATTGTTTTTAAAACTCAACATTTTTTTCAGCTGCCAGGAATCTACTTTCCCCTGCCACAAGAGGAAAAATGCATCAAGCATCTCTCTGATCTACTCTAGCTGTTGGCTATGCTTGTAACAGTCAGTGATGTTGGTAAATAAGAGGAATTTTATTTAGTCATGTGGGTTTTAAGGTATTCTTAATCTTTCTGTCTTTCTATTTCTTTGTTCTCATTTGTCAAAGAAAGCACCAGATATAGCTATTCTCAGAATACTTGATAATTTTACTAGCAGCCTCAAAGGAAAAGACAGTTATGTGACAAGAAAATGGAAGGGATAATCTAATATAATATAAATTTCATATTTTACATTTTTCATTGTTATGTTCTCATTAAGTAGAAACCGAAGTCAATGTATGACCATGCCTAAGGACTGATCTCTGGTTAAATGAATGAAGAAGGAACAAGGAGTGGATTAATTAATGAGTTAGATTTTATAATTCTGTTGCCAAATATAATATTTTATTTCTTTAAAGCATTGTCTTCTGTCTTCATCAGATGTAGTGCTTATCAAAACATGACAATTTTTACTTTGTTTTCTACAAGCTTTGGGTGATGTCACACCTTGAATTTCAGAAACAATGACCCATACCATTAATATTTTCACATGAGTGCAGATGTAATATAAGCTAAAGGGCCTCAAACTAATAACTTATTATCAATACCAACAGATGTGTGACTTGCATTACCCAATGTGCTAATCATGCTTCTCTGCCATGGACATCATTAATTGCTTAGTCTTTCATCATGTTAAAACTATAGAGAAGAGAAATTCAGCAGTAAGAATATTTTCAAAAGTTCAATATTTTCCTATTAAAGAAATTACATGAATATTAAACATAATTGAGGGGGTTTGAGTAGTCTCTATTCCTGTTAAATTTTCTAAGATAGTACTAGTACTCATGTGTTTATTCTTTGCTCTCTGTTGAATCATATATGCACAATAATAATTCAGGAAAGAAAATTAAACTTGAAATGGGGAAAGCTATATTAAATTTTTAATTCTAGCGTGGACTCAAAGTGATTTGAGCAAATGAGTGAAATAGTCCTTTTCTTGCTTTACCTATGTACATTATGGGCATGTTATCCATTCTACTTCTTACACATCTCATCTTTTCCTTTCTCTTTACTCATATACCAACCCCAATCCAGACTCTCATCACTATTTTTGCTAACTATGGTGACAGGCTGATCTCCCTACCTCCAGTGAATCCTTTTTCCAATCCATCATCCACAGAATTGCAAATTAATATTTCTTAAGTGCTAGTCTGATCATGCCACTTAAACAGCTTCAGTGGCATTGCCTTTAGGATACAATAAAAACTCCTGCTTATCTTTAAAACTCCTGCACAATGTACTTTTAACCAATCTTTCCTGGTTATATATTAATTCCCATGATGCATTCTGTTTTCCAGCAAGGCTGGATTACTTCCTGTTCTATATGAATGAAAGTATATCTTCTGCCTATATGCCTTTACACAGTCTGTCTCTCGTGATTGGAATAATCTCCTTCTTAGGCTCTGTTTCTTAGAAGCACACTTTAATGCTCAGATCAACTGCTGATTCCTTAAAGAAGTCTTTTCTCATTGCCCCAAGGTATTAGTGCCTTGAACTCTGCCTTATACTATGTGTATATATTTTTATATATCTATCTCTTATTTACTTGCCTGCTAACATGTAGTCTCCAGTAGAATGTAAGATCTTGAGGGCAGAAATTGTCTAACATTTGTATATGTATTTTCAGCACCTACCATATTAATCTGCCACAAAATGCCTAATGAGTATTTGTTGATTGAATAAATTAATAAACATATAGAAATATTTTGAAATCTCTGCAGGAAAGCAATTTTTTTTCCTTTACTTCTATTTGTTCACTTTCAATTGCAAATTTCATCAACAAATAGAAAGATATAAGAGCAAATGAGAATGCCTAATGGATTCGTTTTAAATTATAATCTTTTTTTTTTCATTCAGGACTAAAATGTCTCTGCTTTAAGATAAAAAAGAAAAACTGATAAATTCAGGTTGAGAATGTCTCCCCTCCCCCAGAAAAATTTAACCTTACGAGGTGAATTAGGTTTACACAATGATTTTGTTTTAAAATTTATCAGATAGTATGTAGAACTAACATTACTCAGAAAGTTTGAAATTTTCACTTCAATTATTTTAGTGATTATTATAGATGAAGTGTTGATTCCTGCCTTATGTTCTGACAACATTACAATGCTAGTGAATAAGAACAGAGAAGCACTGTACTTATAATACTGATTGCCCAAGTCTGAAACTGAGACTATAGAACTTCTCATTTCTCTACATCAATCAGCCTGGGTTAGCAATGACCAAGCTTAGTTACCTTTTGACAGCTTCCAGATTACCTATCCATAGCGAGTATCTTTAGCATAACACCCAGATGGTCACTATGTGGAGCCTAATATTTAGACTCAGTGGAGAAATCTTCAAGGCTTTTCACTAATGAAATCAAGTTCATGTATATGGAAAGAATTTTCAGTCACTTCAAAAGGATCCAAAAAGTACAAAACAAAACAAAAATGAAAACCTCCCAAAACTAACATCTTTTCAGTCACCTGAAATCATGAGCTGACACTTTCTGAGATATAGATATATACATGCACACACATGTGTACACACACGTACATTATAGATACTGTATATACATACATGTATAATTACATGCATGTGTATATTTATGTATTATTTTGTCCATTAAAAAGTCAAGTCTATTTATTTATTTTTCTTTCTTTGTTGCTTCCCTTAGGGTGTTTCTCCAAATTCTTGGACACAAGTTGAAAATATAAATTAATTTAAAATTAATCCAGCAAATGAAATTACTTAGGGAAATACTAATCAGTAGAATCTCATTTCAAAAATCAGTTTAGCAGCTATCACAACAAAAAAGGACAATATTATGAGGTGGCCAGCAAAATAACTAATTTGCCTAGTGGTCTCTGAAATGAGATTTTCATACTAACACTCTGCTAAATTTCTTCTTCAATGTCTTATCACAGCAAGGAGGAAATCTTTGTTCTTCAAAGAGACATAAGAAATGCCTAAGTCTAATGTATTCCCACCAATGTGGGAAGGCTATGAGTTTGCCTTACAAGCAAAACAGACTATCTGCCATCAGAGGGCCAGAACTATAATAAATTCAGCTTAGCAGCTTGATAATAGGGTGAGCATTTTTTTCAGATAGAACAATTCTCCAAGGACATCATCTCAATAGCAGAGTGGCTACAATCTATGTTAGGGAAAGTAGTAGTCACACTGATCAACAAGGGTTCATTTAAATAACTTCTAATAGCCATCATCATAAACTTATTTCATTTAACATTTCCATCTTCATAGTCAAGCAGTATCTTGAAAAAAAGTCATGAGAATTGATGATTGTATTATGTGTTTAGGATAGTAAAAATTCTCTCTCCCTCTCTCTCTCAGTATCTATATGTGTGTGTGTGTGGGTGTTCCTGTCTGTCTGTCTGTCTCTCTTCCTTTGAAATTCTATAGGGGAGATTATGGAAACCAATTTTGTACTTGAAAAAACATAAGAAGAAAAAGATTTTAGAGAAAATCCCTAATGTGATTTAAATAATTCCAAGGTTTTCTAACCACAGAGTAAGGTTCATTCTGTGTCTAGAATATAATATCCACAATGAGCTTTCTATGAACAATAATTGGGAATTTCCACCTGTCTTGTGACTTTTGTGACTACACTCTACAGGGCTCATCAGAGATTTAAGCTAAAAGAGCAATGGACTTTCTTTGCAATCTCTTGAGACCATGGAGCTATCAAAAGAATTTCAATGTACATTTTTACAGTTCTTCTAATTCCATAATATAGGATCAGGGTCAATGTTACTTGAAGTTTACTGTTCTCATACATCACAAGTGCAAAATACTTAAATCCAATTACATAAGATGGGCAAAAAGGTATCTACTAAGTTGGGACTGTAGTTACTGTGTTTAATTTAAATCAAATTTAAGCAAAATGAGTCAAAGGATATAGGGCTAGAAGGGATATGAGATACAATCTTGCCCAACCCAATCATTTTACCAACTGAAGCTCAAAGACCCAGAGAGTTCAAGCATCTTTTCTAAGGCAATATGGGCAATAAGCTTAAGAACCAGTATTTAAAACCCAACTTCTCTTACTCCAGAGCCATTACTTATTTCTCTATAGACTACAAAGACCGGACTTAGCATAACCTGCATTTCATCTCAGAGAGCATAGCCCAAGATAATCATATCCCAAGCTTTTATTTAAAAATACAAATATTGACTCATTTTCAGAAGCGAAGAGAAACCCACAAACAAGATGATGACTTTCTCAAACAGTGTGAAATTGTGGCAGGTTAACAAAATTGCTCTGAGGTATTCATGAATATATCAGTAATGTTCATGTAAAAGAAAAAAAAGTTCTGTGATGGCCACATTAAATATGAAGATTTTCAAAAAGTAATTTTTTACATTTTAATAATACTATCCCCCATAGACTCCTAAGCTGGATTCAGGAGGTCAAAACTGCCTCCCACTTGTGTAGTCATTTATGGTTTTGTTTTGTTTTTAGGTGAAGGCAAGGGAGAATAATAGAGAAAGAAAGAGAGAAATTTCAGGCAATTACTTCTTGATGACATGCTTAGAATAGAAGATCTATATGTGATCACTAATGCATACTGTTTTCCAGATGAATCATCTACTTGTGTCCATTTCAACTAGTTTTTGTCTATAAGAGAAACCTTAATCAGGTCTTTGTACTAAAAATTGGCTAAGAATGTAACAATAAGAGCATTCCAAGAAGAACCATAAAAATGGCACGATATTTGTCATGGTACTCCTTCGTATAAAGGAGGAACAAGTAAGGAAGTTTATGTACCTGAGAAAAGATTTCCCAGGGAACAAAGAACAGGAACAATAACTTACTAATTATAACTACAAAAGGGCAACAAGCACAGTGACTCCTACATGAAAAACAGCAACAAAGAGAGGCACTTTTATGTAAAAAATATAAGAAGCATGGCCTGAGCCAAAGAAGACTTCAGGATTCTCCTGGAAAAGAAGGCTTTATTGTTCCTTTCCCATATAATGTGACTCATTCTATTCCTCAGAACAATATTAATTAAAATTCATTCAAGATAGTATCCACAGAAAGAAAACTACTCTGAGAATGTTATTTTTGGGAACAGAAAGAATATCACCTCAGGCCCCTAAAACCATCAATGCTGGACTAGAGGAGTAAAAGATTTAGAAACAGTAGGGTATTGTTAAAACTGGCCAAAGGCTTGACAATGGGCCATGTACCTTAAGAGCAGAATGTACAGCCAATAATGCAGAAAATAGGAACAGCTTTTTAAATGATATTTGATATTTATGATTTAAACTGCCTAGGTTTTAAAAATTGTAACATGCGATTTTGAAAGAATTTAATTCAAGTATTTTTGTTGTTATCATTAAGGAAATTCAATGATCTTTTAAGAAAATAACAATCTGTATAATCAAAAGTGTCTCAAACATTGTCTTATTGATAATCATAATATAAAGTGGGGCATATTGGAAGAAGTGTGGCAGAGTGGAGACAATGTAAACTTTGGAAGGAACTCCCACCTTTGCTATTGCCAATCTCAATGACCCCTAAGGTAATGACCCTTAACTTGCTATGGTCTCACTTTACTTACCTGCAAAATTAAGGGACTGGCCTAACTAGACAGTATTTGAGGCCCCTTCTTGCTTTATCTATAGCATTATAGGGAGTAATTTCAAAAGAAGTCTATACCAAGTTGAAAATAAACCAACCAATCAACCATCCGTTAGGTACTCTGTAATCCAGTGAGATTGGCCCCCTTGCTGTTCCTTGAACAAGACACTCTTATCGCCTGATTCTAGGCATTTTCATTAATTATTCTGGAATATTCTGCCTCTTTATTATTGCCTCCTGGTTTCCATGGCTTCCTTCAAATCCCAGTTAAAATTCTACCTTAAACAGGAGTTTTTCTTATTCCCTCTTTATTCTAATACCTTCCCTCTATTGATTATTTTAATTTAATTTGCACATAGCTTGTTGGCACATCATTGTTTACTGGTTGTTTGAAACCACAGGGGCATGTAGAAATGTTATGTAGAATTTAATGTTTGTGAAAATGAGGGATTAAATCCACAAGATTGGCTGAACAAGCTGTGGTATATGAATGTAATGTGGTATATGAATGCAATATCATTGTTCTATAAGAAATGATGACCAGGTGGATTTCAAAAAACCTGGAAAACTTACATGAACTGACACTGAGTCAAGTGAGCAGAACCAAGGGAACACTTTACATAGTGACAGCAGCACTGTGCGATGACCAACTTTGGTAGACTTAGCTCTTCTCAGCAATACAATGTTCTAAGACAATTCAAAAGACTTATGATGGAAAATGCTATCCACATCCAGAGAAAGAACTATGGAGTCTAAATGCAGTTCAAAGAATATTATTTTCTCTTTTTTTTCTTTCTCATAATTTTTCCTTTTTGCTCTGATTCTTCCTTCACAATATGACTAATGTGGATTATGCCTAATAGGATTGTTCATGTATAGCCTGTATAAGATTGCTTACTGTCTTGGAGAGAGGAGAGGGGAAGGAAGGAGAAAAAAATTTGGAACTCAAAATCTTGTAAAAGTAAATGTTGAAAACTACCTTTACATGTAATTGGAAAAATAAAATACTATTAAGTGGGGAAAAAAATCTCTTCCCTTAATTAGAATGTGACCTCCTGAGAGCAAGGTCGGTCTGTAACCTTTTTTGTGTCCCCAGGGCTTAACACAGTGTCTGACACATAAAAGGTGATTAAAATATGTTAACTAACTATTTAGGATACTTAATATATCTCTGACTTCTGACTGTGTCAGTTATCAGTTTTTTCTCAATTGAATTGAGAATAATATGTGACCTGCTTATTACAAAGGTTCTTGTGAAGAACAAATAGTACAATGTTTGTGAAAATGGTAGATTAACTGTACAAGACCATAGCTTATGAAAAAGGCATTCTTCTCCTAAAAAATCATCCTCCACCATAATACATGTTTGATACATCATAATGGCATGGAGAATACCCTGTGTTCTTGAAGGTTATATCATTGGAGCCCAAGCTCTTCCGGGTATTGCCAAGCTGAAAAGACTTCAAACTACTTTATGTTTGTTTTCCCAGAACTGACCCATCAAAGTGTAGAAAGGCTTATTACAAGAGTTACTCAGCAGGCAATGGGCTTTTTGACCACAGAAGCTCATGAAGACTTAACTGTGGAAGGTTTAAAATTTATGCAAATAAAAAAGTGTCCATCAATGAAAAATGGATCCTTGAAATAAATATTTGATGACAAAATCACTACGTTGTAACTATGTTACATGAATGGTTTGAAATTTAGTTGATATATAATTATAATGTTTAGGGAGAATGGACTACCTCTGGTTCTAGTGACACAGAGAACTCCCATATTAGTGTACTCCCTCTATCAATGGAGTTTGAGGTTGACACCATCCCTACTTCTTATACTTCTAGACCACTGAGTGGTGAAGGGATTTTTCCATAATGATATATATATTTTTTATGTAACAGAGGAAAGACTTAAATCTCTATCTTCTTGGATTTAAGGACAGCTCCGTATCTACTATGTCATGCTGACCTTTTATGGTAGGATCCAGATGTTTTTGTTTTTATTTTATTTTTTTTTACTTTATTTCATTTTATTTTATTTTATGTCTTGACCAGAGATTTCGTCAGTGTAAGGAATTCCTGACAAGAAAATTCCCCAATGAAATGAAATAACACTTCTTTTAAATAAAATAACAGAGAAACAAGGACTTGAATGCTAAAATACTTTTCAAAGACCAGCAACAAAATCTCAAAAACTTAATTTTAATAGCAAAAAGCATTACAGTGAAATACTGTCAAACAATATAATTATTAATAACATTACAATCCATACTAATTTACTACTATATAATAATGATGATGAAATTTTGGCTGTTTCCTTTCTTTAACTCCACAGACTAAAAATATTGTATGTCATTGAGGCATTAATTGATTTGCCTAAGGTCCCAGTTATTAGGCATCAATGGTGGGACTTAAACCAGAACTTTTGGACTTCAAGGCTAACTTTCTATTCATTATACCACTTTGACTCTTGGACTATATAAACGTAAATACAAGATCATCAAAATTGTTAATAACTGTTTACAAAAACAAACCCATTAAGGTTAAACAACAACAAAAAATCAACAAAATTAATATGAGACAAAATTTCTTAGCCCAGCTAATGCAAATCTCAGTAAATTTTTAAAATATACTCTGATCTAAGATATTTTAGAATGTTATAAATTAACTTAAATATATTAGCATTAGATTAAAATTCATGCTAAGCTTTGGGAACTGAAATTAAAATTTTAATTAAAGCACACTTTCAAAGTTATTTCTAAAAATCAAATTACAGAAAGAAATTCTATTGTTCAGTCTTACCAACACTCTCTCAGTCACCGTAATACACACAAGAAAAAAAATGGAGGAAACAGAAATGGAAATAGACATTTCATTTTCTAAAACTTTAGTCTTTTTATGGGGCAATGAAGTTGGTTACATTGTAATACAAGGTCTCTAGAATGAATAGACAATTTTTTTAAATGAAGGAATATAACAAAGTTCTGTTCTTCCTGCTCCTATGACTCATACCCCTCTACCTTATTCTTTCAAAAATATCCCTAGTATTACTATTTATGATCAAAGTTTATATATTTATGTTTTTAAATTATTTTACCAGAGACTCAATTTCACAGAATTTATTGACCTTCACATTGGATCCCTAGGCTATTTATTTTCTACAAAACATATACCCTCGAAATACTAGAAGACAATACAGTGTAGGAGGAAGGACATTTAACAGAATTTCTTCAGCTGAGAGCCTTACCTGGGCCTCTACCTTTAACCAGCTCTGTAACCTTGGATAGGTCATTTCACTCTGAGTCACAGTTTCCTCATTTATAAAATGAGACAGCTGAGTGACTACTTTTTCTAAACTCTTTTCCAGCTCCAAAATTCTTTGATTCTGTGTCTATGAAACAAAGAGCTTGTCAGTCACAGTGATGTGTAAGAAAACATTTTCTGTATGGGATGGTGTGAAGCTGGGGGTGAAGAAGATAGGTAGTGAGAGATGCCTAAGAAGGGAAAATAAATGCACAGTGAACTTTTGACTGTGGTGGTGTGGGTGCTTTTATGAGTCACTAAAGTGCTTTACTTTTTGGGTAGGAAGTTATAAAAACATTTCATGTTGCACGTCTTTTCCAGCTTTATGATTCAGTGATTCTATGAATCTTTTGATCCGTCTATTGTTAACACCTAGACGTCCCATTCCAACACACAAGACAGCATTATAAAAGTGGAACAAAGGAGGCTGCTATGTGCCCAGAATCTTTCATTCTTGGGATGGAGCGGTTGTTGGGAATTAGCGGAGACCAAGTTGTTCTCTGCCTTTCTTTTCTCCTGGAAGCTTTCCTACATATATTTTTCTACTTGATTTTAATTTTAAAAAATTAATTAACTGTCCATTATTTTTTCTTGATAAAATATTAGGATATTGAAACTTCCGAGACATTTCCATGTTTATCTTTGAGTCCTTAAGTTCAGTTAAACTTTATTTTTCTCTTAATGTTACTGTGGTTGTGATTTATATTATATTACAATCTATGACAATTTACTATTATAGAATATAATGAGTTTGAGAGTTTTTTCCCCTTTCTGTTGGTCTATATGCTAAATCATTGTCACTAGAAAGACAACTCTGCTTACCATCCAAGAACTTCAAAAAGACAATTTTACTTAGGGATTATTTGTCCCCAACTTTAAAACTGGAAGGAATTTTGGAAGAAAACTTGTGAAAACATTTCATTTTTTAGATGAAAAAGCTTAGGACTAGAGAGGTTAAGTGTCTCACTAAAAGGCAAACAGGTGGTCAATGGGTGAGCACAGATTTGAATCCAACTCCTGTATCATTTAACAATAGATTTGACATTCATTTCTAACAGTATTGTAGGGCTCAGAAAACTCTCTGATGTATAATCAAATAAAGCAAGAATGTTTAGGTTCACGTACCCATCTTTAAAGCCACTAATTGACTATGTTAGATGATACTCACTTTGCAACAGCCTGATCATCTTTTAGTGACAAAATCTCAATTTGAGAAGGACTTCACTTCAAACTCAGTAACTACTGCAGTGAGGGGTTGTGGTATTACTAAAAAAAACAGTGGACTTTGTGTTTTGCAAGTAACCCCATAAATGGCTGTAGGGCAAAATGGGCACCTGTTGTGGCTTTCCATTCTTAGGAGAATTGTATGAAGCAATTGTTTGGTGTGTTTGGGCAATAGGAAGTATGGAGGTTGTCAAGAATAATATTTATTTGGGTAAGATACCACATTCTTAATTTGCCTTAAGTAAAATTGCCTTGGAAAGAAAAGAAGAGGTGAATTGATTCTCTTTAATAAATCAAAAGGATGAACATATTTTTCATTTATTTTTACCAAAGAGGACAAAAAGAGCCCTCTTCTAGTTCATTACTGGTGAATACACTGAGTATGCCAGACTAATTTAGGAAGATCCAGAATTAGGCAACTTTAGAGGCAAGGAATGAGGCAGCCATGATAACAATGAAGTGCCTATTTGTGAATTGTATCACACATAATTAAAGAGAAGCAATTGTAACCATAAATTGAATCCATAGCAACATGCCTAATAATACTGCCTATTTGGTTAAAATACCAGCTTTATTTTAAGTGCAACATATTTGAGTGTTTAACAAATAAGCATAAATAATTAAAGATGGAAATGACAATGCGAACTCAAATTCTAACTTGGGCCAAATTTTCACAACACAACATTACTCCGATTGTGTTCTGAATTATCTGTCTTGACTGTTCATACATATACATATATATGCATATATATATATATATATATAAAAGCACACATATATAATCACTATAACATATATAGTTAACTATATAATCAGTCAGTGGCCACATGTAGATACAGCTCATGGATTTTTAACATAAATCCAATGATAT
Source organism: Phalanger gymnotis (assembly GCA_028646595.1). Taxonomy (NCBI): domain Eukaryota; kingdom Metazoa; phylum Chordata; class Mammalia; order Diprotodontia; family Phalangeridae; genus Phalanger; species Phalanger gymnotis. Next base: position 287,843,551 of record CM053622.1, on the reverse strand, counting down.
GCTGATGATTTTTAAAATCAATTTGTCATTTGCTTTTATCTTTCTCAGATTGTTTCCAGATTTTTTTGAGTTTCATTTGCGACCTTGATCATTCTAATAACTATTTAGAAAGTCCATAGAAATAATTGTGGGCCTTCCATAAGTCAAGTATTGTGAAGCTTAGATTGAATTAATGAGTTATTTAATTCTATCAGCTGATTAATTCTACAAGATGGGTATAATAATAGCTCCTACCTCACAAGGTAGTTATAAATATAAAATAAGAAGACCTATGTAAAGCATTTTTAAAACCTCAAATTGGCTAGGCAATTCAGTGGATAGAGAACTAGTCTAGGAAGAATTTAGTTCAAATCTTGCTTCAGATGAATAAATTAACCTCTCAGTCTCAATTATCTCATATGTTCATGAGACAATAATTGTAACTACATCAAATTGCTGTTGTATAGATCAAAATTATTGTATATACATGTATATGATATACATATATATACATGTATATATATACATATATATATATATATATATATATACTCCTTTGCAACCTTAAAGCTCTATTCAAAATTTAGTTATTACTATCATTATAGCAATATATAAATAGTAAGTAATGATAAGAGCTAACATTTGTATAGAACATTGGAAGTCCTTCACATGCATTATCTCAATTTTTATCTCATAAGTCTGAGATGTATCAGCATCATTTTACAAATGAATAAACTGAGGCTGAGAGCTAAGTGATATACTCAAGGTCACACTGCTAATAAATCTAAGACAGGATTAGAAATAACTTTTCTTGATTTCAAGCCTCAAATTCTATCAACTAAGCCATCAAACTGTATGAGATGATCAGTGGTGGCAGTGATGATGATTAATGACAGTGATGTTGTTGTTAAAGAATAGTTGCTACTTAGAATATGGAAAGTGAGTCTCAGGATAGATTTTGCTATTCTGGAAAGAGAGGTTATATTCTTCAAGGAGCTATTAGTTCATCAAACTTTTATTTGAATTAAAGGCTTGTCCTCTCACCTTTCTTTTAAAAATATAAGATCAGAACATATCATCATGAGATCACAAAAATATTTAAGCATCACATTTACTCATAGAAAGATATTTTGCTTCAGCAATCTATTCATCACTGATAATTATTACCATTATTTCCAGACATCCATTCAGTTCCTTCTTTTATCAGGTCTCTGCCCTCTATGGCCCTAAGTGACACTGGAATACCAGATTTATGCCCGGGGATGATTGTGTGTAAATAAATATATATGTACCCTCTAGTCTTACGTGTGTGTATGTACATATATATATATATATAGTATATATGTTATAAATTATATACATAAGTATTTTCCATGCCTTTATGAAATTACCCAACCATTATTGTTTTCAAATTTATTTTTTCAATTACATAAGTAATTACTTTAAATCACTATACATTGTACTGTAAACTCTATCTCTTCCATAATGCTCTCCAGGAATCCTTCCTCTTTTCCATTTTAACTACCCACTCCATCTGAAAGTGATAACTCCCTCTTCAAATTTCTCATAGTATTTTCCCTGAACCTTTTGATTTTTAGAATAGTTTCCTCTGTGATATAATTACTTGTATATGATTTCCCTTCTTCTTCACCCCTCTCTACTTAGATTATAAGATCTTTGAGATCAGAGCCTGACCAATATATATCTTTATATCCATGGCAGGTAGCACAGTGCTTTAAACATAGTAGTCATTTAAGAAATGTGCATGTAATTGATTTCACTGAATGTTACTTCATAAAGAAATTGAATATCTATATGTATACATATTTATATATGTATTGCAGATTGAAGTATCATAACCCCTAATTTCCCAAAATGTCATCCATAACTTTTTAAGCAATTTAAACTTGGAATACATTTTCATTTTTTCCCCCATAGAATCACTGTTATGAATAATCATTGGGTACACAGGTCAACTTGAGGCAGGCCTATTTAACCCATAATGTAATTAAACCATAGTACTGATTGGGCCACAGAGATTAAAGGCCATTTACTATGTCGTTGCTATGAGACAATCTATGGGAATGCAGTTACCCATTTTATTACAAAAATCCTAAATTCAACTCTAGCAGCAGTAAGGGTTATCTCTACTCTGTTGCTGTTCCTAAAGCTGGATAATGGAAATAGGTACCCCCTCCTCATCTAAGCTGCTAGTCATGTCTCAAGTGCCTGAGGTCAAAGGTCAAATGATATTTTGGGTTGTTTGCAGCTGAATTGTGAGGCTAGCATAAAGGTCTAAAATCAAGGTAAATTCCAGTCTTGGGTCAGCATTACTTTCTGCAGACACTACTGGGAAAGAAGGAAAGAGGCAGAAATATGCAGTAGCAGCCACTACATAAAGGTATCTAATAGACGTGTTGAAAGGGAAGAAAGGAGAGTATCCATATTTAGCTGTTAACTAGTTAGAGGACTCCATGAATAGGATTGATATTTCCATATATGGAATCTTCTTAAGTTGGACTTTTATATGTCAGGGAAAACTGTACCTTATTATGTGTGCTAAATAAATTGCTGTTTTCTTCTCTATGCTTAACATTTCCAAATCTGTATGGAGGCACAGTTGTGGAAGAAGAATAGAACTAGAACTTAGAAGACTTGTATCTGAGTCTCAATTTTTCACCTTATTTACCACTCTGAGATGTTGTTTCTTGAAAGGGATGTAATAGTAAAAAGTTGTCATAAAGTTGTCATGAGGCAAAAATGAGATGATGCATATATAATTGGCAGATGTTGACCAATGAGGGGACAGTCTTTTGAATATATGCAGAATTATTCTTCGTGAGGGGTTACAAGAACAATTTTCCTTCTGCCAATCCAATACATGGAACATTAGAAATAGGTTTCAGCAATGATGAATCAGGATTAGTACAACGCGATAATTGAAAGTCTTCTGGTTGGATAAGGAGATTAAAAATTGATGCTACAGGAAAAACCGAGCTGGAAGTGAATATCCATATGAAATATTTAAGGAGATGATCTCTGACTTTTTCTTCCCTGGTGGCTTTTGAACAAAGACTACTGTGAACTATCATATGGGAAGAGGTATAGCACACTGTTTTATCTTCTCACCTGGTTGCCATGTGTCTGGGAGTGCAAAATGCCTGTGTTTCTGTTGATATTTACATATCTATTCTTTCCAGATCTTAGGTGAATTAGATGGAACTGAACATGTTAATATTTTGAGTTTAAAAAGTTCAGAAGAATCATAAGAAGTTCCTTCAACAACCAAAGCCAATGACAGCAGAAGCTAAATCCAGAGAGGATCTAACATAGCAGAGAAGTGACCTCCTTGTTCTAGTGAAGCAAGGAACTGCCCTATTGTTACTGACACATCTGCCTAGAAGGAGTCAATCAGGATGAAGAAGAGAGTAAGATAGTTCTCTCAGGGGAAATTGGTGAGAACTTTGTAAAAAGGGAAAGTATTTTCAGTGACAGATGTTTGTTTCCAGGTACCCTTTAGCTCCACACATTCCAAACACAGACACTTTGTTACTCTGTGCATTGAGCTTAGCCCTAGTGCCCCTAAGGACTACAGGTATGCAGAGGAAATAGTATATTGTATCAATATTTTATTGGGATTGTATTAATGATTGCTCTTACTGTACCCTCTCAGCTTTTATGAAAGATAATGTGTGCATCTTGTGGACTGATATTGAGGTGAACACACCAGTTGGTGGTTCAAGAGTAATATTAAAAGAGAATCCAAAAGTTCAGAGTAATCTCAAAGATAGAACTCTGAGGACACAGTCTATGGGAGTAGGAATGTGGCCTCACACAATTACTAATTGTATGACTCTGGACAAGTAACTTAGCCTCTCTCTTAAGTTTCCTCATCTCTGAAATGGGGATAATGGTAGAAAATATCTCACAGGGTTTTCTAAGGATCAAATGTTATATGTAAAGCACTTTTATAACATATGTAAAGCAAAACTTAAATCATTATATAAATGCTATTTGGTGGTACGACAAGTCATCAAACATAAGCTTCAAGACCTCATCTAATATGGAACTGAACTACCTCCTGGAAAAGACATGTATTTTCGTACAGCTCTATTTTTTAGGAAGGTATATTTTTTCTCCTGTACTGATCCACCATGTCTAATTGACATAAATTGGCCTTGTATCTACCACCTATCGTCAAACAAGTAGAAGTTACAGGAAGGCTACAATTGATAGCTAGACTTTTCTACAGAAGTCTAATTATGCTGTTTCCATGTAAGAAATGGTACCATACTATATTTGATATCTATTTATCAAGATTCAACAAGGAGCATAAGCAATTAGTAGTTATGAGTAGCAGAGAAAAGACAAACATTTACTAGCATCTAAACATTATTTAGTAGGTGATTCTCAAAGCCTTTAAAGGCATTTGGGCCATTTGAGTTTATTCAAAGTCATATAAGGCAAATAGATCACTGAAGAATTACAATAGTCTCATTATTATGGGGGTAAAAATAATAGAAGTATTGAGAGAAATTTGCTGTTGAAATGCTTTCTTGCAAAATATTAAAGTAAATAAATTTCTACTATAATATTTTCTGCAAGAGTTGGCAAATGATATTGCCTGGAACTAAAGTGATAATATACAATACCTTGTATTGTCTTAGATAGTCCTATTTAAGCATATTTTGTGTAGAACTAGTTGGAGAAAAATGATTCAGAGTTCAATGCTTTCTTAGAGAAGAATCTGTTTTTTTGAATGGTGGTATAAAAACAATGCATTGGTATTGAAACTAAGAACATTATACCAGTTGCCAACCAACATTATACCATTTGAATGATCCCTGCGAAAATTAGTAAAATCACTTAATTTGACACTAACCATATACTCATATTCAAACCATTCAAAGCTTGTCTTATGACAACAGTTCATATAGATTGCATTATATTCAGCTCTCAAAGTATGTGTGACTGTAACATTCATTCAAAAAGAATGATTTCCAGGGCTATAGAGAGTCAGCATTATTAATTCTAGATTTGCAAATTTTAAGGAGAAAGGAACAGATGGTAAATAATACACATTAACAGACAATAATGATTTTACATGTGAGGTAGTTAATAAATTATTGTTGAATTAATAATAAAAATGAACAAAAAAAATTCTGGCCTTTGGAATAAAATATTTTACTTGAATACTTCGAAATACAAACTAAGACTATACTCAAACATTTTCAATATATAAGTTCTCAAAGATCTCAAATTAGACTTGTCATATCTGCCTACAAATATAACCACTCTTCTTATAAATAAAGGTATATTCTGTGGTGTGTGGTACAGTTTTTTAGACATTTAGAGTACAAGAAGTCTAAGTTTTCAAATTTATTCCACCTCAGACTGATGCTGGAGACAAACTTTAAAATGCAGAGAGATAGACTCAATTGAACCCTATTTTCACAACCTGTCAGATAAATGTATATAAGGGAAAGATCGATTTGAAAAAGCACACATAGAAACGTTTCCTTCAATTTTAAACTGATGTTATTTTCCAGGCAGTATTCTTATAGACACTTACGAAGAGATTAAACAGTAGTGAGGAGCATATTTAACAAATAAGACAAGGATTATGATGAAGAGGCCAAAAAAGAATGTTAAATAAGATTCCTTGTTTTAAAAGTAGATTTTATCAATATCTTTTGTTCTATATTGCGTATAGTTTTCCTTGCCTCTCCTCCTGCTCCTGCCCTTCCCAAACAGCCATCCCTTAATGACAGATGTCTTCAAATAAAAAATAAATTTGAACAAAAAAGAAAAATAGAAAAAAAGAGAAAACTAACATGTAGAAAAAATAGAACATATATATATATATATATATACTTGCTATCATATGAAATGCTCTATAACTATGCTGTTTCCTTGCCCCTACTTCTGCAAAGAAGCAAGGGAATGGGACTGCAAATTTCTTTTTTGAGTACTAACTTCTTTCAATTAGTTAATTTTTTCTACTATTTTGCAGTTTTTGTTCTCCTTCTTTTCGTTACATTATTCTATTCATTCTGTATATTGTTTCCATGCCTCTCACTACTTCACACTTTATTAGTTCTTGTACATCTCTCAACATTTTTCTGTACTTATGTTCATCTCCTCTCATAGCATAGTACTCTATTCAATTATACTCATTTGTCACAATTTGGTGAACCATGTCCCAGTTGATAGGCATAGACTTTGGTCCTAGTCTTTCGCTATACAACATATGGTATACTTATATATTTATGCTTTAAATATTTTGACTCATTCTTTTTGTCAATGACATGCTTGGAGTATATGCCTAGCAATGGAGTCCTACGGTCTAAGTACATAGATAATATGGTAACTAGATTTGTATAATTTCATATTGCTTTCCAGAGTTGTTGTATCAATTAATAGCTATACCAACAATGGTTTATTGTGCTTGTGTCTCCATAATTCCTCCAACATTAAGTATTCCAATCTTTTTTTCATTTTTGCCAACTTCTTGGAAGTGAGAAGAAACCTGAGGTGTTTGCAAACTACATTTTTCTTATCATTGATTTGAAGCATTCTTTTTTATGGTTGTAATTATAATTCTCCTTTAAGAACTATTTGTTCTTATCATTTGACCATTTATGCATTAGGGAATGTCTTCAGGTGATAAATACACACGCATAATATAATACGTATATGGGATACATGTGTGTATATATGTGTATGCATATGTATACATACATTTACATGTATGTGCACATACATATATGTATATGTACATATATAAATATATATGTATATATATATAAATATATATTTGCTTATGATTCCTCCCCTTCATATAGTACTTAAAGGCACTGGCTCCTCTTCTACTGTTTTTAAACTGGAATCTATTTTGAATTGAATATGAAAAATAGTGCAAAAGGTTAAAGAGAATGAAATTATTAAAACTTCATGATCGCCATAGTGCCACATACACATACAGATATAGAGACATCAAATTATATACACACACAAAAGCTGGAGAGATGTGTAAACAAAATAAAAAACTATCAGAATATCTGTCTCGAGTTCCTCTAAAGGATCAACTGCAAGCAGAGGACTGTATGAAGGCCTAGAGAAAATGTACCAAAAGATAAGAAACAAAATAAGAGGTCTGGGGGAAGGAAAACAATTGACTTTGAAGAGAAAGCAGAAAAGTTCCTGTGGGAAAGTTTTCTCTGAAAGCTAGAACAGATGAAACAGAATCACTGACTCCATGAGATGAGAAACATTAGAACAAAATCGAAAGACTAAAAAAAATTAGAAAAAAAATGAAACATCTTATAGAGGAAAGAAAGGGTGAAAGGAAGACCTAGATAAGAAGTTAAAGAGGAAAATGGAAGAGTCAAGATGGCAGAATGACAGGAAGCAGTTAAGTGTGAGCTCTCTCCACAACTTCTCCCTAACAGATCTAGAAAATACACCAGACCAAATTCTGTTGGGAGAATCCAGAAAATTTCACTTTGTCTTTTGTTTAGCCTGGCTCAGTAGAGGGATACAGGCAGAAAGGTCTGCAGACACTGGAGGACAGGATCAGACCAGGATACCATACAAAATTACTTTTATAAGATTTAGTGAATGTAGGATACAACAATTATTGCTTAAGCATGGGAAAATGTTACATACTTATACCATCTGAATAGTTCTGATTATAATTTAGGAAAACTGAATGAAGAATTTCAGATTAACATAAACACTATATACAGATCTTAAAGATTTGAAGAGACTTAGTAAAGTTAATTTTTTCTGTCATCATGACCATTTTGTTTCATGTGACATTTTGTTTTGAAGTTGGAAACATATATTTTTGGATTATTTATTTATTTATTTATTTAATATTTTTAGTTTCCATCATTGATTTTCACAAGAGGTTGAATTACAAATTTTCTCCCCATTTCTACTCTCCCCCCCACTCCAAGATGGCATATATTCTGGTTGCCCTGCTCCCCAGTCAGCCCTCCCTTCTGTCACCCCACTCCTCCCATCCCCTTTTCCCTTACTTTCTTGTAGGGCAAGATAGATTTCTATGTCCCATTGCCTGTATATCTTATTTCCTAGTTGTATGCCAAGACTTTTTTTTTGAACATCTCTTTTTAAAACTTTGAGTTCCAAATTCTCTCCCCTCTTCCCTCCCTCCCCCGCCGTCCTTAAGAAGGCAAGCAATTCCACATAGGCCACATGTGTATCATTATGTAAAACCCTTCCACAATATTCATGTAGTGAAAGACTAACTATATTTTGCTCCTTCCTATTCTATGCCCCTTTATTCAATTTTCTCCCTTGACCCTGTCCCTTTTTGAAAGTGTTTTTGATTACCTCCTCCCCCATCTGCCCTCTCTTCTATCATACCCCCTTTTTTATCTCCTTCCTCCTTCTTTCCCGTGGGATAAGATATCCAATTGAGTGTGTATGTTATTCCCTCTTCAGGTCAATTCCAATGAGAGCAAGATTCACTCATTCTCCCTCACCTGCCCACTCTTCCCTCCCAGAAGAACTGCTTTTTCTTGCCGCTTTTATATGAGATAATTTATCCCATTCTATCTCTCCCTTTCTCCCTCTCTCAATATATTCATCTTTCATCCCTTAATTTGATTTTATTTCTTTACATACCATCCCTTCATATTCAACTCACTCTGTGCGCTCTGTCTCTCGCTATATGTATATTCCCTTCAGCTACACTAATACTGAGATCTCATGAATTACACACATCATCTTTCCATGTAGGAATGTAAACAAAAAATTTCAACTTTAGTTA
>CM053622.1:287817456-287834275 GCA_028646595.1 Phalanger gymnotis | reverse complement strand
CACTCTAGCTCTGATCCCCCACTTAACTCCTCCTACCTGGTGGGCCTGGGGCCAGAAGCAACTGCATCTGTAGTTCTGTAGCTGCACCATCCCCGCTGCTTCCAGGGCGGTGGCCAAACGGGAAACTCCTTTCACTCTGTCCCAGCAGCTTTTCCCACTAACCTTCTCTGTTGTCTTTACTGTTTGTTGGTTGAGAAGTCTGGTAACTGCCACAGCTCACTGATTCAGGGTGCTAGGGCCTGTTCCACCTGGCTTCTAGTCTGGTTGGTCTGCACGGCCCAGGCTGGGCTCTCCTCTGCTCCACTCCGCTCCCAGTCCCTGTGATAGACCTTACCCCTCAACCATCCAGGCTATCTTGGGCTGGAGCCCTGCTTCCCTCTGCTATTTCATGGGTTATGCAGTTCTAGAATTTGTTCAGAGCCATTTTTATAGGTGTTTGGAGGGATCTGGGTGGGAACTCATGCAAGTCTCTGCTTTCTAGCCATCTTCTTGGCTCTGCCCCAGGGAATATATTTTAAAAATTTCTGAATCTGGTGCCAAATAATAGCTTGAACATGTCTTGGTCAAATTAAGACTTAGAGGATTTCACCTTCTGTTACATTCTCTATTGAAACAAATATCATTACAAAATTTTATTCATAACTGTTAATTGGATAACAAAGATAGACTTAATTATTTCCATTACTGCCCTCTTTTAAGAGAATGGCTTGTGCAATAAATCTGACTGTTACTTCCAAACTGGGAACTGATAGTGCAAATTTAAGATTAATATTGTCAATAGCATTCTTTGCATTTGTTTGGTAATTGTCATTTCTACTATGTGGGTTTAGGAATGCTTGCAGTGCATTTTTCTTTAGAAGGTCTCCAAACACCTACAACTTGAAAGTCAAGGGGAAAAATACATACATACACATATATACATATTCATATGCACATGCATATACATATGCATATATGCTGTTTAATTTAATCAATTTGAATAATTTAGAAAAATGAAGTACTATACACCTATGTTAAAATATTCCACTGTGGTATAGCAAGTTCGATTGCCTCAGACATCAATAATCTAGAAATAGAAGCAATGCCATTCAAACTCATCTATTCCTTGGTCATCTGAAGGCTGACGATACTGCAGGAAAACAAGCAAAATGGTAGGTTTTTCCTCCGTTCATTGAAAAAAAATGAGTTATAATATCAATAATGACCTTGGCATGAGGCATTTTCTGGGGAATTGATGACCGCCTTGGACCATCAACTTTTCTGACTGGTCATTAATTCCCAGGAAGTGCCCCGTTCTGCATTGTTATTGCTTAATTCAATTATTTGTGGGTTGTGGGCATTACTTTGCAAATATTTTATTGCTCAATCTTGCTCCCTGACTTTCCCCTCTTCCTCTTAAAAATGTCTCTAATAAAAACCTCTAGTTCAACTCACATGCACCAAAACATATTTTTTACTTTAAGAAACAAAACAGGCACATGAATATGTATAGATATCTAGATTATTTTAGGTTTAATATGAAGGTGCCAATGTGAATATTTGAAATATATACACACATATGTAATACATATGTTTCAAAAACACTCCTGTCCTCCAAGAATCTATGCTTTAGTTGATGGGGTTGCCCCCTCTTCCAATGCATATCACATGAACATTTGGCTTGATGTTTCAAAAAACAAATCAGAAAAAAAATTTGATCAGCTGATAGTCAACCTTCTAAAGATAAGCTTTTTCCTTTTCACCTTTCTAGTCTGGTAGGACATTCTAGATTTGGAGTTCTGGTAAAGCATTCACAAAGCTAATTTCATCTCCCCCTTCCAAAAAGGCACTATATTAGAAAGTTAGCTTTTCTCATTCAAGATAATACATTCTTTTATTTGTTAGCCATCTTAATCCATTAGACATGTCCTTGTAGGAAAAGATTAAAACTAAAAAAAAACTTGTTGGAGGCAAGGAAGTTGCAGCATATAAAATGAGTATGTATATGTCAAATGTAAAGTGAGCAGTGTCTATTTTGTTTCTTGCCAGCACTCTCTCTGCAGCTGTCTATATCAATATTTAGACTATTAAAAGAAGGTACAGAGAAAAGAAAAAAATAAAGTATATAATAAGCAACAAATTATATTTATACACATTTCTATCTTCTTCCTGATATAACAACTTTAATAATCAATCATAAGATTATTTCTTTAAAAATAAAATGTCTGATTTCTATCTTTCCATCTACTATTTTAAGGGGCAAAAACATTGTTTAATAGCTCCTCTTCTGGTTGTAGATAGTTCTGTGGGATAATTTGAATAGTATTGCTTTTGGTGAAAATTTGACCCCATGGCAAATAAGTAAATTTATCATTTCTTACATTATTCAATATATTCCATAGTCTTTCTCAACAAAGTATAACAAAGTATCTCCTTCATTTTTTCCCTTGAATGAGTGTCTGGTATCTATTACATAATTTAAGCAACAAAGAAACCCAAAATCTGGTAAATATTAATAATCTTTAATTGTGATAGCAGTTTAACAAGCAACAATCCTCTCCAGAACATTTACTTTACAGAAGAATAGTAATCTCCATTTAAAAAAAATAATGTAAAAAATAAAACATATTAGAATTCATAATTAAAATATAGGAGTTGGTCAATTTATACACAACATTTTTATTCCTCTATCCTTGTCACAGACATTTGATCTCCTACTTCCTTGCTTCTGCACAAAGGATTACCCTGCCCTGGAATGTTCTTTCTCTTGCATCTCTAGCTTACTTCAAAGCTCAAAACAAGGGTCCCTTCCTTCAAGAAGACTTTACTGATGTCCTTAGTTCAAGTGGTGTAAGTGTGTGTGCTTGTGCGAATGCAAGCGCGCGCGTGTGTGTGTGTGTTCGATCATTTGATAATCTGGTAAAATCTATGGACAGGCTTTTAGAATGATAATTTTAAATGAATAAAACAAAATATATAGGATTACAAAAGAAACTCAACTATATAGAAGTAAAAGCAAATATTTTCCCCATTCTATTTCTCAGACCTACTGCAATGTGTCCAGGTCAAGAATCCCTGCCTGTAATGGTAATCAGGGCAGGATTTTTTTGCCGGTCTCTTTTGGGATGCTGAGGCTATCAAGTATCTTTAATGATTCTGGCCTTTGTTTGAATGGGGCAGGTAAAGTGGGATCTTTTTTGTCTTGGAGTGTTTCTCAACACTAAGACAATCGAAAGTCATTGATTTGTATATGACGTGGTGCTATTGGTTGAGCAACTTTCCCATGCCCTCGTTTCCCAGACCCTAAAAGCTAAGTTGCCTCCAGCCCTCAGGATCCTGAACAGGGTATATGTACTGGAAGGTTAGTGTTTGACTTTTGGGGGTACACTTATTGAAAGAGAGATGAGACTCTGGGCCAGCCATTGAAACAGCCCTGCACTGGCTTTGATAACCCAGATACTAGTGTTTCTCTGATAACTACGTATTACTATTGATAGACAGATCTGTGTTAGTTGATATTTTATAATGTATGTTTGTAATTTCTGTTTGATTTGCCCTGAAGTTCAGGGGGCTGATCTTTTCCCCCTGAACTAAGTGAATGAGGTATGTATGTTTAATTTAACTGAGATTGTTATCCCCTTAAAGTTGCTTTCCTTAGAAAAGCAGATCAAAAATCCTGTGTTGGCAGCCCTTCTGTGTGCTCCTGTTGTTGATCTTACATAGCCACAACAGCTGCTAGCAACACTGTTCTTACACTGCCCTAGTCTCTCTCTCTCCTCAAATTAACTTACATTTATTTGTTTGTTTACAAGTTTACAGCTCAGTAGAATGTTAACTCCCTGACTGCTGATATTACTATTCATTTTTGTCTTTGAATATCTAGCACCTAAAACTTTTTCGCACATTATAGACTTAATAAATGATTGAAATAAAATGTGCTGAACTCTTCCTATTGACTGTGACTCTCTTCAAATACTATGAAAAGACCCCACCTTTCTTATTATATCAACCAAGAAGCAGCTGTCTTTTTTTTCCTATAATTTTCCTGGAAGAGCACAGATTAAGAGAGAAAGGAAAATAAGAGAAAATCCTCGATGGGTAAACTTTGCCTACATCTTATTTTTAGTAGGCAACCATTTGATTAAAAGCATCATTTTCCTTTATCTATCACCTGGTTCTGAAGTGGGGATGCAAAGACGTACATGAAAGACATACCTATGTAGGCAGGTACTTCCATCTGGCTCCTGAGGTATCACTAGGATTTTATGGTGTATTAACATGTATTTTAATATTTCTTCACTGCTATCACCTTTGAGAATTTCAGATGATCAACTATTATTAAATTACACTACATAATAAAGTTATATTGGGCCACAGAAGAGACCTTAAACAAAACTATTGTAGAGATTTTGCAAAGCATAAAATATATTATAATAAATGATAATTATTCCACAAAGATAATACCTTGATTAAAATAACTAAGTTGGTAGTTGTAGGAGAAACTTTGAAGAGAATAAAAAGAATCCCTGCCAACCTTTTAGTTTTAATATAAAATGGTAAACAAAGGCAGAATCATTCAAATCTAAATTTATATCTTCCTTTTGTTACACATTAAAATATCTAATTTCCAAATGCTGTGTTTTCCTGACAGCATGGTACTTTAAATATTGTGTCAAGGTTTCTACTATAAATGCTACTTCTGAGAGATTTATTTGGTCATAAAATTTTAACCCCAGGCATTGTGTATCTATTCTCTACACAGAGGCTCATATTATTAAAAGTTTTCAAACATATACATCTGTGGAAACACATACACAGAAGTGCTACTTAGAGAACTTTCTTGGGTAGTAAAAATACAAGGATGTACATTAGATTGATAGTTTGACATATATTTGAATTGATTTCATTACAACTCCAAAATATTTTCATTAAAACAATCCAGGTCAATCAATTAGTCCACAATAAGGGCTAAACATTGTGATTTATAAAGCACGTACATTATGGCAATATTAGAGTGTGGTTTTGCTTCCTGGAATATGACCTCAATCACATGGCTCTGTCCTCTTTTCCTGAGCAGCCCTTTACTTCCAACATGACATAATTCATTACATACCAAAGTGCTTTCTTGCATTAAGAGTTTATAGGAAGGGAAAGGGAGGTATCTTGCACTTCCTATGAGAAATGAACATTGACTTTCTCTGAAGAAAATGTAAATGGGTTTGCTTAATTGGACTTCAGGCACTGCAGCAATTAATAATAGATTGTGTCATAGTGAGGGCTTTGTTTGTATTTAAAGCAATAAATTACAAGTATTAAATTTATATTTATTCCAAGTTAAACTCATTTGTAATTGACATGTTACTTAGCCTAAGGCTTTTAGGATCTTTTAGTGTAATTAAATTAATAGAAAGCTATAGATCACTGCATGATAAACAAACAACATGGACTTTAATATGGCAGATATACAGAGAACAGGCCATGTATGGAGATCATTATTATCTGTTTAACTTCATCAAAATATTACTGGAGTAGAAGATAAAGATGGAAGAGAAAGTATGGTGTGGTTTCCAATAAATATTCTGCTCTTGACCATGTTGGATTAGCCAAGGAACACTGTCACCAGATTGAGTAAAATATTTATTTATTATGAACATCAGAAAGATCACTTTATTAGAGAAGTTCTAAAAATCATATCAATTTAAAGATGCTACTGTTGCCTTCTTTACTGACTAGGCAGGAAATTGAAAAGAAAGAAGTTCTGCTATATATTTTCTTACGTGCAAATACAGCATTAGCTACTTCTACAGATACAGAACATGTATTATTTGTTGGTGGTGGTCAGTCATGTCTGACTCTTCATGACCCCATTTGGGGTTTTCTTAGCACAGATCCTAGAGTGATTTGCCATTTTCTTAACTCCAGCTCATTTTGCAGATGAGAGACTGAGGCAAACAGGGTTAACTGACTTGCCCGAGGGCATGTAGCTATTAAATGTCTGACACCAGATTTGAGCTCTGGAATATGAGTCTTCCTGACTTCATAGTCAGTTCTCTAGCTACTCTGCCACCTAGAAGCCCAGGAACATGTATAGTTAAAGCTAAATGAACTTTTTAGTTTAATATTAAAAGAAGCATTGCACAACCCAAGGGACAAGGGTACTGTACCCATTCTTTTTCCAGTAAGGGACCCATCTACTTTGAAACTACTCATACATTCTACAGTGGGTTCAGTTCTAAAGGAGTCTGGCCTATAACAGTGAGTGTTAGGATACCTTTTCACACAATCTTTGGCTCATTAAATGCCTACCTGGTATCCCAAATAGAAATTGTTTAAGACTTAGATATTGGCTTATGTTTAGGATGTTCCCAAATGGGAAGTGGAAAGGGATTCAACTTATAGTATGACTCAGGTTTATGATAAATATTTATTTCTAAACACAAAATAAAAGGCATAAAAGACATAGCTCATATTGATAAGACTTAAGAAATCAACAATTTATAACAAATTTTACTTGCCCAGAAGTTTAATCATAATTATTGGATTTAGCATTTTGTTACACTACTAAAATAACCATTTCACACTTCACCTCAACTCTGCTTTATCTAAACTATTCTAGATCTATGTTCTCTGCCTATTTAAGGCAGGGATTACTCCCTTCCGGTAATAAGTTTTTTGTTTTTTCTAACGTGGAGACAACTCTCCTGATTACAAGTACCCTTCAAATGATGTAATGAGGACTCTTCTTCACACTTATAAGGTCACCTGCAGGCCTGGCCATGTCCATCTCAAGAATGGTTTCCAGTCACCTACTCAGAAAAGGAAACACAAAATGGAAAAGGTAGGAAGGCAACTAGGTACAAGCCATCTTAATTGAATCTCCATACTCTCTGAGTGAAAAGTCAAGGGCATCATGCATCCCTCACCCCGTCTTGACAGGTCGAGTGAAAGAGAGAATTACTTTCTTCATGGGAGAGTTAAAGGAAGAGAGTACATCCCAAACTCTCTTTTTTTAATGGACAAATCACCATACTCTCTGTTGTTATCTGGCAAGGGGAGGATTAAGAGGCCTCCAAGTTTCATTTTTCATACCAAAGTGTCCAGTTTCCTGAGTTCTGAATTCCACACATGAACAGACAGAAGCAATCTGTCATCCCTAATGTGCTTAAGCACAATGTCTGCACATACATGGCCAGAATCAGGAAGGGCTGTTTCGTACTTGTCAAGTACTGTTGCATGAGATATATTAAAAATTCCTTTGAAAAAGAGAGTACCCATAACTCTTGTTGGTTTGTTTGTTTTTACCTTATTGAATCTTCATGTTTTTCATTCTTTTTCAGTTACTTTTATGCTTGTTATCTTCCCACCTAAAAGAAACCCCATAAGGACAAGGGCTGTATCTTATTCTCCTCTCAGCCCATGGAGCTGATGTTGAGCAGTTTGTTGAATACAGACACACACACACAGACACACACACACAGATTCATTTCACATATATATGTACGTTGTAACAAACATATTTTAAATATTACTGACAGAATAAAATAATGAATGCTGATGTTGTCTTTCTTACAAGAAATTCAAATCTTGTCTTTGTATTATCTTATTTAATATATAGACAATCTGAGACAAGTTGTGGGCATGCTGACATACTCTACCAAACATTTCGTAAAAAACATGTAGGCCAATCTATAAAGACAATTTCAAAGAAAACTTTCTGTATGTATTGGTAGTATGGTGGATTGTGGGATGACTGAACATATTATTCCCTAGACTCTAAGTTTTTGAACGTATGAAAAAGAAGTCTTTAAAGTTAAGGATTACTCAAGGGGATGTGGGAAAATATGTACACTAATGCATTGTTAGTGGAGCTGTGAACTTGTTGGGCTAGTTGTACAATTTCAAACCATGTCTAAAGGCTATAAAACTGTGCATATCCTTTAACCAGGCAATACTGCTAAAAGGTTGACACCTCGAGGAGATGAAAGAAAAAGAAAAAGGACACATATGTACAAAAATATTTATACCTTCTTTTTGTAGTGGCAAATAATTGGAAAATGAGAGGATGCCCCATCAACTGGGGAATTGCCACATAATGAAGTACTGTTAAAAAATGAAATGCTGTTTAAAAAAAGAGGAAAATAATTTCAGAAAACATACAAACTGGGAAGACATATATGAAACGATGCAAAGTGAAACAAGCAGAACAAGGAGAACAGTGTATGCAGCAACAGCAATCTGTGAAGATAAACAACTGGGAAAGACTTAGTAACTCTGATCAATACAACAATCCACCAGAACTCTAAAGGATTCATGACGAAAAACACTATCCACCCCTAGAGAGAGAACTAATGACTTCAGAATGCAGATTGATATATATATATTTCTTGCTTTTATTTTTAAACACAACAAATATGGAAATATCATAGGAAAACTTCATATGTATAATGAGTATCATATTTCTTACCATCTCAATGGGTGGAGGAGAGGCAGAAGGAGGAGGAGAATTTGTAACTGAAAATATAAGTAAAAATTTAAAAATGAAGTTAAGCATTCTTTTTAAATAGCAATCAATTTCCTTGACAAAATGATGATTAACTTGTGTTTTCCAAATTTACTAATCAATTTCAGTAACTAAACCATGAGATCAGTATAGAAGCTTAGACAGGAGAAACAAATGCACAGGCATCATAAATCTTATTAGAGAATGGTGGGATAAGAGCATTTGGTTAAACTAAAATCCATATATTTTAGGAAGGTTAATAACTAGAAGTTTACCAATGGCACTATTTTTTCCATAACTATATGATTATACTCTAAGTCAAGTCTCAATTAAGAACATATTGTTTACTTATATTCAGCTAGACCAGATTGAATAAAGATTCAGAGACCAGAGTGGATAATGGCTCTACTTGGGAGTCCGAAATAGATGGATTAAATTCCTGCCTTTACCATTTACTAGGTATGTGACCATAGATAAGTCACATCACTTCTAAGGGATCCAGCTCTCTAAGACGCAATCAAAGATCAGTCTCCTTTATTCAGATGTTTCCCTTTTAGGGATTCCGCCCATCAATTAAACCACCACTCCAGTTGAAAAATAAAATAGAATCCAAAACTTTTAAGGCCATTTTAAGTCATCAGTTCCCAATTTACATTAATGTTCATCTATTCTATAGAATTTAGGGTTAGAGCCCTATAACAGAAGATCTGGTGTGCTATAGATAAGTCTTGGCCCAAACTCCAAGTCAGAATGTTCCATCAGTCTCAGAGTTTTAGTCTACCTTAAGGAGCTTATGGATAGTTCTTTCTGAATTTCCCCTGGTTTAAACCTTCACTGGCAGTGTTTCCTTTATTATTAGGGGGCCAGGAACTCCTGTCCAAATTCTATTTAACCAATTTTATTAACTTTTACAAAGGAATATTTACTTCAAATATATAATAATAACAAATTTACAAATATCTCAACCTAATAACTCAGGTATATACTTTCTCCTATCTCATGTCAATCTCTTGTGGTGTAGACATAGCTTATTTCTTATATAGCACTGATCTCACCAAGTTCATATCCAGATGTGGAATCTCTTTTAAGCAACTCTTCATCTCACCTTCTACTGGATTGTGGCATCTAGTATCCTTCTAGGCAGCCCATTCCACTTTTGGATGGCTGAACTGTTATACTATTTCTTGATATTTAGCTTAAATATATATATATATTTTCAACTACCAGCTTCTATTTTTGTGTATGTCTCTGAGACCAAACCAAATAAATAAAAATAGGAGGTTTAAAATTTGGGCTGTCTGCAGTTCTTTAAATAATCTGATGACTGGTAAATATTTTATTCTAAGTAGAACTCGGATTTCCACATAAGTTGGGCAAACCTGAATTTATCTAGACTTTTACAAAGTTGGCCTTGAACAGTTTTCAGTATCTTTGAAAAACTAAGAAATTATCCTGAAGAGAAATCAAAATTTACAAATCTAATCAGCCTATTAGGTCAAAAGATTGGGTATGGGGAAGTATTATGGCCATATAAATGGAGTCACCCAAAGACTGACTCTACATTAAACATCAAATACCATTTTGGTAGTTGAAGACTCATTAATCTGCATGGCATTCAATTTATCTGTAAAACTATGCACATATATATACAGACACACATATAAAATAATGCATATATATATTTATATATTATATATATTTAAAGTAATATATGCATATATTTAAAATGATGTGAAAGATTGTAATCTCTTCAGACAATGTATATTTATGAATTTATTTGCTTGTTATTCTCAACACTGTGCCTAAGGGATCCTCAAAACTTTCATTCTAAAGAATAATGTTCAATCTGGCAGTCAGATTGGATATTTCAGCCTATTGTTATCTTGAACAATGATTCTAATCTCTGCCTGCTAAACTTTTTTAATTTTTAATTTTTTGAATAAAAGACACATTTCCCTAACATATTATAATAAAAAGATGATTACGCATGAAACTGCAAATTTATTATTGCTATTGCCCCCACCCTACAGATGGCTACATCACACACAAATATGGTCATATAAATGTACACATACATGTGTATATATACAGATACATATATACATGCATGTATATATGCATGCATACACATATATATATATATGCAAAAATTATTTTATACATACTTTTATTTATCAGTTCTTTCTCTGGATGCAGATAACATCTTCCTTCGCATGTCCTTTATAGTTAATCTGGATATTTATAATAGTCAAAATGACTTATTCACTGAAGGTTGTTCTTAAAACAATATTGCTGTTACTGTATACAATGTTCTCTTGGTTCTGCTCATTTCACTCTTCATTATCTCATGTCAGTCTAGCCATGTTTTTTCTAAGATCATCAAGCTAATCATTTCTTAAAGGACAGTAGTATTTCATCACAATCCTATATCACAACTTGTTCAGCCATTCCCTGATTGAAAGGCATTCCTGCAATTTCCAGTTCTTTGCTACGACAAAGAGAGATGCTATAAATATTTTAGAACATAAAGATGCTTTTCCTTTTCCCCTAATCATCTTTGGAGACAGACCTAGTAGTGGCATTACTAGAGGAGGGAATATAAGTAGTTTAATTACTCTTTAGGCACAATTCCAAATTGCTCTCAAAAAAGTTTGGATGAGTTCACAATTCCACCAACAATGAGTTACTTTCCCAATTTTTCCACATCCCTTCCAATATTCACTGCTTTTCCCTTCAGTCATTTTAGCCAGTCTGATAGCTGTAAAATATCTCAATATTGCTTTAATTTGCATTTTTTTAATCAATAATGATTTAGAGCATTTTTCATATTACTATAAATTGTTTTGATTTCTTTCTCTAAAACTGACTGTTAACATCAAATCAAGTTATATTTGAACTAAAACATAACTTTTCTGAACATTCTATCTTGTTTTTTTTTCTTTTTTCCTGAAAGTCACTGAATACTTTATCTTCATTCCCATCTCCCCCTCAAGAACAGTCATGTATCAATATGCCTCCCCTCAAAAAAATCAGATTTTAAACTCTGTTCTCACATTCTCCGTGAAGAATAGTTATTATTTTAATTATCATTTCCTTATTTCAAGAAGGTAATCAGAAACAAACATGTCTGACCCTACTTACTTAGCCTACTTAGTTCATCAAATGAATTATCACGTTATTATCTGATTAAAACTTGGAATGGTTTAAAATGAAACCATATTTAAATGGTCAGCCATTTGCAACTGGAGTATACAAATAAGTAATAATTCTCGTATGCACCAGAATGTCATCATTAAAAATCTAATGAGAGACAGTTCTCAAATGTAGGGCATAAATGGATCATGGAAAAAATGTTGTTTAATATTCTTAATATAAATTCAGAGCACAAATAAAGAGACTAATTTTTATTTTAAATGTGAGAAGTTGACTGATTATTTAGCAGATAATAAGATCTGAGCCTGTCAGTTCTTCCTTTAAGCTCAAATCAGTTCTGGATTACATCCCTGTAGAACACAATGACTTGGATTCTTGTATTGGTTTCTGTTACATTTGGGCGATAGATCTCAAATCCCTCTATTGGTCAGAGAAGGGAGAGGTTGCTCCCACAATGACTTGTAAGTGATGCCTAACGGATGAGTGGTGACCACAGGTATTAGATCTTTATAATGTAAAATATTAATGACTGAAAGCGCTGCTGAAAGACAAAAGGAAAAATGTAGACAAAGGCTAGGTGTTCAATGAGTTCATTGTCCCCTTTGTGTAATTTGCGGTAAACCTCAGCTGGGATGCTTAACATTTTATTTTTGAGAGTGTGGTACATTTCACAATATTGCAGAGATAAAGCAGCCAGTACAAGCAACTGAAATCTTGAACCTCTAAGTAATGTAATGTCAGATAATAAAGCTCTTGTTTTCTTCCCACTCTATCTCATAAATCAAAAGTCTCAATTAATTTTACTTAGGTGTGTCTAGAGAGGTATTTGAATTTGATCTACTTCTCTGAGATGCTCTGTAAAGCAACTGATAATGTTGCCAATGTAAAGGTGTGTGTCTTTTAGGCTTTCACAATTTATTCAAATATAAATTTTTGTATTGAAAGGTCAATTTTAAATGCACAGCACTTAGTATTATAGGGAAAATGAATGAATAAAAATCAGCTTTAAAGGTAAAAAGTAGCGCTCTTTTATTTGGCAAATATGGAAAGTGAATTCTAGAATGATTAGGAGATTTGTCCAGATCCTACACACATAGAACTATGTGACAGAACTGAGACTGAAACCTAGGACCTCAAACTTCCAATCCAACATTAATCCCTCTGCATCGTACTAGTCTACTGCAGTTTTGATATAACAGGAAGCTATTACTCCACATATTTGCCCTAAAATACCAGTATCGGGCAGCCCTAGATAACATTTTAATCAATGTATTCAGCTAATGTGGAAACATTCTTGAAAAGTACTCTTTTGTTGGAAACTTTCAAATTACTTGTCATCTGCAAATGCAGCAGATATGCCACTTCTGAAACAGTGTTCTAATAATCACTGGTAGACATCTGCATTGCCACACTTGTAATTAAATGGAAGAATCAGCCAATAGCAAATATTCCTGAGGAAAAGATGTAGTTTCTTCATTTTTTTTCACATTGTACATTGTCAGCATAAACCAAGATAGCTTTTAATAGAAAACATCAATTCTAAGAGAAACACATCTCAAACATGTACATCTCATTCTGTTAAGGCGGAATTCTAATATAGGATTATGCTGTACAGAAACCAATATAAACACTCTATGTTTCATTTGAGTATAGTACAGTAATCTTGAAAACAAATACATTAGTCTTAAAAATTCTTTCTGGGAAAGTAGGGAGAAAAATAGAGAGATTGATGGTTAAAGAACCAGGAAAGTATTTGTAATTTTATATCTAAACTAGTGACTTTTATTTGTGTTCCAACTAAAGACAGTGGTTTATAAAATTGATTTGGAAAAAAAAATTGTGCACAGTCGTGACTCTTTTGCATTTTGTATGTATAATTCAGTTCAATTTAACAAGCATTTATCAAGGTGCATGATTGTAGGAGAAAGAAATAGACAAAAAATGAAAACAATAATGTCTACTCTTCACAGAGCTTCTATTCTGTGGGAATATTTTTAAACAAATTAGCATTAAAAATAACTGATACTCAGAAATATATGCAACTTTATCAAAATGATTGTTTTAAATTGTTCTTTAACATGTTTTAACGACCTTCAAATGCTTGATCACATTTGAACCTTATACTAATTCCGTGAGTTAGGTACTACAGGCAATATTATTCCCATTTTATACATTATAATTTTCCCAAGTGAATACACACTTCCATGATGTTTTTAACAGGGCATCATTTTTAATATAACTACTTTCCCCAATATGTACTCACTTCCTGGTGATCATTTTGAAGTTGTTTTTTCAATGAGAAATTAGAGAATAGAACCATTAAATAAACATCAGAGAAGGTCATAGAAGTTAGAAGAAATGAAAAAAGGTTGGAGAACCAGTGGAAGGAAAAGGAAAAGCATGCTCATACAATTGATGTTCTTACAGGTATTCTATCGTTTTCCTCTCACAAATACCAATATTGTCACTCTGTGGAGATTGCCATTATGTGTAAGTAGATTTCCTGTGTGTAATATATATGTTTATATTTGTGTGTGTGTATATATATATATATATACATATATATACACACATATGCATACATAGACACACACACACACACATATATATATAATGTATTTGATATCTAATTCAATTGAAATTATTTTCTTAAATGCTGAGAAAACACATTTGTCATAATTATGAATGAGAAGATTATTTTAAAGAATATTAAGGAGGAAACAGTTCAAAGACTTGGTGCTATTCACAAGATTGCTTATGCTCATATGTTCCTCTATTTATAGGATATGGTTAACATATAGAGGGAATCCTTTAAACACACATAGTCTCAAAGTAAGTGGAGTCCACTTTCCCCTACTTAGAGGAAAATAAGCTCTTTGTGAAAACATGCTCAGAAACAGAGAAGAGAATAAAGATGGATATTCTATTCAATTAGTATAGGGTGTGGTATAAGGAACCTCCCTCTGTCCAATTTATTATATTAGAGAGTTTCTAGAGTTCTGAGAGATTAATTCATTTGCCCTGGATCATAGCTAGGTGGTACAGTGGATAAGTACTGGACCTGGAGTCAGAAAGACCTATGCTCAAATACTGTCTCAGACATATACTAGATGTATGATCTTGGTCAAGTCACAACCTCTGTTTGTCTCAGTTTACTCAATGGTAAAATAGGGTTAGTGATAGAACCTCCCTCCCACGGTTGTTGTGAGGATTAAATGAGATATTTGTAAAGTGCTCATCAAAGAGGCCTAATGACATCACAGGTGGTGTCTTGAGTTGCACATGAATTGGATTCAAGTGAGACAGAATTGTGCAAAGTCATCAGCCTCACTCTTCTGGAGTCACTGAAGTCCAGTGGCAAGACAAAAGTTAAGACAAGTGGCAATGGCCCAGGATGCAGTGGACTACCCGCATCTTCGATGTTCGACCAAGCTCTAAGTGCTCCACTGTACCTGCTTCAATCACCTTTATGGTCGTGGAACAAATTGTTCTCATCTACCCATAAAGCTGGGAGAAATCCTCATATACTTGCAGTAGACATCCCCCTAACTAACTGATGTATTTGAGGCTTATTGATTACCCTCAACCTGGTTTATCCCATCTGGGAAGAAGTTTCATTAGGGTGTAGTCACTGCACACAGGTGAGAGTCGGGTGACAGTTGGACAGCAGAAGTAGATGAGCAGTCCTAAAAAGGGCTCAGCAAGCCCTCACGCCAGGTGCTAGTTCTCCCTGAATATCCCATACACCTCATTGCTCCTTGTGAATACTCCTAGGAGCATTATATCTTATTTTGATGTCTTTAATGAGGATAATCACATTTGAGATTCATCCTTCCCACTCTAAATAATTGTATGTCCTGTGATAGTTTCCTGGCCTTGAAGCTGGTTCTTTTTACCACTATGCAAACCCTGTCTCTCATACTCGAACATATCTGAATCAAAAGGAATTATAACTTTAATCCATTTAGAACCAGAAGTTGCAATTTATGGGATCTAGATCCAGAAAAAAATTTTAGAGTTGTCTCCAACTAGCTCAACTTTTCCCACCTTCGAGACCATAAGTCCCTTGTTTGACACAGAGGCACTGTAAGGATTCCCATCAATATGCAAATCTGTTCTACATATATTACTTTGAAATCTTAATATAGAGTTAAGCTAGATGAGGAATCAGATACAAATTGTTTGGAAATTTGTTATTTCAAGTAGGCTTACTGTCCTAGAAGGCATCAATATCTCATTAGATAAGTAAGTAGACATATGTTCTATCGATTTGGATAAATAATGTCTGACACATGTTTGAATGCGGGTTCCTTTGGTGTAAACACTGCTTCATTTTTTGAATTTGCATCATGAGCCATGAGCACAAGACTTCCTGGCACTGTGCTCTTGGCATACTACTACAAGTAAGCTGTCATTTAATAAATGCTCATGTAAACAACAGATTGACATGTATTACTGTTTCTTCATATTCAAATTAAAACTACTTGAAAAAATTCTGTTATCTTATTTCCTTGAACATATTTCTTTTTTCGTAAATCTGTAAGTAGTTATCTCATTTTCTAAAACTACCAACTAATTTCATATTTTAATATTAAATTCAAGTTCCACATGTAATTGTCATTCTCATGCCACAACTTTTACCTAAATTGAAATTAAATGTGAGATAATAGACCAATTGGAACAGTCCACCAAAAAGTGTTTCCACTCTCTTTCCCAATCCTTGTCTGGAAAATCTGAAAGCTGGGCTTGTTCAGAATGTTTATCTTTGGCTTACACTTCCATTCATCATTTCCATAACTATAATTTTACCACATTTCAAACTGAATTTCCTGTTCTTGAGTACATTCATGGCCTTGGGAAAGTAGCTATTCATGGTTCTCTTGGTATGCTGGGAGCACTGACAGAATGCTAGACAGAATGTATTTAGATTAATATTTGGTGAATGGCTCCCAAGATGCTGAGTCATTGGCAATTTCTTTAAGGATGTCAAGCCTCCTTCTGTTGTTCTCTCTCCTTGGCTTATGATTCCTAATGACATTCCTCAACAAGAAACAAATGTCCTTTTCTGCTCTGACTTGAACCTAGGTTGATCTACTTTATTTTAAAAATTGAGCAGGGGTGCAGAGCCAAGATGGCGGCTGGAAAGCATGAGCTCCCCACCAAGTCCCTCCAAAAACCTATAAAAAA
>CM053622.1:287749974-287816956 GCA_028646595.1 Phalanger gymnotis | reverse complement strand
AAGGAGGAAGAAGATAAAAATAAAGCGGGAATGATAGAAGCGAGGGCAGATGGGGGGTGGAGGTAATCAAAAACAAACACTTTCGAAAAGGGACGGAGTCAAGGGAGAAAATTCAATAAAGGAGGATAGGATAGGAAGGAGCAAAATATAGTTAGTTTTTCACAACATGAGTACTTTGGAAGGGTTATACATAATGATACACATGTGGGCCATGTTGAATTGCTTGACTTCTTAGGGAGGCTGGGTGGAAGGGGAAGAGGGGAGAGAATTTGGAACTCAAAGTTTTAAAAACAGATGTTCAAAAACAAAAAAAATATTTTTGCATGCAACTAGAAAATAAGATACACAGGTAATGGGGCATAGAAATTTATCTTGCTGTACAAGAAAGAAAGGGAAAAGGGGATGGGAGGGGAGTGGGAGTGACAGAAGGGAGGGCTGACTGGGGAACAGTGCAACCAGAATATATGCCATCTTGGAGTGGGGGGAGGAGGGTAGAAATGGGGAGAAAAGTTGTAATTCAAACTCTTGTGAAAATCAATGCTGAAACCTAAATATATTAAATAATATTAATTTAAAAAACTTGAGAAATGTCTTTTTCTGCTCTGACTTGAGCCTAGATTGATTTACTTTATTTTAAAAATTGGGTATACTTTTTGTATTACTCATATTTTCCAATTCATCCCTCCTACTTCTAATTACTGGAGAACAATGCCTTATGAAGAATAAGTAAATAAAAATCAAAATTAAAAGTTTAGTAAAATTAACAAACACGTCATAAAGTTATATTATCTATTGTGTTTACACTCATAGCCCTCACCACTGTAATGGGAGTGGAGTGTCTTCTAATACTTCTTCTTTGGGACCAACTGGACATTGTAATTTCATAGCCTTTGCTTTTAATTGTTTTACTTTGTGCTTATGTCTATTTACAATGACATCATCATGTATATTTTTTCCTGGTTCTGCTCAATTCACTCTACACTAACTAATATATATTTCATGTTTATCTTTGTCATTTCTTATAACACCATAACATTCCATTATATTTATTCAACACATTTGCTTAAATATCCCTTGTTTGTGATCTACTTTGTTTCAAGTTTTTTTTTTTTTGCTTTCTACTAGCAATGCTGGTAGACACTATTTTGTGTAGTCCAAAATTATACACATCCCTTACTCATGAAGGACTATATGAAATGATCAACCTAGCTCCACAGTTATTTGTTATTTTTTCATTCACTAAAATATGGTAGATAATTCTCACTGTGCATAGGATCAGTCAAGGATTCTGTGAGCACAGGAGTAGTATGGCAAAAGGAGAAGGGGAGTTTGGATAAAATGATAAACACCCATTGATGTTTCTTCCGCACTCCCTCATCACTTCCTTCTCCAATCTCAATACAGAAATCATAAATATCACTAGTTCTAGTTCAGTCTTTTTATACCCTTCCCATACTATCTATCTATCTATCTATCTATCTATCTATCTATCTATCTATCTATCTATCTATCTATCTGTGTGTGTATTCTGCTCTTGTGACGAATGACAGGAAGACTTATTAAATCTGTATTTTCCTCTGAAATGTATAAAAATCTTATTTTACTCCTTTGTGTGTGCATGAATATCCACCAGAATCAGCTAAGCATTCTAAGTGAAAAAAAGAGAAGCAGGGTAAGTCATTCTCTTGAAGAAAGTCTGTTTATTTCCTCTCAATTAACAATAGAAACTTTAAATAATCATTATGTTCTTCATTAGCAAGAAAGAATACAAGCTTTCAGACCTTGGTTTGTTCCACCAAAAAAAGAGAAGTTGCTTTTGAGCTAGAGAAAAAAGTTAATGGCAGTAAGAAGGGAAAGAAGTCAAAAAAAAACCCAAGATCTTTAGAAGAAAAGAAATGATAAAAATTGGGCCCGAATAGATGTTCCTAAAGTTCTCCACTATCACGAGGCCCAGTTCCACTACTGGGCTTCTATTTATATCCCCATATGATGCCTTGCCAAACCTTAACCTCCCAATCTGTTATAAATATACATACACAAAAATCTTCTATAGAAGCTCCTCCCTCAGACCAGGGAAATAACTAATAGGTCATGGGACAATAATATGAGAAACGGGTAAGTCATTCTTTAGGGTCTTTGGAAGGCACACAAGGAATGAGTCCCAAACTAACTTTCCATAGAGATACTGTTATCCGTTATGGTTATGTTTTAGAGTAGTGCTATGTTAGTATAGCACACAGGTACGCAATGGGTGAAATGGATTCACCCAGGAATGTCAACAATACTTATAATATTTATCCTATGATAAAGATGCATTCTGAGTTCTGAACAGCTAGTTTTCCAAACCACCTTTTGGAATAAAACCTGTTCATAAGGTAAGTATGGATCCTTTTTCTGTGAAGCAAATAAACAATAATTGATTAAATAATTCAATAATAATTTATCACCTACTACCATTGCAAAATTCTATGCTGCCTTAAGAGAATTAAAAACAAATAAATAAAAAAAACAGTCCTTAGACTCAAATAACTTATAACCTCCTACTGGGGAGGACAGTGGATAAGAAACAAATGGTGGTGGGGGTGGGGGGGAATGTACAATGTACAATACTATGTAGGAGAAATACTATGTAGGAGAAAAACAAAATACTTGAGGAAAATCTGAGGAGTGAAAATATCCTCTCATTACAATGCAGAACTTCACAGAAGAGGTAATATATGAACTTAGCCCTGAAGAAGGATACGGATGATCTTACTTGTGTCAAGAAGTTCAAGAGGAGAAATAGGTGGAAAAAAGATAGAGTCAGGAAAATTCATCTTCCTCAGTTCAAATCTGGCCCGAGACATTAGCTGTGTAACACCCTGGACAAGCCACTTAAACCTCAGTTTCCTTGTCTGTAAAAGTGAACTGGAAAAGGAAATGGCAAATCATGCCATTTTCCAAAAAATCCCCAAATGGGATCACAAAGAGCCAGCAATTACTGAAATGACTGAATAATGAGAAATGTTGCATCGAGTAGGAAGCTGAATCTTCTTAGAAAGAAGCCTCTTATTTCCAAGGGAGGGGTTATATGTATCTGGAGGTTCCATTAAGGAAGAAATAGTCAGAAGAAGAAGTCATTTTTCCTTACTAAGGAGTATAATTGAAATCTACTCGAAAGGATTAGAAAAGATGTTTAAAGCATTGTGGAGTAATATTTTCTATTAAGAACATATTCTTTAGTGAGATGCTACACAAATTCAAGGTGAAAAGCATGATGTAGACAAAAAGGAGAAGCAAACAAAACAACATTATTGTGGGAAGAGCCCACAAACCACCTAGACCAATAAAGTAATTAGTGAAAAGTTTGGGAAACATCATAAACATTACATGAAGGTAATGATGGTTGAAATTAAATTTTTTAAAAATGTTTTGAGTATCTATGCAAAAAGTAAAATGTTATTCATTTTTATTTGCTTTATTAAACATAGTTTTTTTCTTTAAAAAGTAATGGAGTTGATGTGAAAACCTCTATTGAAAACCTAAATCTGGCCAAGAAGAAGGAATTGGTCGTGAAAACAGAAATAATGAAAACCTTGGTCATATGTGATGATTTCATCTAAAAGTCATAAGAACAGAGAGAAGAAAGACAAGAATAGAGTGAATAAAGCCATAGAAATGGTAAGAGTATATTTGATTGAGTTGAAGAAAAAATAAATTTAGAATCCAATGGTTAACATTCTATGAGAGAAATTTACCTGAATGTAATAACCAGCTATGATGAATGTGACTGAGGGCAAAAACACAAATAATTACAATAAAAAGGAAAAGGGAGAGTGATCTAAGTTGTTACCTCAATCAGTGAAATCGGATGTTAAAAAAAGATAGTTCTAGAATATGGAAGCAAGAGATGGTATTGGAAGATAAATACAATGAGAAGTATGAATAAGAAAAGTAGGTATAATGTCAAAAGCATCAAAATTCAGAATTACCAGAGGGGGCCAGCAGTTACTCCCATCATCTGCTTCCTTTGGTCCTACACACATGATGATGAATAGAGCTGGAGAAAATCCCCAAAGTATGCTGACGCTATCCAGTATAAATTTATATTACGTTATTTTAACTGAGCTTTCACTACAGCAAGACTACACTGTTATAGTTCCCTAATCGATGTGTCATGGAAGTTTTGAATTTCTTCAAGCCTAGAGGCCTTCAAGCCTCTAATGTAATACCTCTCCTCCACTCCTAGCTGACTACCTGACAACATACTCATCCAAAAAAAGAAAAAAAGAAAAAAAAAGAGGTCATTTGCAGAGACCTTTCTCTTACTATCTCTACCTCATCTAATATCACTAAGGTGTCTTCCCTTGCCATCTACTCCTTCACTCCTGTCTCTGATGAATAGCTGGACTTTTTTTTTTTTGACAAAGCAAAGCCTTCTACACATGTTCTTATTGCTTTCTAATCTCCAGCCTCTTTCTATTTATTGACCCTTTCTCTGTTTACTATAAACATTCCCGCGTCTCCCTTATCCTTAAAAAAATCCTTTATTTGATCTGATCATCCTTTTCTGGTTATCACTTTCTCTCTTCCCCTTTTTGAGTAAACTCCTTCACAAAAAAGCTGTCTGTCTGTGACATCCATCTGTCATAAAGCCATGTGTCTCCAACTCGTCTCATCTCATTTCTTTCCATAATCCTCTGAATAAATTTGACTACAAAAACTACTCTCAACAAATGTACCAGGATCCAGTGTTCTTTTGTCAATCCTGCAAACTTTGATCCTGTTTAACATCATCTTCTGCTGGAAACTCAATATTCTCTAGGCTTTTGTGACACCCTTCTCCTCTTAGATTCTCCTCATACATGTCTTTCCACTCCTCAGGATGATCATTTATGAGAAATAACCTAGGTTAAAAAAAGTTCCTTTCTTTCACAGATCAATGCTTAGTTCCTGGTAAGGCACTCTGCTGGTGAGGAAATGGCATTAATTATACCTAAATAATGGAGTAGAAATTCATAAAAATGTCCTAAAAGTTTCAGTGAAGTTTTAAGCTGTAAACTAAATATTTAAAGGCGCTAAGATTTTGGTAAACATGAATTGGCTTTTCCCCCTTGTAGACAATTGGTGTTACCCAAAGAATATTGACACTTGACTTGTGCAAACTGTCAAACTGATTTTAATCACTTGGTCCAAGAGAAAATTTTGTAATTAGTTTGATCCTGTTCTACTGGCAAAAGACAGCAGCACATTCATTTCAATTAAAATATTCAAGGAACATTTACCAATTGCCTATTTCTGTGCAAGGTTCTTTAAGTATTAAGCAAACGTACATAAGAAGTATAAGATCTGTATTCCATATGTTCAAAATAAATTACTACTGGTACTGATGTTGTTTACCTGGTCCAGGTAGGGGAATGGGATTTGAGGAGGAGAGGACATGGGCCAAAAGTCAGTATCTGATGGAAAGAGCTTCATTTCCCATGATGCTTCAGACCTCCAGTGCAGTCAGGTTTGAAATGCCCAAACCTTTTATTCCCATGCAATTCTATGCCTGTAACAGAGCATAAATGCCTCAGAAGATGACAGAAACAACCAAGAAGAGGGGGAGCTGCATGGGGGAGACAATTATTTTCCTTTCAGCAAAATGTCTTTTCCCTATTCAAGTCTTTAAATTAAGAATATGTTCGAAATCATAATTACCCTTCCTTTTTGGCATACATTCAGTTGAGGTATAATAGATTTTTTCCAACCCTTTATTTTAAAACTCTATGTCTTTACGTTTTAAGTGGGTTTTTTTTGTAAACAATGTATTGTTGAATGTTGCTTTCTAATCCACTTCATTATCCTCCCCTATTTTATGGATGAATTTACACAATTTGCATTCACAGTTATGATAGTTAATTGTGTAATTCCCACCATCCTGTTACAAGTAGAGATGTTCAGGTTGTAAGAGGGAATCTTATTGATCTTTAGTGTAGCCAAACAAGAGAAATTTGCCATAGCTACCATACACACTGGAACACGTCTCAGATACATACATACATATGTATACACACATCTGTGTATACATGTATAAACATGTGTACAATCTATGTATATTTGGACATGCAGTCTGCATATGTGTATGTGTACACATATACACATATACAATATATGTAAGCATATATGTGTGTACGCATGTATGTTTTACCTGTCTTTCCTTGGGAATAGAACACACTAATCCCCAGTGTGTATATGTGTGATTATTTGTATATAAGCATGAGTGTAGAAATTCTTTTCCTACCCATTTATTAAGCATATTAATTCTAGTTAAACATTTTATGTTTAACATAACATTAAACATACATTTCCCATGCATGGTCTGCTATCTCATTGCAAACTGAAATTAGGTAATTTGCAATGACTTTCTAAATTTCAATTTTATTTTATTTTATTTTCTACATGTCCTCACTCTCCTCTTCTCCACCTATTGAGAATGGAAGAAATACAAAACCCATGACAAGTATGAAATCATACAAAATAAATGTCCATGTTAGTCACGTTCTGGGGGTGGGGGACAAAAATATGCTTCAAAGCATGAGTCCTTTGATTGTTTATTTGGACATTGATAGCATTTTTCATCACATCATTTGGAATCGTGTTGAGTCATCAGGTTGATCAGAGCAACTAAGTCTTTCAGAGTTGATTATCTTTACAATACTGCAATTACTATATACGTTATTTCTCTGGTTCTGTTCACTTCACTTTGCATCAATTCATATAAGTCATCCCAGGTTATTTTGAAACTATCCCCTTCATCATTTCTTAGAGCACATAATTGTATTATGTTGCATTCACATACCATAACTTGTTCAATCACCCCCAACTAAAAGATATCCCTTAGTTTTCATTTCTTTATCACCCCAAAAAGAACTATTCTCAATATTTTTGTACACATGAATTCTTTTCCCCTTTCTTTGAACCATTTGGGATACTGACTTATAATAGTATGACCAGATCAAAGGATATGAATATTTTAATCACTTTTTGGGCATAGTTCCAAATTGATTTCCAGCATGGTTGGACTAATTCACAGCTTTATCACCAGTGCATTAGTATACCTATTTCCTCAAATTTTCAGTATTTACCATTTTCCTTTTTTGTCATCTTGCCCAATCTAAAGAGTGCAAGGTGGTACCTCAGACTTATTTTAATTTGTATTTCTCTTAGTTATGTACAGCAACATTTTTTTTTCCACATGGCTGTTGATAGTTTTGATTTCTTCCTCTGAAAACTGTATATTCATATCCCTTGACTGCTTATTAATAGGAGAAACAATTTCTTTTGATATCTATGATTTGGTCTCATTATTTCAACATTCTTTCATTTGAATTAATTTTTGACTATACAAATGGGTTGTCCTCAACTTGCTTATATGATTATTTTAATTTCTTTATAATATTAATAGCAGAAGTAGAAATAATAAAAATAATGATATAATTATGAATTGTTTCAACAAGAAACAATTCAAAGAAAGAAACAATTCAAAGTAGTGGAGCCACAGTCAGGAGAAGAAAAGATTTAGCAGCTTCTACATTAAAGGAAAGGAGGTCTTGGAATATGATATTCCAGAAGGCAAAGGAGCTAGAATTACAACCAAAAATCATCTACCCAGCAAAACTGAATATAATCCTTCAGGGGAAAAATAGATATTTGATGAAATAGAAGACTTTCAAGAATTCTTGATTAAAAGACCAGAGCTGAATAGAAAATCTGACTTTCAAATATATGACTTGAGAGTACATAAAAAGGTAAATATAGAAGGGAAATCATAAGAGGCTTAATAAGGCTAAACTGTTTACATTCCTACATGAGAAGATAATATTTTTAACTCATAAGATCTTTCGCATTATTAGGGTAGTCAGGAGTATATACAGGCAGAGTGTATAAGTGTGACTTCAATATGAAAGGATGATATCTAAAAAAATTAAAATTAAGGATGGAGAGAGGAATGTACCAGGAGAAAGAAAAAGGGAAAGGAAGAATGAGGTAAATTATCTCACATAAAAGAAGCAAGAAAAAGCTTTTGCAGTGGAGGGGAAGAAAGGGGAGATGAGAGAGAGTGAGTGACCCTTATTCTCGTCAGAATTGGGAATAACATACATACCCAATTGGGTATAGAAATCTATCTTACTTACCCTACAGGAAAGTAGGAGGAGAAGGGGATAAGAGAATGGGGGATGGTGGTGATAGAAGGGAAGGCAGATTAGGGGAGGGTATAGTCAGAAGCAAAATACTTTTGATTAGGGACATGATGAAAAGAAAGAGAGAATAGAATAAATTGGTGGGGGAATAGGATAAAGGGACATACAGTTAGCAACAATAGTGGGGAAAAAATGAAGGAAGTTTCTCTGAAAAAGGCCTCATTTCTCCAACCTAGAGAGAACTGAGTCAAATTTATAAAAGTAAGAACCATTCCCCAATTGATAAATGGTCAAAAGATATGATTCAGATAAAGTAATCAAAGCTATCTATGACTATATGAAAAAGTAACTCACTATGGATTGGAAATGTAAATTAAAACAATTCTGAGGTACTACCTCATACCTATTAGATTGATACTAGGACAGAAAAGGTAAATGACAAATATTGTAGGGGATATGGGAAAAATGAGACTTTAATGCAGTGTTGGTGGAGTTCTGTAGAGCAATATTGCTATGCTATAGGACTATAAAACCACACATACACTTTCACCTAGCAAGATACTACTCAGTCTGTATCCCAAAAGAGATTTCTTTTTTTTTAAAAAAAGGAAAAGGACCTATAAACAAAAACATTTATAGCCACTATTTTCTGGAAAATGAAGGGATGCTCATCAATTGAGGAATGGCTTAACAAGTTGTAGTAAGGAACTATGATGGAATACTATGGAACTATAAGAAATGATGACCAGCATGCTCTCAGAAAAACCTGGAAAGACTCACATGGGTTGATGAAAAATGAAATGTACTGCATAAAAGTAATAGCGATATTGTAAGATGATCATCTATGAATGACTTAGCTCTTCTCAGCAATACGACTATCTAAGACAACTCTGAAGGAATTATGACAAAAAATGCTATCCAGCCCCAGAGAAAGAACTGATAGTGTCTGAATACAATTGAAACATACTTTTATTACTTTCTTTATTTTTCTTGAGTTTTTTTCTTGTCTTTTTTTCACAACATGACTCATATGGATGTTCTGCATGACCATACACATATAACCTATACTGAATTGCTTGCCGTCTCAGTGAGGAGGGAGGTAGAGATTTGGAACACAGTTTTAAAAACCAATGTTAATTTTTTTACTTGTAATAAATATATTAAATAAAACACTAAATAAAATAAAATATTAAATAAAAGCTTCAAATTAAAAAAAAACTGAACTTTGACCCTCTTCAAAAAAGAGCATTTCTATAGGCACAGCAAAACACAAAGAATTGTCTATGAAACAGTTAATGTCCATTTCATACCACTTGGAGGCTGATTGGTTTATTGGTTTGTTTTTTGAGAATATGATAAATTCTACATGTTTCTTTTAAAACCAAAAATAAAAAGTACATACTTCCTGTTAGCTACTACTTTCTATTTCTAGATTCATACATGGGATCTAAACAGAACTGGTTCAACGCAAAGAAAATCCTCTTCTTATCCAAGCACAGATTTCTTTTGTTACCTCTATTTTCTTTGTTTTACTTTTTACTGAATCCCTGATTTTATCTGTGAAGAAAGTTCTCAGTGAATAACACTCTCTACCAATGCAGGTCACTAGCCTCTTTGTAATGTGGATATGTGTGTGTGTCTGATGGAAGGGCACACTGAGAGGTTAAATGAAGTGCCCAGGGTCACATGGCAAGAATGTGTCAGAGACAGAAATTGAACTCAGGTAGCATATATTCTTGGCTCAATTTGTATCATTTGCATTATGATGCCTTTCCTATTTTCTTTGGGCTATGTAAAGAATAAAGGCTATTTAAAATAAATATTTTTTCTTATAACAATAAGTGAAATGAAGAAATAGTTGGAGGCATCAGGTTCCCAATTCAATATACTCTCAGAGACTACAATAACGCTAATTGTACCTTTATTGAGAATCATAAACATCAAAGAAATTGAGGATAAACATTAAGAAATTAAAAAGAATAGCATTTTGTCAGCAGAGTCCTTATCAAGTGTAACTCATACACTGTCCTGGTAACTACACGCCATCTAAGGGGAGGGTCTCATCAGGTCAGAATAGCAATGACTCCACCTTATATTATTTTACTTAGTCTCTACAAACAGGAAGCCAAATCAACTCTGGATTCATTTTGGCAACTATCAAAACAGGATCAATCATGACTTGAAGTTGTATTCCTCAGGAGTCTTCTCCTTCCCCCATTTTAAATCCTTCCCTTGCAGCTTTGCTTTACTGTTCTATCTTGTAATATTCTTATTATGTCCATTACCCTTGGCATCTTCCCTCTTTATAAATCTATGTACAGCAATGGAATCTTAATGGCAGTCATAGCAAGGCCTGGCTCAACCCCACCACAGTGAATTTCTAAAGCAGCTAAATAATTGTTTCGTTTCACAATGTCACCTTGAGGTGACACCTTGAAGATAATGTAAGTTCAAGGAGTGCATTTCATTTTACTTTGTTCTATGATTCTACCAATGACTATATAAAGCGTATAAGCTGCACTGTTTTGTTATAACTGAAATTAGAATTAGAGCTAGGAGAGCATTACATTCCTTATTTAACCATGCAATATAAATTTTTAAAATATTACTATGTGATTGGTAAGAATTTAGTTTCTAGTGCTAATAGAATTTTACCCATCAGAATCTCATAATCGAACTATTTATTAATATGAACAAAACTTTCTTTTCCCCATTTATAATATCTTAATTACCAATAAACCCTTCAGGAAAATATGGTACACTTGGG
This sequence comes from Phalanger gymnotis, assembly GCA_028646595.1. Lineage (NCBI taxonomy): Eukaryota > Metazoa > Chordata > Mammalia > Diprotodontia > Phalangeridae > Phalanger > Phalanger gymnotis. The sequence goes on along the minus strand of CM053622.1, from coordinate 287,806,024 downwards.
GATTTATACACATACACACACACACACACACAAATACACACACACACATGCACACACACATATACACATATATTTACTATGCATATACCTTTATAGTTTTATGTTTTAAATTAACATTTATATAACTATAATTTCTCCTGTGATCATTTTTTTTAACTTGGGATAAACATATCCTAGTTTCCTAGATCCAATTATAATCTTGAATTTAAAATGATGTTTATTGAACGCAGAAAGGCATGGGATCTTATTTCACTAGTGAGGGGGAGTATTGCCAGAGGCAAGAATCAGAAATCCCTGTCCTAAACCTTAATTAAAAAATTTATTTGTATACAGAATGTAAGATTTCAATAGTCTTATATTTGTTCATAATCTCCTGATAGAGGATTTAACTGAAAACTAATTTGTATAACAAAGCAGGATTTTGCTTCATTTGTGATGAGATGAATGCCATGGAGAGTAACCTTCGTAATTCCTAGTACATTGGTGTATTTTAAGCAGTTGAAGCAGAAGGAGGGAGAGCAAATACCTCCCATTTGACTGATGATGGGGACGAGAAATCCAGGCTTCCATCACTTTCAGTCAAATGGATCAATACAGTAATGAATAGTCTCTGAAGTATTTTCTTCCCTCAAAGGTGGAAAACAGCTCAAAGCTTTTCTAGGTAATATATGCAGATTAAGCAACCCACCCTGTCTTTTGTTTTCCCATACAGAGGCCCAGATTCTATTTAGCTGTGTCACAGTTCCAGATTTGATCAGACCATCATTACCATCTCTTCACCGTCTAAGAGCCTTCTGAGTATCTCTGAGTTAGACAATCTGGCCCCCAGGAAGAACTGAGTCAGAAAGTAGAAAATTAGGAGATTATGCATGGGTCTCTGTGAGGTAGATAAGTAATGCTACCCCCTGGCAGTTTTGGAACTCATTTTTAAAAAGGAAGAATGTAGCTGCTTTAGAAAGACCTTGGTTGTTATCAAAAGGACATGAGCAGCACATTAGCTATATTATGTCTGTCTGTTTTAAAGAGACACTGACTTCCATGGAAGCCTAGAAAGAAATATAATACTTGAGGACCCAAAGAAGGCATGAAAACAAAGCCAAGTCATTGTGTATAACCACACCAGATACCCTCCTAGAAACTAACAAGGACCTCAAAATAAATTTACACACACACACACACACACACACACACACACACATATACATACACACACGTATATATGTATATACCTATATACGCATACATACACATATGTGTCTATGTGTACAGATGTTTGCTTGTTTCTTAAAGGAAACGGAAAGGGCTACAGGAAGATTCCTACTCTAAAGCTTCTCTCAATCATGGAGCAATAGCCTGAGCCTGAAACTTTCCTAAGATCTGAGATATTCCTGGAAATGCAACCTTTTTCTTCTGCCTTCCAAGATCCTAGGAAGCACTTGGAACTCAACAAAGACCTCCTAGACTACTTCAAATCATACAATTTTAGAACTTAGAAATCATCTAGGCAGCTAGGTGGTATAGTACAGGGCCTGGAGTCACAAAGGCCTGAGTTCAAAGTTGGCCTTAGATACCTGCTAGCTGTGGGGCTCTGAATAAGTCTCTTAAGCTCTGTCTGCCTTAGAGCTGGTGAAGGAAATGGCAAACCAGTCCAGTATCTTTGCCAAGAAAACCCCACTAGGGGTCCCAAGGAGTCAAACATGACTGAAAAATTACTAAACAGCAACAAATATACACGTTAGTTTTTACTATTAATATTATTATCATATAGACTAATCTCAAGATACTGAGGATAAAACTGAGAAACAGAGTGACTTCTCAAATACCACAAAGCTCCTCAGCAGTTATGATGAGACCTTGGCTTACTTGAATTTCAATATAGTGCTGTTTTCATTATAATCTACTCCTCTTATATGAGACTGGAAAATTTTTCAAGGCTCTTCGAGAGAAACAGAGGACTAGTTCATACTACACTCTTAGTATTTCACACTCTTCATTCCTCTCCAGTCTACTATCTTCAGTTTCTCTTATTATGCCCCACAGATCTCTTCATCCTAGAAGCTCACTCAAACCCTGGGATTCACACACTGGAAGTACCTTCCTCTCCTGTGGCCTCTCCCTCTGATGAGATTATTTTTCCCAGCCTCTAGGGCAGCCCACATCTCATTCTTCCTCAGACTTCACTTTAAAACTTACTCTACTACCTCTCTCTCATCACCTGTACTTTCATTCTCAATCCTCCTCTCCCTCTGCCCAGCCCCACCCCACACACTCTTTTCAGGTTTTCAGTTTCCTTTTGTTCTCTTTGCTCCAAAGAATGAATGAAGAGTCCTTGAGGGTAGGGACTATCTAGTCTTCCCGGTGCTTAGCACAAAGTCTAGCACATAGTAAATGTTTAATAAATGCTTCTCGGCTTCCTTTCAACAAGGCATAGAAATTAACTGGTAGCAGTGGATGGAGTCTTAGCCCTGCATTCAAATTCTACTTCAGACACTTACTAGCTGTGTGACCCTGGATTAGTCACTTAATCTATGTTTGCTTTATATTTCTCAACTGTAAAAAAGGGATAATAGCACCTACCTTTCAGGGTTATCATGGAAATCAAATGAGATAATACTTTTAAAGCACTTAAAAAGAGTACCTGCCATACAGTAGGAGCTTAATAAATGCTTGTTCTCTCCTGCTTCCCTCTCTACCCTTCTCTGATTCTGGGAGGCAAGCAGGATTCAGCTTTCCCTCATGCAACTCTACCAGAACGAATATATTTTTATTAGGGCTATTGACTCTTTGTTGGGGCATACAGTAGAAGCTATATGTAGACTTCACTTAGTTAACCCAGTTGTGTTTTGTTCCTTTAAAATCCTTGTGTGTGTAGATAATTTCATCTTACAGATGAGTTTTAAACATTTTATTGCCTTTTATGTTTACAGCACAGTAATTTCTACTTAACCTTTAACCTCCCACTAACCCATTCTTGTAACAAATCAAAAATTTAAGCAAAATCCACCGAAACAGTCAATGTGACTGTATACATATACAACGTTCCACATCTGCAGTCTTTCACCTCTCCATTGATAGGTGGGGTGTGTGTTTTATAATCAGGTCTTTTGTCCTGAGATCATTCATTACAATCAAAGGGGTTCAAACCTGTTTTTGTTGTTGACAATGTTTACATCACTGTAGTCAATGTGCATGGTTCTCTTCCTTTTGCTTTCTTCATTCTGTATAAATTCATTGTTGTTGTTTTTCATTTATTCATGTCTTGACTATGACTTCATATGGGGTTTTCTTGGCAAAGATATTGGAATTGTTTAACATTTCCTTTCCAAGGGGATTAAGGTAAAGGTTAAGTGACTTGCCCAGGGTCATACCTCAAAGGTCATACCTTTGATGCCAGTTTTGAACTCAGTTCTTCCTGACTCCAGGCCCAATGCTCTATCCACTGGGCTACCTTGCTGTCTCTGTATCAATTTATACAAGTTTTCATATGTTTATCTGATTTTCTCATATTTGTCATTCCTTAAAAAATATTCTGACATTGATGGCTTAATATATGTTTGCTTCTATGAATATTTTATTTAAGGCTTTCATGTCAAAGGTCATTGATTTTCTTGGGGCATATATCTGGCAATGTAATCTCTGGGTAAAGGGTTATGAATAGTTAGTGACTGTGTCATGAATTGTTAAGCTCTACGGACAGCTACTTGATCTACTTGAGTGTGAATTATGTAAATAGGACAATAGGGTCAGAAAAAAGCTGGAAGATAGACAGACAGACAGACAATCAAGTTTTTTTAGTTGACGTTTTTATTTTCTTTATTTTACATCAGTAATTTCCCAGTGACTACAACCACCACTATCTACGCCCCAACCAATAAAAGCTTACATTATGACAAATAAAGTGAAGCAAAGTAAAGGAACACATTGGCCCTCTCTGAACGTATGCATGATTCCACAATCATAGTTTACCACCATTCCATTAAAAGGCTGGAAACATCGATTGATTTCACTGTAAGTCACTGTCATTTCATTCATCAGAGTCCTACTGCTTTTCACAGTTGTTTTCCTTTATATTATATTATGGTTATCATGTTCTTCTTTGCTCTGTGTCAGTTTTCATTGCTGTTCATTTAGCTTAAGGGAATCAAAGATAAAAAGATCTTTTTGTGAATGGAGTTTCTTTTTCTAGCTCTTGCTGAGTTTTGTTAAGTATCTACTAAGCACCTACTATAGAAAAGTTGATGACTATCACAGTTTTACTTCACAGCCTCCTCCTTTGCTGAAGTTACATGTAAGTTGTCACTGACATACCCCCAGTTTGCCAGAATTTTAAATTTATCCAATAAAGTGAGGGAGATGGGTAAGGTGGTCAAATTGCCAAAAAGCAGGCCATCCTCCTTCAAGCTTCTCATGGACGTTTACTGTCTCCGCAACCACCAAACCAAAATCGCACTCTGACTCAGGGACTCTGCAACTCCTCATCTCAAGGCACTGGTGAAATGAAAAGCACCTCTTCCTCCCCGAAAACCAGGTGTGGCACTTCTGCTTTGGAGTATAAATGTCAGATTACAGCTTTAGGCTTGCAGTTAAGGGAATTCAGGGTTATGTTCAGTCCCAGTGGTACTAAGTGGTAAGTGTTGTGTTAATTCCCTGAGTTGATAGGCTTCGAAGACTGGGCCATTCATGAATATGTTGTGGCTGTTTTCTCACTCTTTAGAACTTCCATTGTATTATATGGGAGCTTTGAGGCTGCTTTAATTAAAGTTATCTGAATAGGAGTACAGTGTGCCAGATGTTCATAATAAATATAATGCAGCTTATGTAATGTTATACCACCATGGAATATATTGAAATGGTTCACGATTACCCTCTATTAAATATATTAAATCTAAATTTATTTCAGTGTTTTCAGACATTAAGTTTATTCTTAAACACTATAAATTAACTTGGTATTAGAATCTGGCCTTTTGCTGAAGTGTTTTCAATAAAGATAATTAAAGATCTCTTCTGGATCATTTGTTGACAGTATTTCCATTGCAATGAAACTTGTATGTAGAATATTTAAACTTCAGCAATTTAATGGATCCATGATTTCATTGATGTGTACACTTCTTTCAGTGGAACATTTCCATCTGACTCTACACTGTTGGAACCTTGTCCATGTCCTCTCATAAACCTTCCATTAAGTGCCCAGAAGTCTTCTTCTAAGTCTTTCCTTCTCTCCCACCCCAACCCCAAACAAGCATTCTATGGTAATACTGTTATACTTCCAGGTCGATTGGCTATCCCTTTTTAATCAATGTTTAGTCCAGGTCCTTTTCTGGTAACACATTTCACTGATTACATACATATATACACACATATACATATGCATCCATATACATATATGTGTGCATATCCCATTTTTATGTACATGTCATCATTAATAACATATTGTTGCCCACCTGTGACCAATGAGAACTTTTCCATTGCTTCTTGGACTACCCACAATTTTGATTTTACAATGGTTTTAGCATTACTTGATTTATAGCCAGTAGGGGAAGTGAAGGGAATAAGCATTCATTTATATAGCACCTACTACGTGCTAGGCACTGCTAAGTTGTTTTTTTTTTTCAAACAAATATCGTCATATTTTATTTTCAAAACAACCCTGCAAGCCAGGTGCCATTATTATCCTCCTTCTACAGTTGAGGGAATGGAGAGAAAGAGAGATTCAATAACCTGCCCAGGGTCATGCAGCTAAGTTTCTGAGGCCAGATTTGAACTTAGGTCTTATTGACTCTAGGCCCAGTGCTCTAACCACTGCTTCTCATGCCGCCAATAGTTGTGATACTAATTTTCAAGACTAACTTTTTTAAGGATATGAGTCAACTATAGGTTCTTTTTGTCTTTAAGATATATGAAAATAATAACAATCATTTTTAATTTGTGAGAAAATTATACATCTTAAAATGGTAACGTATTTAAATAGCATAATCACTTTATAAAGTGAAAGATGATGACTCTAATCAATGTTTGAAAAATCTACATTAATCCATGGTAGTTTTCAAAGGTAGTAGATTCCTAGTCATACCTTTGTTTTCTCTCCTCTTGTCCTGTAAAAATGCTAAAACATGGGCTGTGCTGCAGGCTATTAAGAAAATAATTGTTTTTTCCCCCTAGACCTAGTCCAATTGAACATGGGATAAAGTATGCTAAGATTTTAGTAAATGTGAAAACTACAGCTATATGATTTAAGAAATGTGTTTCAGTTGAAGGTCAGACTAAACATTCTATGGAGAAGCTACATAAGGTAATTTTCTAAAAGAAGAAAGGTCTTAAAATCATCCACTTGAACCTCTGTCATATAAAACTAATCATACAATTCTTTACCCAGCTGCCTGATGTATGTTCCCATATACCATGGGATTTCTTCAGAATTTATGTTTACTCATTCCTTTTCATTTCAATCTTGTAAATCCTACCAACAAGGTTATGATTGTTAACAGGGTTCCTATGGATCCAAAGAGAGGGGACTGTTTAGAAGTTAATCAAGGCTCAGAAAGCTAGGTAGAGACAGGCAGAATTTAACTGCCCTTTGAAGCTGGTATCTCAGTTCCCTAAGTGCAAACAACAGTAAAAGAAATCTTGATTGATTGACATTTAAATTTTCCCTTTCTTAAATATCTATCTATATATTTAAATCTCTATCCAGAGAAAGAAAGAGACAGAAACAAAGGCAGAGACAGAGAAGTAGAGTGACAGAGAGACAGAGACACAGAGAGAAAGGCAAAGAGACAGAGGCAGAGAGATCAGCATAACCAAATGGTTATATGGCTTACTTCAAACGGTAGAAGACTTGGGTTCGTGTCCTGCCTATGACACGTTCTATTTTTGTGACCCGGGCAAGTTACTTAACCTCTCCATACTAGTTAAGACAGCTCCTTTATTGTCAATTCATATGTGTGTGTGTGTGTGTGTACACACACATATATACATGTATGTGTATATATGACAGACAGAGATACATATATGTATATGTGTGCGTATATATATACACGTGTGTGTGTGTGTATATATATATATATATATATATATATATATATATATATATATATATATATATATATATATATACATAGTAAGTCCATTTTCCTTCCAGGTATATACATATATACATGTACAAATAAGCATGGGCACATACATTTCCAGTGAAATATAGAAGATGGCTATCTCAATAGTGCTTGCGGGGAGGTAAAAATAGACATCTCTAGCACTTCCTCCCTTCCCTTTTCTCCAATGGAGACTTTAATTCCTGACAAAAGGGGAAGCAGGAAGGGGCCAGCAGCTGAACACTACTCTTCTAAAAGAGAACTAATATGTGGCCAAAAGTAAATCTATTTGTTATTTAACTATCATTAGTCTAGGAAAAGTATCTTTAATGGAGTTCAGAAAGATCTGGAGTTCAAGCTAAACTCCTGATCTCAATTAATTAAGAAGGGTAGGGGGTCTCAAGCTTTTTATCCAAGGCTTTACTCCCTTCTCATAAAATATCTATTCCACAATGAAAACATATAGAAATAGCAAAGAAACTAATTTATCCAACTCCATTGCAAAACAGAAATCAAAAAAAGTATACATAGGAGAAAACAGAATAAACACTAAGAATTGAAAGATATCTCTCATTGTGAGTGACACAGCTCAACTGAGAAAGAGAGAGAGGGAGAGAGAGAGGGAGAGAGAGAGAGAGAGAGAGAGAGAGAGAGAGAGAGAGAGAGAGAGAGAGAGAGAGAGAGAGAGAGAGAGAAATAGGGAGAGAAAGAAAGTGTCCAGGTCTTAGCCAAGGGGAAATTCCTCAGTCTCAAGTATAGCAGACTGGGAATAGGATAAAATTGAATTTTTGTATGTCACCTTCTCAGAGTCTTTCTTCCCTTCAGGGACCTGAAAAGAAGTTAGAATGGCCATTTTCTCTCTGAAAACTGGAAGAGAAAAGAATGGGCTAGAAGCCAGAAAATTCAAAGTCACTATTTTCTCTTACTTTCAGCAATTCTGCTTCACCTGTCACATAGGCATTAGACATTGCTTTCTACCAATAAGGACAGAGTCCCATACAATGGGCTTTGGGGATCAAGTTACATATGCATATGTGTATGCATGTATGCATATGTGTGCATATGTGTGTATATATATACATGCATATACAAAACTTCACTAACAGTTTAGAAACACCATGTATGCATAAGTGTGCACATGTGTGTGTATGTATATATGTTTTCCTCTAGTATAAGACTTGCTTTCTTCAAAGCCTTCCCATTACATTGCTTCAAAATATAAGAAGTACAACACACTCACAATTGTAGGAGTTTCTGTACATTTCACAGGTCCCGTTTATAAGGAGAGATGAATGTACAGAACTTCTTGCCCCATGGCCTGAAGGCTCTGCCTCTGAAAAGTGTAACTCTCACAAAACCAAAATGAGACAAAAAAAAAACCCAAAATAATGTAATAGTAGGTAGACAGAGTACTGTGCTTGAAGTAATGAAGACTTGGTTTAACCTCTGGCCTTCGACTCTAGTTGAGTGACCCTGGGAAAGTCACTTAATCTCTGTGCCTCAGGCAATTCCCTAGGACTGAGCTATTGAGGCATAAACTGCTAAAATCTGCTTCTGAGGAGTGAGTTATTTTAACAAGAGTTCCCTAGCCCGAAAAAAATCACAGATCCGTCTTATATTCATGTAAATAAAAAGGCATGAAAGGGCTTCTAAGCTGTGCCTTAGGGAAAGAAACAGTGCCATTTGAAAACTTTCGCTCTGCCCACCAGTCTGGGCAGCTTATAAAATAATCAGAAATTTTCCACACATTGGATTGAGGTAATTACTCTATTAGAGCACCTCCTTGCAACTGGCACCAAGGCTATTCGTTCCAGTTCACTAGAAAAGAGACTTTAAGTGTTGAAATACTTTTTAAAAGCTATATTTCATCTCAAAATTGAAATACTTCTGACAAGAAGCATGTTCGTACATATTCATTCCACACTTTCCCTGTCTCCTGTCTAATTAGGAGTTTCACCTACCAGACATTTTCAAAGTTGACTGGGCATGAGGTAACAGGGTAGATAAATCCCAGTGTTAGCTAATTAGTTCCTTCATTCCCAAGACTGTTAAAAAAATCAATGGTCATCTCACACATGAGATGTTTGTAACTGGCCAATGGATAAAAATAATTTTATTGTAATATTAAGTCTCTAGCCTTATAGGAGACCCCAGTCAACATCACCTTACCTTGGACATTGTTTATTGCTTTTGTGATTAAGATGGTATGATCTGACAGGTAATAAGATGTCAATTCTGCATCTGGGTGTGCCCTGACTCAACAAAGTATTTTACATAGGTCTCCTAAATATGCTGTAGCTCATGTTCCCAACACTGAAATTTAATCCTTAAATGCCAATTAAATATATGATGTAGATGTCTTGGTTTTTGGAAGGAAATACTGCATATTATTATATATTCTTCCCCAATGATTTTTCTGACATTCTCAGAATTTCCAAGTTGGGAGAGGGCTCAGAGTCCACATAGTTCAACTGTGACCTTAAGACTAGAAGTATGATATTCTAAGATGCTAATCGGTTGGACTTGAAATGGTCTTTAAGTATCTGCTAAGACAATCCAACAAAATCAATTTGGATAAATCAGGCTTCAATTCCAACTTTTATTTTGTCCTCACTGGCAGGCTTGTAATTTTCCTGATTGAACGATTGAATTATTCATATAATTCCTTTAATACACAAGGGTGGCTATATGTTACAGCTTTTACTCTGAAATTGTCCTATTTACAGGTAGAAACATCTATTTATAAATGATTTAAGGAGCTGGGCCGTGATGGCTCAACGTCTAGCAATAGTGGCTCTCTGGCTTCTTCTATGGGGAAGGGTTAGTGCAGAGAGAATGATGAGGGCATTAGGGAGCGTAAGATTCCAGAGTAGCAAAAGCAACAGTAACAGCTGAAGTTCTTCTTGATCCTGCAGTGTCCCCTGGGAGATGCACTGGGGCATGGAAGTAGCTGATTGAATATGAGGGTGTTATGTACAGAAAGCTCACACCTCAAGGTCGTTTTTTGCTGTTACTGTTTCTACTGCTATTGTTTTGGTGGGGGAAGTGTTTGTTTTTAAGTAGAAGTATGGACTATATACTGCCTAAGGACCAGATCTGTTCCTGAGGAGAAAGAGTAAACTTCTGTTTATTTGAATCAGGTGATTCAGTTCATCATCATTAAGAAGTTCTTCCAAATCTTGGGATTTGGGTACAAGATTTAGTGCATGTAATGTTAGGAACTGAGAGTCAGAGAGAAGAAAGACATCACATGATTAGAGCTTGAAAATGTCTTAGAAGTCATGAAATCCCACCTCTTCGTTTTATATAGGAGGGAAATGAGGCCCAGGGACATGAAGTCACTAGTCCAAAGCCATGCGACAATTAGCAGAGCCAAGGTTTGTACCTAAGTCCACTAACTCCGTATCTAGTATTCTTTCCACTATATCAAACTCCTTTGCCTGAAAGGGGGATCAGATTAAATGTACATTGAGTATATAAAAGAACCAAGAGGCACAGTGATGCAGTGCCGTTACCATTTAGGAGGAAAATCTCATTCCCTAATAGTTATCTGACACTGAGTCCCTCTAATGATTACATGAAATGAAGATGTATAAAGAAATTCTGTAGCTGTTTCTTACAAAATAAAACATTAGCAGGAGAATGATAGGAAGAATGAGAAATTAATGCTCTTCCACAGATTGGCATCATAGTTGCCAAATTATTTACTAGTCAAGATCACAATGCTGTGTGCATAGAATAAATTTTATGCCTTTCTTTGGGTAATTAAGACTTAAAGCGTGAAATACTATAGCATATTTAAGAACAAAATACTGAATAGGAGTGTATTTGTATTTCTACATAATTGTTTTGAAATTAAGGACTGAGAGTAGGTAATCTCCCCTTCTCACTCCAGCCTCATAAAACCTTTAGGAAGCAACTCACATACCACCCTCAATTTGATGTCAACTTCTTGTGGCCTTCTCCTCAAGCATTTTGTACTTAATTTATGTTTATTCTCTTCATGTTTATTTAGCATATATGCAACTGTTAGAATGCAAATCCTTGCCAGTGGGGACTTTTTCATTCATTATTCTTTTATCGCAAATGCCCAGAATATGGTAGATACAATATAATTGTTTTGATGACTTGAATGTTCAATCACTACATTTCTTTCAAACACTATGTGAGTTTTTAATCATCTCAAGCACATCTCATACTCTTCAAGATACTTCTGAGCCATCTCTACGTTTTCTTCCAGATGAGCTCCAACTATATTTTTATACAGTTTACACATTTCTTTTTCTGAATTACTAAATAGAAGTTTGGATTGAAGGTGTACAAACCAGAGGACTTTATCAACACAGTTGTATTCTGTATATCAGATAAACACAGATAAAGAATGTGTTCAGGAATAAAACATAAAATGCGAAATTTTTCCTCTTCGATTGATATACCATTTTACTGCACTTCAAAGTTTTGTCATTTTCATTTATTAATCTTCCTCATCACTAGTACAACTGGAATTTAATCACAGACACATCATCCTGGAGTCCAAGTTCTGATGATATGTCAGTGGAATGTTAAGGCCTCCATGTGTGTTTGATGGTGAGGCAGCAGCCACATTTGGGTGCAATTTTGTCTTGAACTTGTTTCTCAGGGGAGTTTTTGAATAGAATACTGCAGTACTTTTTAGACAGACAAGGTATTGCTTTCTCTTGTAGGGCAACAATGCATTTACCCTTAAAAACAGGAGCAAGCCACTATCTATCTAGTGATTGGCAACTCTGGAAGGTAAAAAAAAAATTCTCTTCCTCCTTCCCTTCCCTGCCTCAAAATGGGAAAAAAAGTGGGAAAGTCTTAGCCGATAATATAAAAGTCAATTTCTTAAGCCAAGCTCATAAATTAGTATCTGTCTGATTTGAAATCAAAGGTTGAAAAACTACATGAGAACCCAAGTAACAGCCGGCACATTTATTTATAAGCTGAAATGAGTCCCTTGTGTCAGCGCTTTGGCACTCTAGTCATACACAAGAAAAACTATGATGGGAAAGAGAATTGAAGTCAGCGTTCAGGTATGATTTACAGCATCTAAATAAGGTTGCTTTTCTCATCTCAAAGAAAGAAAAGAGATAGATCATTTGCATGAACTTTTTACTAAGGCTTTGCTTTCCAGAAATAACAGCTCTGCTATTTAACCTCTACCTTGTCAACTCTTCCACTGGAATGACCATCTTTCTTGGAGAAGTAAGAGCTCTCTAATGATAAATGACTCTAATAAATAAACACACACACATATATGTGTGCATATAATATATGTATATTATATATATTATTCACAAATACATACATACACACATACTTTCTTCAGCCTCATATGTGAAGTAGCTACATTTTCCCTTATGATTAATGAGATAAGTTCACATAAAGGTTATGCATTCAGCAGAAGTGAAAGCAGTAGAGTTATGAGTACATTTAATAATCTTTTTTTCATTAAAATTACATACTGTTCTAATTTGCTGATTGCCAAGTCTGTCCTCTTTCTGAATAGCTGGTTGCCAAAGTCTTAAGGCCAAATTTGGCTGAAAATGCCAAAGTATACACATTTAAGCAGCATACACACTTAAGAGAGGATTGTGGGGAGATGACAAAAATAAAGTTCCTTGAGCAGACATTCCAAATTAATAAATCTCTATGAGAGAAAGTGGGATCTGAAGGTAATGTTGCCTGTGCTAAGACTAGAGATAAGTGAATACATTCTCATAAGAACATACAATTAGGCAACAAGTTACAAAGACCTGCCCCCAAATTCCTTGAACTGCTTATGTTCTCAACCTTTTCTCTAATTCATTCAATAGTTAACAAGCTTGATTAAGTCCTAACAGTGCTAGGTGTTAAGAGCAGACAAATGTATATATGGCACTCTATTCCCCTAGAAAGTGTTTGTAATCTAACAGCCGTGATAAGGCATGAATATAAATAAATACTAAAAAGTAGAGCATAAGTAACTAAACAATGTACAAAAAATGATGATAACTGGCATTTATATAATGTTCCACAGTTTGTAAAATACAATATTATTTATACATACATGCATATGTATTGTTTCATATATCAACTCATATTTATCACTTATATATTATCTCATATGAGTGCGTGTGTGTGTTCCTTGCAATAACCCTATAAGGTAGATGCTATTATAATCTTTTTTTTTATACAGATGAGAAAAACTGAAACTTAGAGAGATTTTATTCACATGTTTGCACAGCTAGTAAGCATCACTGTTAGATTCACATCAAGCTCTCTAATCAAACCAGATTCAGCACTTTGAGATTAAATCGTATTGTTTCCAATGAAATTCAAAGGTTATGAAGAGGAAGAAAGGAATAACTCTGACAGTAGGAGATATTTAAAAAGGCTTTTTAAAATGGCATTTGAGCTGGGCCTTGAAGAATGAGTATTAGTGCTTAAATACGTAGAGGTACGTGGAAATGGAACACTTGTTTAATGATGGCAAAATGAAGGAAATGACTATTTCTATATATACTTGAGGTAGAGTGATAGAGTAAGTCATGTGAACTGAACAGAATGAAGAAATGAGAAGTTAGGGTATTTGAGCGAACATTGGTACGTATGTTGAAATAGACTAGCATGATGGCAAGAATTGTGGCGGAAAGAAAGACTTTGATCTAGGCATTGTATTCATTGAAGAAGGTGTGATAATATTCAGTGTTTCAACAGATAATAGCAACTAGGATCTGGTGTGAGTGATCAATTTTAATAGCTGAGACTCAAAAGAGGCAAGTTTGATACGTAATGGTGGTAGAGAAAGATGCAGCAGTCGCAATAGGAAGCAAAGACTATTGTGATTCCCCTGCCATGACTAGTGAGTTATGAATTTTGACTGAAAATGCAACCAATACTAGAATGGGTAGTCAGGAATGCAGGGGCATCAGGGAACAGCCAAGTTTTAGTGATAATCAGAAGATTTAAGAACTTGAAAACATGTTTATTAAATATGGAGCAGGCACTCCAGAGGGCACATTGTAAAGAACACGTAGATCTGGAATGAGACATAGGACTTTGAAAGTGATAGTAGTAAGTGAGTGGACTGCAGGACATGGGGAATAGAGTTTGTAGATCAATATCCAGGGTTTCAATATCTCTACAATGGTGGAGAATGAAGGGGTAGAATTATCTTAACCACTGAAAAATAAGTCCAAAGTACTTATGGTTAGACAAATGACCATTGAAGGTAGCAGGTGATTAGACTCTTCAAGGTCCTTACTAGAGGTCCAACTTTGTCAAAGGTGGCGAAGGAGTATCCTGGGAGACCCAGAAGGTCTTCTTCACAGCAGATAGGAGCAAAAGAAGGTAGAACCTGAGGGAATGCAGTCAGGTGGCTGAAGGTGAAAGTCTAAGTTAGGTTTAGTTGGTGAATGATGGTGTAGGAGACAAAAGATAGGAAGGAATCAAAGTTAACTTGGAGATTTTAAGGACAGATGACAGGGAGAATGAGAATGTTAGTATCAGCTGGGCATATGTTCTATAACAAAAACAAAGTTTCAAAAAATATTAAAATATTTATAGGAGGACTATTTATGATAGCAAAGAATTTGATGAAAAGTATATATCCATCATTTGAGAAATCATTAACCATGCCATGGTACACAAATATAATGGAATAGTACTATGTTGTAAGAAATGTGAAGATTATAAGTACAAGGAAGCATGAAAGATATAAATAAATTAATCAAAGTGAAGTCAAGAGAGACAGGATAACAAAATATATAATAATTATAATAATATAAAGGTAAACAAAACCACAAAGCATTCAAAAGTGAATATCAGGAAATGACAGAGAACAAAATTGGCTCCAAAAGATGATATGAAAAGATTTCTTCTGCCACCCTACCACTGAGCCTTCACAGAGGAAGAATTGACAGCTTTGGAACATTGAATGTAGAAACAGATTTTTTTTCTTTGATGTGTTAATAGGGTTTGGTTATTGTTTTTCTCTTCTTCCCCTTAAAAAACAAAAACAAAAACAAAAACATTTGTTTTAAGAGGTATCTGTGAGACAGGGAAAAGGGAAATGTAAGAAATGTTCAAACAAAAGATCAGTAAAATTTGTTTCAAAGTGAAAATAAATTGAAGAAAATAAATGATTCTCAACTGTTAGAGCTTAATGATAAAGGTACAGTGTGTGTATGTTCATATCTTGCTCTTTTCATTATTTTAATATAGAACAATAATTTTGTATTTGTATAGTTTTAAAGGAAAAAGTCATAAGAAAGTGAAGGTCAAGAGTAAAATAATCGATATTGACTGAAGTGTGATAAGTTTGAATCTAATAACCACAGCTTTGTCAGAAAATCCCTATATACTTAATGTGACTCTTAGTTTGCAGTATCTAAAAAGGAATTGATTGGGAGATCTAATTCTAGGTCCTTATCTTATAAATGAGAAATTTGAAACTCATTAAAGATAATGATTCTGAAAGGTGATGTAATAGCAGAGCAAGGATTCAAATCCTGGCATTCCACTTACAAATGAAGAGGGAGGGAGGAAGAAAGGAGGGATGGAGAGAGGGAAGAGAGGAGGGGAGGAGGAAAGAAAGGAAGGAAGGAAGGAAGGAAGGAAGGAAGGAAGGAAGGAAGGAAGGAAGGAAGGAAGGAAGGAAAGAAGGAAGAAGGAAAACCCAAACTATCGGGCCCATAGACACCAGGGTATGATTAGATTGGCTGGATTATTATTTTTCTTCTTTTACTATTTTTTTTTCTAATCAGGGATGATTCTCTTGGAGGGACAGAAAAAAATATCTTGAGAAATGACATAGATATAGAAACAAAAGGCATCAATGAATATATTAAAACAAAGTTTAAAAATCATAAAATATAATAAGTAAAGGAAGAAGAAAAATAAATTAAAAAACAAAAAGTAGAATATACTACTTTGGGAGTTAGTAGTTTCATTATCACTTGCTGTATCGAAGCAAAGACTGAGTAATCACTTGTGAAATACACTATAGAGAGATACTACCTCTCTGACTGATTTGGAAAAAGGGGGATGGTTTTATTCTAGATTTTTTCGAGCAGACTGTCCCTCTGCTAAAATATTTGCAGTGAAGTTAATGGTGATTTCTCTCTTTCCCTGCACTTGGCATTTAGGGGTTTCTGGAAAGGAGTTAATCATAATCTGGTAGAAGCTTTTTACTTAGCCACTGTTCCAGTAGCATGGTATTACTCTATACCATTTTCCTTGGATTGCAAGAGATTCCTGAGTCCCATTTTGGAAAACACTATTTTATTTGTACATAGTTGCTGCAACAATTCATCTATATGATTTCCTGTCTTCAGTCCATTTATGCTCAAGTTATGATAGAAGCTTGTCTTTTGAAACATATAAAGGTAACATGTCTCTTGGGTTTGCTTTTAAAAAGACACTCTCATGATTCAAATCGAGATCAGGCATAGAAAGGCATTCCCCCCAACCCCCACTACCACCCCACCTTCAGAGACAGACTCTTGATTTACTGGAAACCATCAGCGTATTTGTCTTTTTATTTTTTTGAGAATGTGATAATTTTTCATTTTGTTTGCTTCTAGTATATACTTTCACTTAACTGTTCCCCACAGAGGGATTTAGAGAAGCTGGAGGGCTCCTTAGTGATTTGCTATAGAGTGACAGGTCTGAAAGAGGCCGCTATGTTGAAAGAGAGCATGGTACAAAAGAAATCAGGTGCCGAAATGGAAAAAAAAAAGAATTAAAGGAAGGAAAATTATGTGTGTGTACACACACATATGTATACACACATATATGTGTATGCATGTATATGCATATATATGCATGCATATACACATGCATGTGTATGTGTGTAAACCTAAATATGCAGATAGTGTATAAATATATATGATATAATATTCAAATATATACATGCATGCATACTTACAAATGCACATATGCATGTGTATCTGATGTGTGTTTGAATGTGTATATGTATAGATAATATATTAAACATTCTACAGAATATCAGAAGCATGAGGGACAAATTCTTTGATTTTGTGATATCATGAAGCTCTAGGGAAGGAAAAACAGATTTAAAGTAAAAATAAATATTTTAATTTTACATTGGATAATGAAGAGATTAATTAGCAGAAAAAAAGTTGAATGTTTGGTTATAATATTCTGATAAGAATGCAAAGTGCACCACGAGGGGGGAAGAATTTGTCATCATCAGTCTTAGATACCATATGGAAGTGCTTCATTTTCTTGCTTCTTTTCAACCTTAGACAAGCAAGGAATAAAATTTTTCTTGAAATTTTAAGTGCAGGGTACACTTTTTTCCCCCTTGTCTATTAATAATAAAGCACAGAAGTGAAGAGTGTTGGCAAAAGATAAAGCCAAAGAACAGACAAAATTAAAATCTTAGCAGTTGAGCAAGTTCCACTCACAATATTCATTTCTCACAGAGCAGCTAACGCTATTAAAATAGTTACAGAGAAATTAAGATGGCTTATTAATCTTTTAATGTTTAAAATCTTTTAATCTTTAAAAAAATAAGCACTTCAAACTGAAATTATGATAACCGTTTTTAGATACATACCAGTAGACAGAAGACCTGGTTTATACTCCTCTATTTCTTCCCTGACAACTTTAAACATTTTTGCGATTCACATACCTTCCTTTACCTTGATATCCTTCTTTGTTAAAGAGTGTCATGTTGGTGAAACAGCCAGGGGGCCAGTGGTACCAGACTGAAGAGTATGCAACAGGAAGAAAGGTGTAAGAATACTGGAAAAGTAAAGGGAGGCTAGGTTGTGAAGGGATTTGAATGGTAAAGAGAGCATTTTATGTTTGATCCTGGAGGCCACAGGGAGCCATTATAGTTTATTGAGTAGGGGTGTGACATGGTCAGAACTGTGCTTTGGGAAAGTCATTTTACTGGCTGAATGGGAGATGAATTGGAGTAGGGCAGGTTATTGTTTTGATGAAGGCAGTCCCATCAGCAGCCTGTTGTAATAGTCTAGGAGTGAGGTGAAAAAGCCCTCTATTAGAGTTCCGGCAGTATCAAAAGAGAGAATAGGGTATATAAGAGAAGTGTTGCAGATTAGAAATAAGCCTTGACAAGAGTTAGGTTATAGGGAATTAGAGATAGTGAGGAATCTGGGAAAACGAACTCCTGGGTTGTGAACCTGAGGGACTGGGAGGATGGTGTTGCTCTGCATAGTAGTGAGGAAGGTAGGAGGGGACAAGCTTTAGAGAGAAAGATGATGAATTTGGTTCTAAACAGAAGAGGTGAGGTAAGGGAAAGTGCATTGTGCATTCCAGGAAAGAGAGAGAGAGAGAGAGAGAGAGAGAGAGAGAGATTCTAGAAAGGTACAGAGAGGGGTTAGGAACTGCAAAAAAGTATTCATGAATTATAAAGGGCATGTGGGAAAGTATAAAAAGCTGGAAAGTATAGGATATGCCAGGTTGTG
The DNA here is from genome assembly GCA_028646595.1 of Phalanger gymnotis. Taxonomy (NCBI): domain Eukaryota; kingdom Metazoa; phylum Chordata; class Mammalia; order Diprotodontia; family Phalangeridae; genus Phalanger; species Phalanger gymnotis. The sequence goes on along the minus strand of CM053622.1, from coordinate 287,787,477 downwards.
AAAGGTTTAACTGTCATACAGAGAGATGCCAAAAATATTAATAAGTAGATACCATGAATTACTGATGTAAGTGACTTCTGGGAAAGAGGGGTAAAAGACAGACCATATCTGTGAATTTTGTAACAGTTTTCTTTTTCTCTGTGTCCAGGTAAATCTCACACACACACACGCACACATGCAAACAGGCATCTTTTGTTAAAAGGTAACAAATTAAAAAGAATATTATTCCATAACAGGAATAAACTAAAACGATAGATTCTAGTAGTAACAGGAAAACTAATATTCACTCCTCCCAGGAAGTCTGTATATCAATCATAGATTTAATTCTTTCATACTAAGCAAAATATATCTTTTCCTGCTTATATTATTTCAGGATCTAAATTTTAGGTCACTACAAAGATCCATTATAATTTTCCTCTAGCTAAGTGAGACATAGTAAAATCAATTTAAATTTATTGGTCACATAATACTAGGAGGTTTGGGCGGAAGAGAGGAAAAAACAAAGTATTACAAAAGATAGAGAAACACAACAAAGTTTAATATCATTATTCCCATAAGTCTGTGGGAATGAGGCAGTAGTATGACAGAACAACAACAATAATAAAATTATAAGTAGAAGGGAGGACTGGGGGAAGATTTAAATGTAACAAATCAACAGTAAATATGACTAAGGAAACCTTGTCTTCACCTGCATAGCTACTCTTTATGGCCACTATATCATCAGTATGTTATGAACCCTCAATACAATCTGACATGGAAGAAAGGAAAGAGAGATGATAAAGTAAAATATTTATAATCCCAACTGGGTATTTGGGCACAAGTCCATAGAACTTAAGTAAGAATGACAGACTAAGCAGAAAACAAACTGATAGAAATATTAATATTTATTTACTTATTTCTCTTATCTTTTTTTTAAACTGGGACAATTAACTCAATTAACTCTTAGGTCTCATGTAGTTTTCATCCATGATTACTTGAAATATATATAGTCTGGTAGAGTAGGCTTTGATAAAGCCCATTTAGATTGAAATGGAGCTATCCAACTATGCCTTTAAACCCAAATCACTTTAGCTCTCAATGATTCACTAATAATAGTTCCCAGCCCAAGCCTGCCTTGGTCATTGTTGGTTTTGATAGTTCAGAGTAAGTACAAATAGAAATTATTTCAATTCTGGCCAAAAACCCTGAAGGTCTTCCTCTCTCAGACTGATTCTTCTGGGAAGTCAAACTAGGCCATCTTTTGCCTCAATTCTTACCAAGCCTTTATTTCCTGAATGGATGTTGCCTCAGAAAAACCTAGACCTGGGAAAGACCTTAGCTTTAAAAAGCCAGGGAGTCCCATTAAATCCAGGGCCACCTCCAGTCATCCTGACCTAGGTCTTGCCACTGGACTCAGATGACTCTAGAGAAGAGAGTTAGGCTGATCACTTTGCATAGCTCTGCCTCACTTAAATCCAATTCACTTGGGAGACATCACCCTCCTCATATCATTGATCATTGGTCCTTTATGAGAATGAAGGATAAACAACACAACAACAATCTCATCAAAGGCTATTACAGACTTTGCAGGAGTTTGGTATTTATCTTTATGACAGTAGGGCATAAGAAAGAGTGGAAGATATAGAACAAACTGCTAAAGATGTGATAGGCCACTGGGCTCTGGATAGTCCCTTAGAAAGAGTACATGAAGTATACATATAAGTCCCTTTGAAGAATTTTAGTATATTTTTTTCTTCGTACATATTACTAGGAAAGATGGAGAACTGTTTTCCCATTTTAAAATTAGGTTCCAACTATCCAAGAAAAAAATAAATAAAAAAGGACACTATAGAAAGAAAATTTGTATGCAGAATAACTATAGGTTGTGTAAGATATTTGGAAGACAATCTAGATAAAATATTCCATTTTACTTTTATTTTAAAATACATTAAATTTTTAAACACAAAAAAGTAATTTTTCTATAATCAATTGAAAATATGTTGTTGCTCCATAGACTTATTTTATTATTTTATTCATAACTTAACACCAAATAAAGTAAGTATTCATAAATAGAATAAAGAAGACTGACCATGAAAACTGGGTATCTCTATTACGTATACCTTTCTTTAAAAAAAAAGGTATGAGATATAAAACATAGTTTTCTGATCTGCTATTCTCTTCTGTGCATTAAAAAATAATGATGAACTAATGACCCACTTTTTTTGTTTTCTTTCCTTTTGTTTGTAATTTAATCCCCACCCCCTCTACCTCCAAACCCTCTCCAATTAGAAACAAAACAAAACAAAAACAGAACTAGGCAACAAATGTGCATAATAAATCAAAACAAAGTCACATATTGCCTGTCACGAAAAATGAATCCTATCTCTCAAGTCCATCAACTCAATGTCAAAAATGTTATTTGAGAAAGCTGATTTCTCATGCATTTAAAAAAAGTTTAGTTATTCGCAAGTACTCAAACTTAATATGACATTTCTATGAAATACTCCAGTGTGAGGACTCTAGATCACACTAAAAGGCTGCCAAGAGAAAGTTCTCTGCCAATGTATTACTTAATTTCTTCCATAATCATCTTAATCCACCTTTTTGTGGGACTATGATTTAACTTATCCCTGGTATCATTCAAAAGAAGGCTTGCTTATGCCTTTGTCTTCACTGCGCCCCCGCCCCGCTCTTAAGTTAATATCCTAGTCTGTGATTTACCCAGAAAACCCAAAGAGCTGAATGAAGCCTAAAGTAGCCAGAAGATGAGCTCCTGGTCTAACATCCTATACCATTGCTACAGTAATCTCCTTGAGGATGCCTTAGCATTCCTTGGTATACTCTGCACAGAGGACCATGTCTGGGTCATAGTAGGGACTTAAACACATTTTGACATATTGACTTGATCAGTAATGCTAAGATCTTGCCAATGATGTGAGGTTGAACATCCGGAGTTGTATCCAAGTACTCTCCTGCTTCATTTTGGTGTGGCTCCTGAGCTAATTTGTTAGACATTCTTACTCTTACAGAATAAATTTGCAAAACTTCACATGGTTCCTCTAAAGATTTTCAATAGCCCATTTTTACCTATTGTTAGCAGAGACAGAGAATTGTACTACTATTTGGAAATCAGGTTTGGACTGAAAAAAAAGATACCATAGAAAAAGTAATTCAATGTAAGATAAAAAGAGGATATATAAAATAGTTGGAAGTTTATCTACCAAAGCATACTAGAAACTATATGAAAAAATGCTAAAACAAACAGATATAGTCAATCTTCATGATTCACGGATTGCATATTTATGAATTTGCTAGCTCACTAAAATTTATCTGTAATCCCCAAATCAATACTCACCTTTGAGGTCATTCATTGACATGAGCAGAATGGTGAAAAATTTGAGTCTCCTGATGTGCACATTCCCATCTGAGGTCAATCAAGATAATGTTCTGACTTTTTGTTTCAGCTCTAACATTGCAAACAAGTGGCCTCCTGAGGATTATTTAATGCCTTATTTTTAACATTTTTGTGCTTTTGTTGGTGATTTTGCTATTGAAAATGGTCCCTAAGCGCAGACCTAAAATTCTCTTTACTTTTCCTAAATGCAAAAAGGCCATGATGTGCCCTTTGTAGAAAATAAGTATTTTAGATAAGCTTCATTCAGGCATGATTTATAACATTGATGGCTGTGTGGGTTCAATGTTAATGAATCAAACATAGGGTACATCCAAAAAGAAAAAGGAAATTCCCCAGTCTATATACAAGGCCACTCCAGAAAGTGTTAAAGTAAATGTGACCAGAAATTCTCAGGAAACTAACCCTGTATTTCCCCTAGGAACAATGGTTCAATATTCACTGATTTTGATGAGTTTACAATGACTTTATACAACATTAACTATCACAAATGATAAGAATGGACTACATATATACATATATACACACAGAGTATATATATATATGTATATATATATATACATATATATATTCACACACATTATATATATATATATGTATATAAACACACATAGGCATATTAATTTTGGTACGTGAATAAAATGGAATAATATTTTGTCTTAAGAAATAATGAAACAGGTAGCTCCAGAAGACTTATATGATGTAATGCATAGTAAAATTAGTAGAACCAGAATAATTTATGAAAGAAAAAGCGATTGTAAATACAAGCAATTTTGAAAGTCTTATGAACTCTGATCAGTTCAAAGACCAACTTAGAGTCCAGATGATTGATGATGAAACATGAAGCAATAGGGAGGCATTGACGTTTCTTGAGTGACAGATATGCTTTAGGAAGATCATTTTGATTGTTAGATGAAAAACGGATTACAGGAAGGAAAGACCGGAAACTAGTACTACAATTTGGATGCTGTTCCAGTATTCCAGAAATTTTCTAAGTTTGTGACTAAGTTCAGAGAAGGGGATTGATGTAAGTTTAATTCTGGAAGTATATCTGACATGAATGATAAATGGCTTGAGTGTGGGGATAAGAGAGGGAAATAGAAGAGATGATGCTGAGGTTACATACTTGGATAAATAGTGTTAGGATACTGGCAGGACACCATGTCAGGGACCTCAAATAGACTGCATATATTTGACTATTTTGGGACGTTCTCGGGGAATCCCTTGGCTCTTGCTTTCTCCAGATATATGTGTGTAACATGCTACACAGCTGGGACTCTTTCCAGCCAAGACCCAATAGTCATCATTGAAAAGAGGAATCATTATGCCCATTTTCTTTATCACTGCTAGCCACAATCACTAACTGCCACCAATAGTCAGGCATATAAACACACGAGCATTGTGGTGGGGTGACAGCACCTGACAGACCACTGGTCTTGCTCCCACACACACCCCAGCCTTCACAAGGATCCCTCCCAGGATTCACAAAGAACCTTTATATAATCATCTGGGGAGGGAACACATATGTAGGAGTCAACTCTACTAACTTCCAACTAATTTCTGCTAAGAGGGCAGGCAGGTCAGTCTCCAGAAGCAACAAGGCAACCTGGGAGAGAGGTAAGATGCACAATGTGAAGGCTGGGTGAGCCAGAGCCACCACCTTCACCACAATCTCTCTTGCAGTTCATGATTCTGCACACAAGAAACTAGAAAAGAAAAATGCTTCCAGACCAATGCCCTCTGCCATCATCCTTGGAAACAAACATGGAGATGTGACCTGACAACTGTTCCTACAGGTGCTACACCGCATCTATTGAAGTCCAAGAAAAGAAAACTGTTGCCACCAAAAATCTTTGGCACTGGAAATTCCTAGGAGAAGGGATATAGGAGTTAAGACGATATGGCATATTTTGGGAATTGTTGAGTTTCAAATCCCACTGGGACATATAGATGAAAGAATCTATCAGTCAGTTGGTAAGACTGGACTAGAATTTAGGAGAAAAATTAAGAATGAATATATAGACCTTGGATTCAACCTTAAGAACAGTCATTAGCAACCCACAGTCACATGCCAGAAGTGGTATAAGAAGGGATTCTGAGTGTTATTTCCAGGACTTACCCAAAAGCAAAATTTGTCTTTGGCACTCTCCCACAAATTCACACCCTTTTCCTTCTTACTGGGCTCATTCTATGTTACATTCTTGCTCTCAGCTGCTTGTCAAATGATCTTTATTAATAACTGATATTAAACCTCTACTGGAAATTATGTGGCCCCTCATAGGAATAATGACATTTTTAAAAAGTAACAATATGATAAAAATAAAAGCTTTCATTAATCAGGGAAATAAAATTACAGTGATAGAATGTCATTCTACACCTTCAAAAGTCCATCCTTAATATTTTCTTTAGTTCTCTACATTACGTAATTTTTAGTCTGACCATGTCAAATATTAAATTGAACTAATCATTCAAAGCACTAAATGATATCATAGTGGTCTTAATAAATTCACAGAACTTCCCAAAGTGCTTACTTTAGCTCATAATCATATTTTAAGTGCTACTAACTTTGGTTACTTGGGCCTCAAGCATTTGGTCCAGCAATTCTGTTTCTGATTCCACTCTTCAACATAAGAAAGTTAATATTGGAAGGAGCATAAGGATATAATCATGAACACCTGGTGCAGGAGAAAAGTTGAAATACAACTGGCGATCAAATACAATGTGGTCTATATAAGCTCTCTCTCTTTTTTTTGGTACAAATTCGAAGTTCACATCATCTCAGGGAGGCAGGTGAAGGAAAATTAGAAAATGCCTCATAAACTAAAGTATCTAATTCTTTTTGATAATGAGTGAAAGAGGAATAATTTTGAGCAAAGCTGTGTTTATCTGATGTCCTTTGCAATGCATATGCCTTAAGGGGATTCCAAATTCTAGTCTTCACAAGCATAGATGATGCAGTGCCCCCATGCTTTGTGGCCATTCAGTCATATCTGACTCTTTGTGACCCCATGGACCATAGCATGCCAGGCCCTTCTGTCCTCCACTATTGTCCATGGCCTTTTCTTGGCAAAGATACTTGAGTGGTTTTCTATTCTGTAGGGTGCCTCTAATTTAGATTTCTAACATTTCCTATTAAAAACAAGACAGTATCTATTGGCTGGAGATTTAGGTAAGAGATTAACTTCTTTTAGGAGCTAAATATTGAAGCAAATTCATTTAAATCTTGATTGAGACATTCTGAAGGAGAGAAGGGAGTTGTATACCACAAGGTTGGATTAATGTAAATTGATTTATCCAAGGTTATTTGTTTAGATAATGGAGGTAATAGAAGGAGGGCCCAAGGTCTCAGAGAAGTGATGCTCAGAGACGTCCCATCCTGTCATCATGTTCAAAGCAAGTTCACATCAGGGCAGACTCCATTTAGGCAGGGAAAATTCAATTAGGCTCATTCTGTGGACTGAAGAGTCCCACTGGGGATCAGGAGAGGCAATACTGAGATCACATTGTCTTAACAAAATATATGCTAACAAATGACTTCTCTTATTTTTGGCCCTGTCTTGGGCTCCCTCTTGTGTCTTTTCTAAAGTATATTAAAAGAAATATAGTTTTGTGAACCATAGGATGTTATATTTCTCTCTCTGCTAGCATTCGTGATAGCTATGCGATTCTCTCCTCACCCCTTTCCAGCTGTAGGTCTCAACATACACAATAGGACACTAATTATTCCATAGATTAGAATTTCAGAGAAATCCTGCATTCTTATACCTGTCTATATACTTTCAAAATATGAGTTTGCCATCCACATAAAAGTTATCACTGAAACCCAATAATAGAAGTATAACACATTCTTCAGAACATATATAATACGTATGTATATATATATGTACATTTGAATTTCCAAATTTTATCAAAAGTGAAAATCAATATTTTAAATAGATATTTCTAATTAATATTCTCAATAGATTATGGTGTTTGTTTTTTTTTTATAAATGGACATCAGCATATTATTTTGTTGCACTCTGAATTAATATTCTGCATACAAGATTGTATAAAGGACTTATGACATATTACTGATTTTTCTATTGTATTTTAGTTAATATGCCATGTTTACTCTATTAGTGTTTTTTCTATGATGTGTTTTATTCTTTTTTACTCTATGGAATAATAATGAATGTTAATTAAATTTAATGAAATTCAATATTTCTCAGCTGCCTACTAAATGCAAAGCACATGATAGGAACTTAGAGGGATATAAATATGAACAGAATATTCCTTCAAGGGGCTTAAAATATCTCAGGGTATTACACATCTCTCCAAGTCACGCCCTCCTCTTTATTCTTAAGAATGCTTAGATCTACCTAAAATTGGAATGGGCTGCTTAAGGGATAATGGGGTCTCTTTTTTTTCTAAAAGTCCTCAATTAAAATCTAAATACTTACTTGTCAAATATGTTTTAGAGGGGATTGTTAGTCTGCTGTGGATTGGACTAGATAGCCTCTTGGTTACCTTCCAAGTCTGTGATTTTGCACCACCACATTGCCCCTAATCCCTGGTCTCTCCTGTCTCTGTTACTTCACTCACCCTATTCCCAGGAAGCATTTCCCCTCCCTCTTGGAATCTTTCATTCCACTTTATCCTATACACCATAACTTGAATGTCATCTGCTTTATACAATCTTCCCAGATCTTGACTGATTGACTCTAGAATTATCTCATACCTTAGCTTTTACTTTTATACTCTCTTTATGCACTTCTGAAATGTACTTGTCTTATTTTGTACTATTTTTTTCATTTGTATATTACTCTTTACTAGATTATAACCTCTGTGAAGGCAAAGGCAAGGTTTTATTTATTATTTCTATCTCTCTTAGCTCAGAGCCTAGTGAACTGTACCTAAAGTAGGTACTTAGCAAAAAATATTAAAACAAGTTAAGGTACTATGAGATACAGAAGAGGAAGAAATAAGTTCTATTCTGAGGTGATCAGGCAAAGTTTCACAAAAACAGCATCACTGAACTGGGTCTGGAAAGATTATTCTATGGACACATGAAAGGAAAGTACTTTCTGGCTGTTGGATTGGGGAGGAAGAAAAAAAAATGACCAAAGGCATGGAAGCAGGACAGTGCAGGCCTACTTTGGAGAGTTTTGGCTTATAGTTTTTGGTTAGATCAGCTTCTGTCATTTTGTGCATATATATGTGGAAAGAGAATGAGTGGTAGGCACTAAGCCTGCAAAGTCAGGTTAGAGGCAAAGAATGGAGGGCATTGAATGCCATGCTAAAATGTCACAAGTCATCTATTGCTGACTTTTTAGAAAGGAAATGACATGGCAATATTTGGGAGAAAATGAGAAAAATTTAAAAGAGAACAATCTCCAGCAACAATTTTTGGCCCATAGTCTATTTCTGGGTTGAAAGAGGACTAGGGTTCAGGATGATTAAAGGTAGTATAAAATATAAATTATGATGATTAAGTATTACAGATTAAAAATTGAAGATTTAGACTTAACAATAAGGAAAAAAATAGTTCATAAGAAAAGGCACAGTAAAGAAAAGGTAAATTGGACAATCAGGGATAAAACAAATTGATATAGAGAATTGGTAAGTGGACCAAATTGTTAAGACCAATAGAAGTTGCTATAAGTCTGAAAGGGAGGTAAGTATGATTGTAGAGTTGCTAAGATTAAGGAACTGAGTAAAGACATAGTGCAATTACAGGTGCTAATTGGCTATAAAAATTAACCAAGTATTCAGGGTTGAGCTGTACATACCCACAAGTGGTTCAAAAAGACAACAATGAAAATTTTACCTGTTGCAAAGAGTCAGGAAAATTCTGTAGTGATTTACATTGAATGGGAAATGGTATTAATTTCTCTATAACTAATTGCCCACCTGAAGACAAATATTACTGGAATAGAAGATCATCTTTCCAGGTTATTTTAGAGAAAATGAATTGTTCCTTAAGGAAAAATAAGGTTTTCTTTTGTCCTAGAAAGGCTAAGGCAGTAAAGTGACAGAAGTTGTCAGGTAAGAAACTATCAGGTAAGGGTACAAAGAAGGAGGGGGAATATTAATGATAACTGGTGATCCCTTTCTCAATGGTACAGAGGAAGAAAACTGTTGCCCAGATAATAGTAGAGAGGTGTGTTATCCATTATTTTTCTGGGCTATATATCCAAAAATTTACAACAAATATTCCTGTATTTAGTTAGCCAAACAAAGGACAGATAACCAATTCTGGTGATTTATGTGGGCACCACTGACAGTCTCAGAAGATAATTGACAAAGATTATGAAGTCTTGGTAAAGAATCTGAACGATGTAGAGGCACAGATCATATTTTCTTCACTTTCGCACATTGAAGCAAGGGGTATGGGGCGGGGGGTTGGGGGGGGAGAGAAGGCAGTACTGGGAATGAAATTTTGCATCTAATAATGAAATTTGCATTTCTGGAAAAAAGCCTAAAAACAAGGATGACAAATACCTGGCCAGAGATGAAGTATACCAAATAAAGGCTGATAAAAATGCATTTCTTGGGTATTTTTTTATAACGTAAGGCAATTTAAACTGAAAAGATTGGGGAAAGTCAAAATACCCCCCAAGTTACATACTACAATGAGCAACTTAATGAAAAAAAGAATTGCATTCAAGACATATTGAAATTTATAGAGACAAAGCCTAGGTGTAATGGAGCCATTACCATCTCCTAGATTATGGACAGCAACCATTCCAACGGAATGGAAATTTGGGGATCCTAGCTAATTGTGACATATCTTAAAAATTATAAGATTCTTCTAATTGTCTACTTAGCTAAAATCTGATGATATGTACTACACCTGATAGAAGACAATACTTTCAACTGGTGACCCTTTTGAATAAATTCCTTGAGGTGACAAAACGTGATTTCTACAATGGACTGAGCAGTGTGGTCTTCGCCTACTCTGACATAATTGTTGTAGGGGTTATGACTTTCCATATCAAAGTAGAGAATCAGCTAGTCAACCTTGTACTATTTCCCTCTGGCTACTTTGATCTCACTTTTTTTCCATTCCCTTCCTTTTCCTTCCTTTCCCTTTCCTTCTGTCCTCTGAAGCCAAAGAGAACATGTCTTATTTCTCTTTCATATGATGGAATACTTTGAAGGCAAATATTTATACACCTAGTGTAAGAGAAAAATTCCTATTTTCTCTCCTAAACATTTCCAGTCATCTAAACTGGTTTTCAGATGACATGGACTCTAGGCCCTTCATTGTTCTGATTGACTATCTTTCTTTGGACATCCTTTAACTTATAACCATCTTTCATGTACTACAATGGCCAGATCTGAAGATTATAGAGGCACAGGTAATATTTTCTTCACTTTTGCTCATTGAAGCAAGGGATATAGGGGGGTTACTGGGAATGAACAGTTGGCTTCCTTTCCCTTCGCTTCCTTTCCCTTCCTTTCCCTCTCTTTTTTCTCTCCTTTTCTTTCCTTTCCTTATTTACCTTTTAGCAATGACGAATCTTAGATGGCCATTGAACATTGAATTAAAGAGCAAAATTTACCAGAGCAGAGTGTAGAAGGTGATCATTCCAGACAAGGAAGGAAACCAATAAAATGCTGAACAGCGAGGAAGTCAGCGATACTGGTTTGAAGAATCTAAAGGATTTTCCAAGTATACCATACCGTGCTTGTCAGCTGGGGAATGGCTGAACAAGTTGTGGTATATGATTGTAATGGAACACAACTGTGCTGTAAGAAATGTCTAATTCCAGGTTCCTCCCTACCCCAACTACCATCATTCAGTAACTTCTCCTCCTTTGAGGCCCATATGATCCACATCTATTATCCAATATCAATACTGACAGTTATCATCTATAGATCATTTCTTCCTTGATTTCAGTACTTAGTTCACAATCTTACCTCCCCAAATCCTGTCATTATACTAGGGGAGGTCAATGTGCATGTTAACATTCCCTCAAACATCCTGACCTCTTAATTCTTCAACCTAATCATTTCTCACAGCCTACTCAGCTACCCCAATAAAGCCGCAAATAATGATGTCAAGCAAGGATTATTCCAGTTTTTCCATCTCAACCAGTGAGTTGAGGCGAATGATGGTGAACAGAACCAACCCTAGAAGTAATGTCCAGGGTGACTGTGTCATCAGGAGGAAGACAGGTCTCAGTGAAAGCAAAAGATTTAAGATAAAAGCAACTTTGTAACCTAAGTGCTTTGCAAGTATCTCATTTGATTCTCACAAAACCTCTGGGAGGTAGATACTATTATTATCTCTGTTTACATATGAGGAAACTGAGACAGACAGAGCTCAAGTGACTTGCCCAAGGTGACCCAGCTAGTATCTGATGCTGTATTTGGCCTCAGATCTTCTTGACTCCAGGTCCAAAGATTGTGACACCAAGAAGGGAGTTCAACAATGAGTTAATTAATTTTAAAATAAGGAAAATACATTTAGATTATTTAGTCTTACCTCTCATTTTATTTCCAGTTACATATTTTCAAAGTCATCTTTGGTATCTTAGTATATACATAGGGATGGTTTGTTCTTTAAACATTGAGGCATGAAGAAAAAAAGTACCATTCATTAAATGGCCAGTAGGAAGGCAAATTTTATGGGCAAATGAGTAATGTAATGAAAATTTACATGTAGTTTAAACCCTTAGATCATCTACAGTGGCATCATTATTTTATATAAAAGGCATCTGAGAACCAGAGAAGCTAAGTGACTTGTCTAAGGTCACAAAGCAAGTTAGTGACAAAATGAAAACTAAAATCCTGGTTCCCTGATTCTCAGTTGATTATTCTTGTCATTAGGCTAGACTGCTTCCACCTGACTTACTTCGAGAAGTGTTTGTAAGGTTGATGTATGATCACAGAGTAATATGAATTTGTTAGCAATTAGAGCTAAGTGAGAAACAGGATCAGCCCTGGACACAATTGTGAAGACTATAAAGTTTGGCCTTTCCTTGCTCTCCAAAAAATTCCCTCCATTTCCTTCCTAAACTGTTTTTTTTTTTAAATCATTTTGTTGATTGCCTGTCACAATGGCTAAGTTTCTATAGTGTCTCAACCACTCTGTCCACCTAGAGAACCATTCAATAAAACAATAAATAGTTTTAAAGAAAAAGAATAAAGAGAAATCAGCAAAAGTGAATTGAAGTTTGAGTAAATATGAAATGTTCTACAACTGTGGACCTCTTACCTCTGCAAAGAAGGGAAGGGAGGTTTCTTCAATTATTTTCTTTAGGATTTTGCTTATTCTTTAATTTTTCAATATTCATTTTCAATTGTTTTGTGTTTTGCACATATTGTTTTCTTGACTTTGCATCAAACTGGGCATCACGTAAATTATTCAACAGTTTTCTGTATTCATAATATTTGCCATTTCTTATGGCACAGCAATGTTCCATTACATTAGCGTACAAGTTTGTTTGCTCATTCTACAATCACTAGGCGTCTACTTTATTTCCACTTCTTTTCCTCCACAAAAAGGGCTGCTATAAATATTTTGGTGCATATGGGCACTTTCTTCCTATCAATCATCTCCTTGAGGTTACATGCTGTATTAGTAAACACCCTGGCACACCCAGGATGGCCTGCTAGCATAAGTTCTTTGATCGGCTTTTCTAAAGGAAAGGCAACTTAAAGGGGTCAACAATCTTATTTTAATTACAGATAAGGAGAAAATACAAGCAGAGAAATTATCACAGAGATTCAACAGACAGGGCTCCAATGGTCTGAACAAGGTAATACAACCGCCTACATACACCACCAGATCGGGGGAGCAGCAACATCTGAGTAGTCAGAGGGCTCTTAACAAATGGCTACTCAGAGTCCTGTCCAGTGAATAAAAAGGTCCTTCTCATGAGCAATCCCCAAAGCAAAATACCAACCTCAGAATACATATCTATATCTATATCTATATATATCTATATCTATCTATCTATCTATCTATCTATATATATATATGTATATATATGCACTTCTCAGAAACAGAAGGCATCACAACTCTCCTAACTGAATGCCTAATTACCTTAGTACCAAATGGTGTGAAAGCTTTCCTGTAAGCAAGCTTCCCCTAAGCAACCTTTCCCTTTAAGCAAGTCACTCCCCCAGTGGGCTCTATGTGACTCAGAATGTATCACAGCTGTAAGTTGGGCCAGAGCTCAAATTGGCAAGACATCCATGATTGAAATACCTGTGTACTTTTAGAGCTGGGGACACAACCCCTGTTCCAAGGAAAAAAGGGAACACATATGGCCACATAGGACTACTAACAGATGGGGAAGATCTTATCTTCCATTAATATTACACATGCCAAAAACTGGAATCCCTGGGCACAAAGGATATGGACATTTTAGTCCACTATAAATTCTTTTCCAAAATGATTTCGCTGATTCATAGATCTATCTGCAATGGCTTTTGTGCCTATATGCACATAGTATGCATACACAGCCACTTCAACATTGACTTTTTTTGGTCACATTCATGAAATTGCTAATGGTGAGGTGAAGTCCAAAGTTGTTTTGACTTGTATTTCTCTTATAATTCACAGTTTTGTTTGTTCATGCATATAAGTGTTAATCATTTGCAATTCTCCTTTAATAAGTGTTCTTATCCTTTGGCCAATTTTCTATTGGTGAATAGCTTTTGGCTATATGCACATATACTGTATATGAGTGTATATGATTGCATCTGTATACACACATATATTCACATATGCTTTGAATCATATATTTGTACACACATATCATCTGTCTAGATCATTTATTTGTATATTTTTTTCACTTATTCAACAATTCATCTTCTTTCACAATCTTTTACTTATTTTTGTTCATTTATTTATACAAGCCCCAAAGCCATTCCCCAATAGAGAAGTATAAGAAGGCTAGATAACTAGGTAGACAGACAGATAGGGGTCTGGGGGGGGGGGTGAGAAAGCTGTAGAAGAGAGGAAGAGAGAGAGGAGAGGGAGATCATAGTCTGAATCTGAGATCATTGGCACTCCACGGTGGATTGGGACCTTGGCACTTGGCCCATAAGAGCTAGGCCAACAGCACAGTCATAGCTCTGAAGGTGTTGAAATTTTCACCTAGCTGACAAGGGCTGTCTATTGGAATCCACTCAAGAGCATATTTAAAACTGAGTTATATCAAGTTCAAACTTTATTTTATCCTTTGTTTTCTTCAACTATCATATCTAATGATTTCCTTTTTAAAATTTTTTTTTATTCTACCTCCACAGTTTCACAGATTGGTCTCATTTTCTCTAAAATCTTTGTCATTTCCTTGAAGTTATGAAAGAGACTCCTATCAGGTCATCCTAGCACCAATTTATGATTTTTCAAATTTATTATTTTTGGCTAATATTCTTCCCACATAGATCCATCTGGTAATACTCAAAAATATTTGCTAACAAATAAAACACAAATTCCTTTGTCTAACATTCACGGACCTTTGCAATATACTACTCCTTACATGTTTTAATTGAACACTTTCTGGTATACTTAATTATCAAACATTTATATATTAAAAATTGAATTAAAATGTATGTGAAATTGTGAAAAATTGTGGCATGATACAAAATAAATCTACATAAATCATCAGCGTTTCTATACCAACAAAGCCCAGCAAAAAGAGATAAAAAGAGAAATTCCATTTAAAATAACTGAATACAATATAATATATTTGGGTGTCTATCTGCCAAGATAAGCCCAGGAACTATACGAATACAACTGCAAAACACTTTTCAGACAAATGAAGTCAGACCTAAATAATTGGAAAATATCAGTTGTTCATGGGTAGGCTGAGTTAATATGATAAAAAAAAAATGACAATTCTACCTAAATTAACTTACTTATTCAGCTCCATACCAATCAACTACTAAAAATTATAAAAATAATAAAATTCATCTGTAAGAACAAAAGGTCAAAAACATCAAGGGAATTAATGGGAAAAAAATGTAAGGGAAAGTGGCCTAGCTGTATCAGATCTAAAACTATATTATAAAGTGGCAATCATCAAAACTACTTGGCACTAGCTAAGAAATAGAGTGGTGGATCAGTGGAATAGATTAGGTACACAAGACACAGTTGTCAATGATTATAGTAATCTACTGTTTTGATACACTCAGAGACTCCAGCTTATGGGATAAGAACTCACTATTTGACGAAAACTACAGAGAAAACTGGAAAATAGTATGGCACAAACTAGGCAAAGACCAACATCTAACATCCTATAACAAGATAAAGTTGAAATGGGCACGTGATTTAGCCATAAGGGATGATACCATAAGTAAATTAGGAGAGCAAGGAGTAGTTTACCTGTCAGATCTATGGATATTTGTGATGTACAGACATTAAAACATGTAATATAAAATAATGATAACAGTCATTCTTAGAGGTCATACAGTAACAGATCTGAATGAAGATTTGGGAAAAAAATTTCCAAAAAATCCAATAAATGATATTTCTAAATAAGTATCAAAAAGAAGTGTTTTATATTGTAAATTTCTATAACAAATATGTCTTGGTGCTTCCTCTACCTATGGAATTTTCATACAAAAATCATAAGTATTCCTTTCAGTTTTATTGGAAAATTTGGTTTTGATCAGATGATTAGTAAAGATGGCTACATTCTCTTCAGCATATCAAGGTGACTACTATTTTTATAGAATTATAGAGGTATATCTAAAATTTTCCTGTGTCAAATTTAGTTCAAATAAATAATTGGTGCAAGATTGGGTGAAAGCCAAAAATATATTCAGAATTTCAGATGTACTTGAATCTGATAACATGTGGTAGGGCAAATGACTTTCTACAGTACTTACTATTTTCATCC
Source organism: Phalanger gymnotis (assembly GCA_028646595.1). Taxonomy (NCBI): domain Eukaryota; kingdom Metazoa; phylum Chordata; class Mammalia; order Diprotodontia; family Phalangeridae; genus Phalanger; species Phalanger gymnotis. The sequence goes on along the minus strand of CM053622.1, from coordinate 287,771,247 downwards.
TTAATTAGCAAATATATATATATATATATATATATATATATATATATCTGTATGTAAGTATATGTATATGTATATATGTATGTATGTATATGTATGTATATATGTATACATATGTATATGAAGAGTGCAGTATATCTAAAATGTATTCATTAATATGTTCAATAATAGGACCACCAATGAACACCAGCTTTATAAACTTAGCATGGATAATCTGAAAAGCTTCAGCTGTGACCATCTAGTATTCTAGTTAATACTTGGTTATTTGAGACATGTCTGGTGGATGTGAATTTATAAAGTGAATGAATAAGTAAAGCAATAATGCTTTGGTCATAAAGTGTGAAGGCCAAGGTTATTGCACTTCTGATGTGTAGGTTAATTTAAAAGGTTATATTAGCATTCCCAGGGGCTGCTATAATTTGTCCCAGAATACTTTTTATCAGCTGCCTGAATATTTCCTTGCAAGTTGTTTTATTTGGTCATCCCAAATGTTCCCTACACTAACTGTAGCCCCTTAGAATTGTCATAGTAGACGGATCACTAAATTTCACTTAGGCCCAGTTTGCTGGGTCTGATAGAACTATAAAAAGTTTTCTGTTTTTGTTTGGGGTGCGTGTGTGCGTGCATGTGTGTGTGTGTGTGTGTGTGACAGAGAGAGACAGACAGACAGAGACAGAGACAAAGAGACAGAGAGAGGGACAGAGACAGAGACAGAGAGAGCATAATAGTTGTCCCCATTCTGTCAACGTCAGAATGAATTTTTTCATTCATTTATATAGTTAACCAACATTTATTAAGCTCCTGTTCTGCACAATGCATGATGCTAGACACTAGTCCCCTGATGGTCATAACTTCTCCTAATAACCTATTACAGATTTACCACCCACACTTTCAAATGAAATGCATTCTTCCCCCAAGACAGATAAAATTGCTGCAGAGTAGGCGATAAGATAATCTAGTTAAATAAAAAGGTCTTAGGGATGAATATGTCTTAGATGAATATTCAAATAATTTACTAAGCAACTGTATAATCAATCACATAGTTTATACCAAACATCCATGAAATATACCAGACACACAGCCACTCAAACACACAATTTGCATCACGGTGGAGAGCAATGAGTGTCCCTGTTCTGTTCCTTTTGCTCTTTGGACTCTTTTAAGGCTCTGCTTAGCTTTCATAATTGAGTTATAGCAGTCATCCATATATTAGATTCCAGACTGAGCCTTGGCAAGTCTAAGTAATAGATTGAAAAATACAATTATTGCTTACCTACAGAATTCCTTTGCTTGGGAGGTAAGGCATATATATCAGAAAAGTTGTTGTGTTTTTTTCCCCAGGCCTATTCAATAAATGAACGTTACACCAGGATTCTTACACTGAGTATCTTTGAAATGGGTTTTGTATTGATTTTTGTAACTACCCTGTTAGATGACGTTATCCCTTAGTGTGTCATGTTTAGATAGGTCCGCCCGGAGCAGGTCATTGAGGTGATAACTGTCATTTGGAGGGACAGAAAAGCAATCATAGCTTTTTCATTACTTACTGTTTTCCCCCTGCAAGTGTGGGATCATTTGACATATTATGGCTTCTGTGATTTAAGCTGCATTCTGAAATTAAGTGCTAGAATATCAAGCTGTGGCTTTAGAAAAATAAACTTGATGTCAAAGGAACCACATGCCCTGTAGGTCACTCATAACCATGATCCAGTGGCAACACTTCAAAAAGTAGAGAAGAAAAAAAAAGGAGAGGATGTTAAAGAGTAGTCAAACATGTATATATATATTAAACTATAGATACAATATCTATAAAACTGTAGATGCTGAAAATAATTATGCTCAAATGAAAAAAATAAAGTTCATTAAGTTTGCCTAGTTTTTAAAAATGAAATGCTAATTACAGGTAGAAAAGTCTTGAAGGTATTAAAATTATATATATATATATGTATATATATACATATATCTATGCCCATATCTATACATAAAATGGAGGAGATTATAGTATTATAGTAGTTGATAGAGAAATGGCCACAAAATCAAGAAGACATAGGTTTAAGCCGTATCTCTGACGAAGAATGCTTGCATGACCCTGGGTAAGTCATTTAATGTCTCATTGTTCTGGGCAGTTCTATAAAGCTCTGAGTTGTTGAATAGTTGCCATTTGAGCTTCATATCTAGAGCAGGTTTCCTACAGCAATGAAATCAAAAGTCTTCACACACAAACACAAACCCATGACAAACAAACAAACCAAGAATCCTTTCATTTATTTTTACAATTAGGTATGTAAAATTAAATATTATTTCGTTGTAAGCAAATTCATAAGAAGGGCAAGCTTGTATAGGTTCTGGTAAACCAATCCTTGGCAAGAAAGATAAGTCCCCGTTATTACTGAATTATGGACTAAATCACATGACTGTGGGCATGACTAATAAGGACCAAGAACCATAACCATTGAATTAATTATATGTACAAATTATATATAGGGCAGAGTTGTAAAGGTATAAACAAATATATGTGAATATATGCACACATATATACCTAGGATTATATATCTGTATATTATATATATATGTTTGTGTATATATGTGTATGCATATATACATATATAGTGCATGTATATATATAGCATGTGCATATATACATGTACATGTATATAATTTTCATATATTCAATGATACAATGAAACAGTTAATGAGACTGTCAGAATTACATAGTGGAAAGGGCTTTAGATGCCCCAAAGACTTGTATTTGATCCCTAGCTTCCTTTGGCCTCAGTAGCTTTGTCAATGCAATGGCAATAATAATAGGAGACTAGATAATCTCCAAAAGTCTTCTCTAACTCTAAAGCCATAATACCACTTACACTACCTCCCTCATACATGAATTATAAGGTGAATATTTTCTAAAATGTCATTTTGATTATGTCGGTGTTACTGCTAGGCATTTCTTATTGGAAGAAAATAAGTACCTTTCATACATATAAAAGTCTGAATGACATAACTTCTGGAACACCTGAAAAAGTGCTAAAACTACTTGTAAATGCCTGATATAGTCTGAGAGCCTTCTATTTGAAATCAGGAGAACGATGTTGGAATCTGTGCTCTGATTCTAGTCTTGTGACCATGGGTAGAAAATCACTTAACTTCTATGAAAATGTTTCCTCACTTGAAAATGGGGATACGACTTTATATACTTACTTTAAAGATTTGTTGTGAGGAAATATTCTGTGCAAGTTGATGTGTTAAAGGAATTTTAAAATGTATTACTAGATAGTAATTAACTATAATCAGTATTATTAGTAATTATTTATTAGTAGTATTTTCATGAAATGCAATAATAAAGAACTATAATTAGGGACACATCATGAAATGTATTTATGATCATACATATATATACATATTTGCATTTAAAGTTGAGGAGTGTGTGGTAGTGCATTGAGAACTGGGCACAGAATCAAGATGACATGGATTCAAGCCATATCCGATATATAGTGCTTGTATGATCCTAGGTAAGTCACTTAATAACTTCCTCAATAAACCCCAGGAGCTCCTTCTGGGATTTGGTATCAAACACAACATTCATTGCTTGATATTTAAAGCTCTTTACAAACTGGCTCTGAAGTGACTTTCCAGACTTATTATCTGAAACTTCATGTAACTTTGGACAAGCAAAATTGTTTTTTCTAGAGGTTCTTTATAGACCACATCCCATTTCCCATTACCTTCCCTTTGCAGACTGTCCCCCACACATAGAATGTCCTTTTTCTACATACTTCAGTCTGCTGAAATTTTGTTCCCTTTTAAATTTTAATCAAAGGCTACCTTCTACATGAGGCTATTCCTGCTCATATAAGCTGCTAGTGCATATCTTTCAAAAATAAATTTTTATTAGGTTTGGTTTCTTTTTCAAAGACCAATTTCTTTCTCAAAGACCAAATCACTCTGGATCACATGGATTGGACAACAATAGGTCTCTGCCCAAGCACCACTTAATGTTTTTTTGGGGGGTCCTCCTGGCTCAGAGTGAATGTAAATAGTAACTGTTTCTCTTTTGGCCAACAACCCTGAGGGTCTTCCCCTCCCAGTTTGATTTTTTTTTTTTATTAAAGGGACCATCCTTTGATTCATTTCTTAAAGAAGTGTATTCACTGAATGGACGTTGCCTCACTCAAAGTGAGAAACTGGAAAGACCTTAAGCTCGAAAGGGCTAAGGTTTCCCATTGTATCCTAGGCCATCTCCAGTTGTCCTAATCGATATCTGACCACTGGCACCATATGGCTCTGGAGGAGAAAGTGAGACTGGTGACTTTGCACAGCCATCTCTCCCTCAAAGCAGTCAATTGCAACTCACGTCATCATCTCTTTGATGTCATGGTCCTCTGTGAGAACGAAGGACAAACCACAACCACAACTTGAACATGCTATTTCTTCCTATTGAAGGTAACTACTCTTGAAGGCAAGGCCTTTGTTTGTGTCTTGGAATCTCTACTACATAACATAATGGTTAGTTGGTGCATGAAAACTGTTTGTTGACTGAATGAGCTCTCAATCATCCCTGTTGTGGTGGTGATGCCAAGATTATATGTCTTTTCTCACACACCAATCTCAAGAGCCCTTCAACTCACTAAAAAAATTCACATATAAAAAGGAATTATGGCTAAGAATGTGAAAGCACAATCCTTTCCTCCCTGCCTGCCCACCTCCATGTGCATCAGTCATCAAAATTAACAGGGTGGAATTGAAAACAATTGTAGGGGACTTCTGGATCCTTTCACCAATAAGAAGAGAATGAGAGATTTTTTTTAGTTCCCAGTAATGCTCACAAAACTCATAAAGAGTGATTATGCACCAGAGGCAGAGAAATTGCAACTGAATCTACTGTGGAAAGCAGGAAGCACAACAAAATGACGGCCTTAAGAATTAATACTAGAGAATGTGAGTCCTCAACACACTCAGCATCCCTCCCCCAAAACCCTTCATGTTACAGCATATGATGCAAACTCAATCACAGGCTTGTATTGGGAATCCAATCAGGGATTTCTGGCCTGCTGTAGAGACTCTGCCTGTGTTCATTTCACATCCCAATGAAACCAGTAGCAGATGTTGATACAACTTGGCCGCTATGAGTAAGAGTAGGAGGAAAGTCAGCAGGGAAGGAGAATCAGGTTTCCTCCTTCTTGCAGCAGCTCTGAGGTTAGAGAACCCCAAGTATGAAGAGACTTTGCCTAAAATATCTTCACCTCCAAAGTGGCAGACACTGATTAAGACGAGAGAAAAACAACAACAACGAAATTGGGCAGGGGGTCCATATATGTGGTTGTACCAACCCTGAAGAAAAAAATGACTGAAATCTATATGAAGCTAGGTCTGTCCTATAAGAAGCTACTTGGTGTAGGGAACAAAGTACAAAGTAAATTTTTTCATGCAGGAGAAGGTTAAGACAGTCTTTTGTTCCAGGCTCAGGAATAAATCCATCATACAACAGGAAAGTCAGAAAATAAGTGATGGAGTAATATAAGGGGGGAAAGTCCAAAGTCAACAATAATTTCAATAGAAGAAACAAAATTTAAAAACCTAGAACACAAGTAGATATGGCAACAAAAAAAATGCTAAAATTAGAAGGAAGAATGGATACTTTTTTTTGGCAGAGAAAGAAAAAAAGGCATAATGACAAGTACAGCCATCCCTATTTGCTAATGATTTTATGGTGTATTTGGAAAATCTTAGGTCATCAGGAAAGATGCTTAACTAAAATAATAATTTCAACAAAGTTTCAGGCTACAAAATGAATCCTCAAAAATCAACAGCATTTCAATAGAAGAATATCGAACTCCAGAGAGAAAATAGAGAAATGGGATCCAAATAATAGGCATCCAACCACCAAATCACAAAAAACACTTACATACATACAATTAAAAACTGTTCATTAAAGAAATAAAGAACAATCTTAATAGTGCTAGGGATATCTGTTTCTAATGGCTAGACCATGCTAATATAATAAAAAATCTGTCCTTACCACCAAAGTTAATTAGCATTTATAATGTCATATCAATCAAATTACCAAGCACTTTCTTAAAGAACTTAATTAAATAATAACAAAATTGATTTGAAAACATAAAATCAGAACAGTGCTATCAAATTCAAATAGAAATGGGTGCCAACACATTGATTAAAGTCTACAATGTAATATAATCTATTTTTATTGTTTTTTTCTATTCATTTTGTTACATTTTTTAAAATTATATTTTAATTTGGTTTTGGGAATACTTGATACTGTTGTGGGCCACATACTCCCTGACTTCTGTGTCAAGAAGTTTTTTTCTCCCATATGATATAACATTTATTTCCTCTGTTATAATATTGGGTGTTATATTTCATACTTCCCAATTCTTATCTCCAAGGAAGAATTAATGGTTTAAAAATGACAGAGTTCTTTTAAACTTTCTTATTTCCTACTCCTGACCTATTTTTTTTCTGCATCTCTTATGCCCAGTTTTGTAAAGAAGCAATCAATTATCAAACTACATGTGAGTTTAATTTGGAAAGTCTTATTAAATTCTTTATAGAATTTCCCTTCATCATCCTCTGTAGCCAATTTTGGCAAATAAAGCACTATTATTTTTATGATGATAATATTGCAAATATTTATCATGAATATGGAAATATGAGAATACCAAGTGTCCATGAAATGTTTCTTGTTGTCTCAGGACATCAAGTAAATATAGTTCTTTCAACTTTTTCACCTAAGGAGAACTCATGAACACTCTTCCATTTTGCTCTAACTTCATATTGACTGGATTTCCTTTATAATGAAAATGTCAACATGCTAACTCGTTGGTCACTGTATAAAGATCTTCTACTTAGAGTAACAGGTGCTCTAAGAACTAACTTAGACTTTTTCCTTTTAATTGTAGTAAAAGGAACAAGCATTTATTGTATCTTCTATGTGTCAGACACTGAAGTACTTTACAAATATCTCATTTTTGATTCTCAAAACAACCTGAGAAGCTGGTATTATAATGATCCTAATTTTACAGTTGAGAAAATTGAGGGAGATGAAGTTTAAGTCACACAGTTAGTAAATGTCTGAGATTGGAACGAAACTCATGACTTCCTATCTTCAAGCACAGCATTCTGTGCAATGCACAATCTACTTGTCCTTCTTCCACTCTAACAGGATCACTGACGAATCACTCCTCTGACATCAGCAAAATCCCAGGAAAATATGAAAGGGTCTATTAAGCATTGAGTTGTCCCTCTATGGCAAATTTACATGAATGATAATTAAACAAATTAGGAAGGCATGGATAGGTTGTGATCAGCATTGTTGAAGGAAACATCTACATTAAAGTGACCACAAATCAATTAGGGTATTATAGGAGTAAATGTGTGAACTGTCATTTAAAAAGATAAATTTGAATAAGAAGGCAGAACAAGAGGAGAGGTTCAACTCTCAAATTTCACATACATAGGCCAATTTGATATTCTCTGCTCCACCCCCTTTCTTTTAAAGATGGACCAAGAGGATGGCTTATCCAATTCATTTGCTTCCATCCTTTTTCACGTGCTATGATAAATAAAATCCCATGATTATAGAATCTGATAAATAACACATGTAATTTTTTTTTAAAATCGCCCATTTTAATTAATAACTTCACCTGCAGAAACATGTAATTTAGCCATCAAATATTTTAATATCAAACTCAGCAAAAGGAAAAAACAAACAAACAAAAAAGCTGGGTGTTCTTCTAGTCACGTCTTTTGGTTCCTAGGATATTATTTCCTTTCTATATCTCTATTCAAGTAAAGGAATATCGATTTCCCAAAAATATCACAAGGAATGCAACACGAACCAGCCAACTATTACAAAGCAAACTTGCTTCTCCAGAGTCTCAAGCTTAGTTTTGCTTGATGCCCGAGTTATTGATTTTTATAAATCAAAGAAATCCAGCTAGTTTATTAAGAACATTCATTTAAAATAGTGTTCTATTATTGATGCCAATATTTCAGTTTATTCCCATTATACACTGGGCAGTAAGGTCAGTTATAAAGCGCTTTTGTCTTTCTCTTCTTCTAAAGTGTGATCATAGAAAGCCACAAATGTCCTGATGTTATGTCTTCATTACCTTTAAGAATATGGATTGCTGAAACCCAGCCTAACCCACTTCATGCATCACTGGGAGAGCACACAATTGTCAAAATCGCTGTCCACTGCAGAAGGATAAACCTACTATCCAAAAGGACTTCACAGCTAATCAACTATTTATTTTAAATTGTACTTGGATATTTCATTACTATACATTAAATGTAAAAGAAGGCTAAGCCTTTAATTTTTTTCTTTTGATTTTCTTTCTTTGAAGCCTGAAAACAGATATTGTCTGACTTTTAAAATAGAGAGGCCAAGTCTCAAAGTAAAACAAGTTTGCAGGTATCAGTCACTCCACTGTCATATTTTGTGTTACATCAGGAAACTCAAGCTTCCTATTTTATATGAAAATAGAATAAATGATTTCTACATATCTATTCCAAGTCTAAAATTCTAGGATTCTAAGAATTCATTACATAGTTTTGTTAAATAATCTGTATTTTGGCAGCTATAAGCTAATTAATGTAATCAAACAAACCCTAAGGTTGATTATAAAACACTTAATTTTAAAAATCATTTTATGAATCAAAAAGGGACAAAATTGTGATTTCATGAAATACTCATGTATCATACAAGGCATTGAAAAGACATGTTATAAGCACAAGTAATAACCATGACAACAATAACAATAACAATAGCATTTATATTGTGCCTACTGTTTACCAGGAATGCAGCATTTTCCAATAATGTACCTAGGTTCAAAAAGTGCTTTATGATATTTATATAAAATTGAACAAATGAATGAAATAAAGAAAAGATGATTGGACAGCCAGGTGAAATGAACAAGGATAATAGGATGAGTGCTCCATTGCTACTCTTAAACTGGAGTGGGGGAGAAATAGAGAAAGGCCTCTAGCACATTATATGTCTTCTTTGTATGGTCAATGGAAGAACATGGAAAAAAAGTGCAAAAGATGAGAAAGCTTTCGTGGGTTTAATCTCTACTAACTGATAGCAGATAGTAGATACTAACACTTACATTGAGATCATAGATCAAATGAAGCCCTTTATTGTGCACTGGAGGTACAAATGTTAAATTGCCCAGTCTCTGTCTTTAAAGAGCTTCCAGTCTGATAAGAGAAGTTAAGATTTACACAAATGGGTGGAATATCAAATAAAATATCAAATCCAAGAAAAATGTCCATAAAAAACTCCACAAGAGTAAAGAATCACATCTACCTGGGGCACTGTGGAATATTTCTTGGATAAGCTAGAATTTGAATTGGGCTTTGAAAGATCTGACTGATTTGCACAGCATGTAATACAAAAGGAATCAACTTCAGATATAGGCAACAGCATGAACCAGAAATGGGATAGGGCAAAACTATAAATGATTATAACACATAGTCTCATTTGACTGGGATGAAAAGAGTGCTGCAAACGAAGGCTAGAAAAGTGTATTGGAGCATGATTGGACAGGACATCAACTATCATGCAAAGGAATATGCACTTTCATAACGAGAAGGCACTGAAAGATTATGAGCAGAAGAGTGACCAGATTCATGCTTTAAGAAAATTGTGCCGACAGATGTCAATCAGAAAGATGTTAGAAGAAACAGGAGCAAGTAGAAAGTTATGCTATAAGTTCAAGAAAATGGGATGGTAGTAATTAGAATGGAAAGAACAGAATGTAGCATTGATAGAACTTGATTTGATGTGAAGGCTGTTGTGCTGAGATATATCAAAGATGTCACTAGCATTTATCTCCTGGGTAAATGGGAGGATCATTAGTCCAAACGATAATTTATGAGAAGTAAATGGTTTAGGAGAAAGGTGATGAGTTCAATTTTAAGCCTGTTTAATTTAAGATAGTAAAAATACCAAGTCTGAGATATCTAGCTAACAGCTGGAAATTTGGAATGCAGTTCTCTGGATACATCTGGAATGGAAATATATATTTATGATCCATCCATATAAGAGAAATTACAGAAGGCATAAAAATTCCTTGAGAGTATAGGGAGAAAAAAGAAAAAAAAAACTTTAGTCTTCCCAAATTTAGAGAATGAGAAAGGAGGAAGAGCAACTGAAAGATACAGATATGGCAGAAAGTGAAGAGGAGAACCACAAATTGTCATGAAAGCCAAGAGAATTCAAAGAAAAAATGAGTGGCCTATGGTTTCACTTGCTATAGAAAAGTCAGAAGTAACGGCAAGAGAAAAAAAATGGATATTGGTGATCAGCAGTGACCTTGGAGAGAGTAATTTCAAGAAAACAGTAGACACAGAAGAAACTTTGCAAAGCACTGAGAAATGAGAATAAGAGGAAGAAGGAAACTGATATTGTTCTTATCAGAATTACAGTTGTCCCTTCCACATAACATTTTCAATATATCACAGGTTGGTAGAAGAAATTAAATGGGAACTTTTGGGAAGTTTTGCAGAAGCTGCAGATGATAGTCCAAGGCCAGCAGACAACAGAGAAAAAGTTTAGAAACTCAGAAATGCATAAAATCTATGTATAGTATTACATAAAATCAACCCAAATTTTGCAATAAGGTACTATGAACACCCCATGAAAGAAAAAGAAATAAAATCAGACTTCGTCTCTGGTACAAAGAGAGGGTCAAATAATTTTATGTGGATTTTTCAGACCGTGGGGTCACCATGCCTGTAACCCCCATGATATGCAAGGGATAACTGTAGTTGCCATATTGCATTTTTCTCTTGGTATCTTACTATTTCTTGTCATTTTTCTTTGTTGAATCATCAAACATCCCCTGTTCCCTAATGTGGAAATCTGTCCTAGGCTCTCTCTTCTCCATAATCTATTCTATGGGGATGCTACGAATTGTCAGTAGTCCAAATATTATTTCTATGCAAATTACTGCCAAGTCTTTATAATCATTTTTTCTATTGAACCTGTTTTGTGCACTGCTGCTTTCATGTTAGACATATACCCCTGGATTACTGCACCCCAGTCTACAGCATCTATAAAATGAAGAAAATAATACTTTTACATACCTCACAGAATTTTTTAAAAGAAAGCATTTTGTAAAAATAAAAGTACTACATATTAGTGAGATCTAATTTTATTATTGTTCTTATTACAATCATCAAAAACTTCATCTCATTCTCAAGACACAGACTAAATGTTAATACCTCCTTGAATTCTTCCCTATTTACCCCTCCTTCCCAAAGTATGAGGCTTCTTGATCCTCTGATTTCAAAACTTTTTGCACTTTTTAGAGCATTTGATATGTACTGTTTTGCATTGCATTTGTTTACAAATATTCCTTACTCATCATTTTATGGGTTGCTTCTGATGGGAATACATAGTTCTGCTTTGATCTATATATTGATCCATACATTGGACCCCTATGGATGAGATCACAAATCCATCTAAGTATTCATGCTTATTTAACTACTAGACTGTAAGTTCCTGGAAGGGAGAGACTGCTTTCATCTCTGCATCTTTCATTTCCCTTTTCATAACCATAATGATTCAATAAATATTTAAATGAATGAATAATATTCTCATGGTATCTTTTCTAGGAGTATTGCATTATTCATTCTTTCTGATGAGTAATACGAACAAATTGCATCACATATCTTGTGGATTTTGAAATAATTTAAGAGTCTGTAATGATAACTTTTAAGGCTAAATAAGTAAGACCCTAGGGTATTCATTGAATCATCAATCATTGAAATGCAATTTAAAATATACTACCAATTTCTCAGTTGGCACTTTGATCCCTTCAAATCATTTCCCAAAGCAATAGTTTTCCTCTGCCTGTTCACCTTTACCATAACTGAACTGTAATTTTCCCCTTAATTGTTTGATAAGAACATCACTTAACTTACTGTAATGAATAATAACAATAGTTCATAGAATTTTTTTAACTCCCATAGAACTTACTTATTAGTCATCCCATGCCATGAGGGGTATGTGTGTTACTATTTATAAATTTTATTCTAAAATTAAATTTGAGTCAACAGCAATTTTCATTGATTTATGATTAATGGTATAGATGGACAAAAGCTGCTCCTTACTAACAGTATTTTGTGCTGATTGATTCTGATAGTTTTCAACTTTAGAAGTTATGAAGTCACTCCAAACCTTCAAAGCACATATCCTGTAGGTCTTTGTTGGTCTTCCTTTTAGCATTCCTATAAAATGGGAAGATAAATTCATCTATCTTTACCTAAGTCTGTAGAATTTTGCATTGAAAACCTGACAAAAACCTCAAGTGCAAAATTTTGGCCTACCCAGTAAAATTCCAAGCTATACATCCCTGTATCTCAAAGAGACAAGAGTTGAAAGGTTCTATGACCCTGAACATTATCCACTTAACAACGTCTGCATATGAATGATCAAAAGTGCATGATTATATATTAGGGGAATGACTGCATGGAAGGCAGAGAGATAGTAAATTGCAGATACTACTGTTGGGGAGTTAGGTTAATTTGAGAAAGGAAAGACTCATGTACTCAGCTGCTAGGTATGGAGCACAGTAAATAAAAAGCAGCACAATGGAAGAAAAAGATTCAATGCGAGATCAAAGCTAACAAGAGGTATAGAAGTAAGGAAGCTACAAGCAATAGATTTAAGTAAGTGTGTTCAGCTCTAAGGATGGCATGTATACACATGGACAGTTGGTGAGATAATAAAATCTCAAGAAGCTCTTTTTATGTGCATTCATTAAAGCAAAATGATAGATACTTCATAAGCTCATAGCTCACATTTACAGTGTGCTTTCGGGATTAGAAAAGACTTTCTTCAAAACTCTCTCATGAAAGAATTACTGAAGCACAAATATCTTCCTTTCACAGGTGAAAACATAGAGACTCAGGGAGGCAAAGTGACCTTCTACCCTCTATTAAATTTATTTTAGCATAAAGACTCTAAATGCTAATATCGAAACACATTGGTCAGTATAGCTGGAAGATATGAATAAGTTCAGTGGACCTAAAATTTTCTCTGCAATAACTTTTATTATTGCTGTCCCTAATCAAAAGTATTTTATAGTCAAAAAATAATAAGCACATTGGAACTGGGTACTGACTACTTATGTCCGTTACTTTCGTGATGGGAGGGATATCACCTGTTTTGCAATATTGCTTACAAAATGTGTATATTCTTTACTTACATCATTACAAAAGATACCCTTGATGCATGTGCTATCATAAAATGTTTATATCAGTGGGAAAGTAGTCATAAATGTTTGTGGTTGTTGATTTTCTCTGAGGTTTTTTATTATTACAAATTAGATCTGAGGTGTTTTCTACATCTTCGATACCTTTAGCTTCTTCAGAACCTGAGTGAAACAACTTCTCAGTTCCCTGGCAATTGTGCCATCTCTAGCATGGATCTCCTTTATGTTTACTTGGTTAAATCCAGCTGCATGTTCTTTTTTCTCTTTAATTATAGTTTTTGTTCTTATAAATTCATATGAGATTTTGCATGTTAGAATCCATATGTGGTGGCCTCTCTTTCCTTGGTAATTAAAAGCTTTCGTTATGTTAAAAAAGATTTTTCTGTCTTTTTGCTGTTGATCTCAGTCCAGCTACATTATTAAATATACTCTCTGTGACTATGTTCACTGGGGCCCTGGCCAAGCTTTCTTTAAATTGGTTTTATCGTCCACTGCTTCTCTCCTCTTTATATGTATATATGCATAAGTGTATATATACAAACATGTACGCACACATAAAACATACATTTTATATCATATATTATACTCCTCATATATTTTGCATTAAATATAAGCATGTGTATATGTATATATATATATATGTATGTGTATATACACATATGTATGTATGTATAGATGTAAAATTCCAAACACATAAATAATCACCAATCTATAGCTAGGCTTTGGGTAAATCCATCACATTAATAAAATACTCTGATCATTCAGGTTTTTACAAAGTGCTTCTGGAAGCCCATGTCTTTTCCCTGCCATTTGATGACCAACCAATGTTATAATGGAATGTTTTGGGCTCCTTTCTTTAAAATTTTAATGTAATATTTTATTTTTCCTCCCAACTAAAGGTATTTTTATTCATTTTAAACTTAAATACAAAGTGAGAAAAGACACACACAAACATATTTGTGTGTGTGTGTGTGTGTGTGTGTGTCTGTGTGTTCCGTCTTTAATCCATACCTGATGGGACTAAGGCTGTACTACTACCCACCCTCCCCACTACTAGCTTCTTCTGTACCAATTCTTCCTTTTATGCCTCATTCATATGAGATAATTACTCCTTTTTCTCTCTCTACAATTTTATTTTTATTTTTTAAAGAATCATATATAGCTTGGTCCAAGCTTTTTCTTTCAAACTACCCAAATAATGAAGACAGTCATAAGAGTACTGATAATATTTTCACATATAAGTAAATAATTTGGCCTTAAGTCCCTTATAATTGGGCTTTAATGTTTTACCTTATATCCTGGATTTTATATGTCAAAATTTTCATTAAGTTCTGCTGTTTTTGTCAGAAATACCTGAAAATCTTTCAGTTCATTAAATGTCCATTGTTTTCCCATTCAGGATCGATTAATTTTGCTGTATGAGTTGTTTATAACCCCAGCTCTTTTGCTCTGTGCAATGTAGCACTCCAAGCCAGCGGTCCTTCAACAGCGTAGCTGCCAGGTCTTGTGAAATCCTCATTGTAATTCCATGATATTTAATTTTTTCTAGTTGCTTGCAATAATTTCTCCTTAACCTGGGAGCTTTGAAACTTGGCTATGATATCCCTATAAGTTTTCCTCCTGGGATCTCTGTCTGGTGGTCATCGGTGGATTTTTTCTGTTTCTACTTTGTCTTCTTGTTCTAGAACTTCAGGGAGATTTTCTTTGCTAATTTCTTGTAATATTGTATCAAGATGCTTTTTTTAATAATAACTTTCAGGTATTTCAAACATTCTTATATCATTTCTCCTCAATCTGTCCTCCAGATAAGTTGTTATTCTGATGAAGTATTTCACATCCTCTATGCTTTCATTCTTTTGATTTTGTTTTGTTTATTTCTTGGTGTTTTAGAATGTCATTAGCTTCCCCTTGCCTGATTCTAGTTTTCAAGGAATTATTTTCTTCCTTAAGTTTTTGATTCTCTATTTTCAGGCGGTGGACTTTCTTTTCATAATTTTCTTGACTTCCTTGGATTGCTCTTACTTTTCTTAATCTATTTTTTCCTTGATCACTCTTATTTGATTTTTAAAGCCCTTTCAAAGTTCTTCTAGGAATTCTTTTTGTGCTAGGCCCATGTGACATTTCTCATTAAAAAAAAAATTAGCTCCATTATCTCCCCCTGTATAAGAATCCAGATATTTTCTATCCCCATAGGAACTATCTGTGGTTGCGTTGTTTTTTCCTTTGCTTACTCATTTTTATTTTATTTTTTGTTTTACTTTGTTTTTAGCAGCTATTAATATAATCAAGTTCTAGTCCCAAGATATGGGGGAATGATTGCTCCAAGCCTCAGGTCCTTCTTATTGTTATTTTCTGAGATCTGTCCCAGGGCCCAACCTTGGGCTCTAGTCTCCACTCCCAAGCCATGGCAAGGGCCCCCAGCTCTGCTCTCCCACAAATGCTCTTCCTTATTATGGTCCTTCGGGGGGCTGCAAACTATAGCTGTCCCCTCTGCGCTGGGACCTAAACCAGAAACTCTGCACTCCTTCAAGTGCCCACAGCCAGCAGAGTCCCTGACCCTTTGCTACTGTATTCATCAGGCTTCTGCTAGCTCCTTCTTCCTGCAGTCACAGCTCAGGATCAATCCCATCTACACAGCCATGCTTGGTGTCCCTCTACAGTGGAAGGTCCTTCAATGTTTTCCTACTTAGCCTTCCAACCCCAGCACTGTCCATGAGGTGAAAGTTCCTCAGGCTGAGGCTGTGGCTGCCTCCCAACCCAGATGCCCTTAGGGCTTATTGTTTGATGATTCCTCAGAGTCAGCCTGGAGGTGTTTTCACTTCACTGATGCTGAACCTCCACCCCTGGAAATCAGGTCTTTCCTGCGGTCTTCTCAAATTGTCTTAGGAGGACAACTGCTTTACCCTGACTTCTGCTTATTTTTGCTTCTCTATGTTTCCTGATATGATGTTTTGTCTTTTTTCTTTCCTTTTTAATTTTTTTGGAGGAAATTTGGAGAGCTGAAAGTTTTCTGACCTACTCCACCATCTTCCCAGAATTTTCTCCCTTTTGGCTCTTTTCAACAAGACGCTAACACACCAAAAGAACAGTTCATAAGTTTATTCCCCACTGGGGAATATCTCCCTAAAGCGAACCATGGCCCTTAATGTTGCAACGTCTTCTGACACATGGATTATACTCCTATAAAGTCAAATTAGTTTTTATTGCCACTAGAGAGGAGTATAGATGGAAGAAATATTGTAGAGGTAGAAACTACAATAGGTGAAAACTGATTACACATTTGGTGTGAGAGAAAATAAGGAGTCAAGAATAACGACTAGTGTAAAAAACTCAGTGACTTAAAGGCTCTGAGTATCCTCAAAGAAATGGAGCACTTCAGAAGAGCTATTGCTATCCATTTTTGGTCATGTTGACTTTGAGATGCCTACAGATCAAGAAGTTTTGAAATGTTCAACAGGCAGTTAATGATGCGAGTCTGCATTTCAGCGATAAGATTAAGGGTGAATGCAAAGATTTTTGAATCATTTTCATAGAGATCATAATTAAATTCCTCAAAGCAGATGAAGTTAATTAAAAAATATTCTTAGGAAGAATATCTCGTGGGACACTCATATGCAGGAGGGTGGATATGGATGATGTCCTAGAAAAAGAGAAGGAGAAGGATGGTAGAACTATTTGAAGAAAAAGTAGCACAATGACAACCAAGAGAAAAGACAGTGTCTAATGCCACTGAGGTCAAGAGAGATGAACAATGAGAAAACATCATTAGATTTGACAATTTAGAGACCATTGCTAACTTTGAAAAGAGTAGTTTCAGTTGGCTGAGGAGTCAAGGATAAGGAAGAGGTTGAGAAAAAAGAAGATTAGAAGGATAGTGCCAACTTCTATAAATTTTGTTGTTGAATTGCTTCAGTCATGTCCAACTCTTCATGACCTTATCTGGGGTTTTATTGGCAATGATATTGAAGTGGTTTGTTGTTTCTTTCTCCAGTTCATTTTTATAGATAAGGAAATTGAGGCACAAGGGTTAGGGAAGTTCAGAAAAGGAGTTGATAGGGAGGGAAAGATACTATCATTGTAACCCATCCATGAGTGTTCAACCAGTGGGATTCACTCTTTCTTACAGAAAAGACAATACTTGGGTGCAGGTCTTGATACTCATGGGACATTGCCCTAGAGGGCAAATTCTAGCTGTCAAGGATCATCTAGGGGCAGCCATAAGGTAGTTATAGATTTTGCCCATGTAGCTTCTAACTATGCCTGGATGAAGTTCAGCTAAAATAGGCAAGCTCATAGAAAGCATCAGAGGTGGAAATTTAACCCAAATACATTAACTCTAAATCCAGTGCTCTTACTACTGCATTGTCATGACCATGTCAGAGGCATCCATATGGGAAGCCACTTTTGAAAGATAAGAGTATTAAAGACTCACCTCCCTTGAGCACTTTCTCAGAGACCTATTCATTTACTTGTTGAAACAAGACTAAATGACACCATAGAGAGTGCAATTTCATGTTCTTACATTGGGATCTAAAATTGTCAGGCACTACAGCAGAATAAAACCTTTAATTAATTAATTTGTGAATCATTCTTCCCAGAGAAACCATTTGGCAGTAGGTTGTGTGTGTGTGTGTTTATGTGTACACAAAGAAATAAGATTTTAAAAGTGATTTTATCATTCTCTAAAAACTTCTTATTTTATCACTGAATTCAATATATCTTCAAGGCATATGAATATAAAGAAACAGAGATTAAGATATTTAGATATCTAGAGAGACAGAGCTTCAGTCCTTTCTTTTTTTAAAGTTAGAGAGTTAAATATTATGAATTCTAAAATCCCTTTGAGCTCTAAATCCTACAAGTCTATAATGAAATAGCCCTTTTTGTTAAACTTTCTAGCTTGCCTAAAAAAGAGAACAAAAATGAAAGAGGGTTAGATACTGAGTATAATTACGGGATTTAGAGATTTGAGAAACAGTAGAGATTATCCATACTTTTTTTTTCCCCATATTTTACTGCTGAAAAACTGAGGCACAGAATGGGAAAACAATGCAGCGATAAGAACACTGAATTTGGAGTTAGTGGACTTTGGTTAAATTTCCACTTCTGATACTTTCTATGACCTTGGGCAAGTCATTTAAACTTCCTGGGCCTCAATTTCCTCATCTGTAAAAAAAGAATAAATAAATAAAAAGGATAGACTAGGGTCCGTTTCAGATCTAAATGTATTATCTGATAACCCTGTGACTCTCAATGATTTGCCTAAGTCCACACAAGTAGTAACAGCAGAAAATAGTTTTAAGGGCTGGTGTTCTGAATCCAGACCCAGTGCACATTTTCTTTTCTCAGAGACTTCTTTGCCTAGTAAATAAAGTTGTCTAATCACTACTTTTTCAATTAGGTGACCTCAGGCAAATCCATTATCTCCATTAATTTTTTTCTAAAGTATAAATGGACTCTTCTCCACACAGATGGTATGAGGGCACATTGGGCAAGAAGAAAAGGACTCTATTGTAAAATCACAGGAAATGGTGTAACATGCAT
This sequence comes from Phalanger gymnotis, assembly GCA_028646595.1. Classification (NCBI taxonomy): domain Eukaryota; kingdom Metazoa; phylum Chordata; class Mammalia; order Diprotodontia; family Phalangeridae; genus Phalanger; species Phalanger gymnotis. The sequence continues at coordinate 287,752,468 of CM053622.1, read as the reverse complement.
ACAAAATAAAATCATTTCAGTCTCATGCATTTTTAAGTCCATTTGTTATAATATTTGTAGTATCCTTTGTTACTTTCTTTTTTAGATTAATTTATTTATCTTTAGTTTTCAGCATTCATTTCCACAAGATTTTGAGTCACAAATTTTCTCCCCATCTCTTCCCTCCCCCCCACCCCAACATAGCTTGCCTTCTGATTACCCCTTTGTCCAGTCTGCCCTCCCTTCTATCAACCCCCACCCCTTCCTCCTTACTTTCTTGTACGGCAAGATAGATTTTTATGCCCCACTGCCTATATATCTTATTTCCCAATTGCACGTAAAAACAATTTTTAACATTTGCTTTTAAAACTTTGAGTTCTAGATTCTCTCCCTTCTTCCCTCCCCACCCACCCTTATTAGGTTATATATGTTTCGTTATGCAAAACTCTTCCATACTAGTCACATTGTGAAAGACTAATCATATTTCCCTCCATCCTATGCCACTCCCCCCATTTATTCTATTTTCTCCTTTGACCTTGTCCCCTTACAAAAGTGTATGCTTCTGACTATCTCTTTCCCCAATATGCCCTTCCTTCTATCATCCCTCCCCTTATCTTTTTCCCCCTACTTTCCTGTAGGGTAAGATACCCAATTGAGTGTGTATGTTATTACCTCCTTAAGCCAAATCCAATGAGAATAAGGTTCACTCATTGCATTCCCCACTTCTCTTCCATTACAGTAGCTTTTTCATATCTCTTTTATGTGAGATAATTTATCCCATTCTAGCTCTCCCTTTCTCCCCCAATATATTCTTCTCTCACTCCTTAATTTTATTTTTTAGGTATCATCCCTTCATATCCAACTCACCCTGTGCCCTCTGTCTATATACATATTCCCTCCAACTACCCTAATACTGAGAAAGGTCTCATGAGTTACAAATACCATCTTTCCATGTAGGACTGTAAACAGTTCAACTTTAATAAGTCCATTATTATTTCTCTTTCCTGTTTACCTTTTCATGCTTCTCTTGATTCTTGTATTTGAAAGTCAAATTTTCTATTCAGCACTGGTTTTTCCATCAACAATGCTTTAAAGTCCTCTATTTTAATGAATTCCCATTTTCCCCCCAGAAGTATTACACTCAGTTTTGCTGGGCAGGGGATTCTTGGGTTTAATCCTAATTCCTTTCACCTCTAGAATATGATACTCCAAGCCCATTCAGGAAGTGATTGGTAGATTCCTTCAGTTTCTATTTTACCCTCTGGTTCTAAAATATCAGGGCAATTTTCCTTGATAATTTCTAGAAAGATGACTTCTAGGTTCTGTTCTTTATCATGGCTTTCAGATTGTACAATAATTTTTAAATTAACTCTCTTGAATCTATTTTCCATGTCAGTGGTTTTTCCAATGAGATATTTCACATTGTTTTCTATTTTTTTCATTCTTTTTGTTCTGTTTTATAATTCTTGATTTCTCATAAAATCATTAGCTTCCATTTGCTCCATTCTAATTTTTAAGGAATTATTTTCTTCAATGAGCTTTTGGACCTCCTTTTCGATTTGGCCAATCCTGCTCTTTATTTTATTTTGATTTTTTTGTATTATTTAATATATTTAGTTTTCAGCGTTGATTTTCACAGGAGTTTGAATTACAAATTTTCTCCCCATTTCTACCCTCCCACCCACTCAAAGATGGCATATATTCTGGTTGCCCTGTTCCCCAGTCAGCCCTCCCTTCTGTCACCCCACTCCCCTCCCATCCCCTTTTCCCTTTCTTTCTTGTAGGGCAAGATAAATTTCTACGCCCCATTGCCTGTGTATCTTATTTTCTAGTTGCATGCAAAAACTTTTTTTTTGTTTGTGAACATTTGTTTTTAAAACTTGAGTTCCAAATTTTCTCCCCTCTTCCCTTCCCACCCACCTTCCCTCCCTAAGAAGTCAAGCAATTCAACATGGGCCACATGCGTATCATTATGTATAACGCTTCCACAATACTCATGTTGTGAAAGACTAACCATATTTTGCTTCTTCCAAACTTATCCCCTTTATTGAATTTTCTCCCTTGACCCTTTCCCTTTTCAAAACTGTTTGTTTTTGATTACCTCCACCCCATCTGCCCTCCTTTCTATCATCCCCCCTTTCTTATCTTCTTCCTCCTTCTTTCCTGTGGGGTAAGATACCAAACTGAGTATGTATAGTATTCCCTCTTCAGGTCAAATCTGATGAGGGCAAGATTCACTTATTCCCCCTCACCTGCCTTCTCTTCTCTTCCTACAGAACTGCTTTTTCTTGCCACTTTTATATGAGATAATTTACCCCATTTTATCTCTCCCTATCTCCCTGTCTCAATATATTCCTCTCTTATCCCTTTTTCATCTTCAACTCACTCTGTGCCTGCTCTGTCTCTCTCTCTCTATATATATACACATACATATATACATACATACACACTCACATATACATATATATACATAAACATATATGTATACATATATATATATATACATGCATATTCC
>CM053622.1:287710013-287749474 GCA_028646595.1 Phalanger gymnotis | reverse complement strand
TTTCAAAATCTTTTTGAGCCTTTCCATGGCCTGCAACCAATTCTTATTTTTCTTGGAAGCTTTTGATGCAGGATCTTTGATTTTCTTGTCTTCTTCTGGTTGTATGTTTTGATCTCCTTTGTCACGAAAGTAACATTCTATAGTCTGAGTTTTTTTACACTGTCTGCTCATTTTCCCAGCCAATTACTTGACTTTTGATCTCTTTGACTTGGTAAGACTCTGCTTCCAGAGTGCAGAGTGCTGTGTCTCAAGCTTCAGGGGTTTTGTACAGGTGTTTTCAGAGCTACTTGTAGACACCTATAAATTTTCAGTTCTTCTGAGGTGGTATGATCCAAGGAGAAGTGTTTACCTCTATCTTGCCCTGTGCTCTGTTATGTGAGTGACCTCAAGTACTCTTTTCTGCTCTGCAACTGTGATGAGGATTCCCCCTCCACAGCCACTACAAACTCTGCCACACTGGCATACCTCCTTACAACCAGGACCACCACCCAGGACTGTGACCCAGATCCAAGCAGGGTAAAGCAAGAGAATCCTGCCTTAGTGCCAACAAGGAGATGCCTGCACTCTTGCTCTGATCAGCCACTTGATCTCTCCATTGTCTGTGGGTCAGGAACACAGGAAGAACAATGCTGCTGTGGGGGAAGCCACTTCCACCACCCAGGACTGAACTCACTCTTCTCTAACCCAGGTCTGACAGAGTTTTCCCACTGATTTTTTTATGATGTCTTTGGTGTTTGTGGGTTTAGAAGTCTGGAAATCACCAAAACTGCCAGTGATTCAGTGCCCTGAAACCTGCTCTGCCAATTTCCTCCTGCTCATCTTTGTCAGCAATGCCAACACTAAGCTGTGCTCTGCTCCCAGCATAGTATGAACACTTCCCATCAACCTTCCAAGCTGTCTTGGGCTGGAAACTTGTTTCAGTCTGTCATTTTGTGAGTTCTGTAGCTCTAGAATTTGTTTAGAGTATTTTTTTTTACAGGTAGTTGGAGGGATTTGGGGGAGAGCTCAAGCAAGTCCCTGCTCTAACTCCTACGTTTTTTACTTTCATTGCACTCACTTACATAAGAAAAATTGAAGACATATATTCAGTAAAGAGACCTATTGAAATAGGAGTATTCAAATTTTGAAAAGATATCATGCCTATCTTCATGGAGCTAACAGAACAGAAAAGGAAAGTGATTAAAAAAACTTGTAATCCGTATTACTTACTAATTGTCTTTGAGAGTTGTGAAACAAAGTTCTATGCCAGCTCTTATGGAGTAAGTCATTCATCAATAGCCACAGGAAGCAAGAAAGACTTCTGGGAAGAGAGGTCGTATGTTCTTATGTTTATTTGTATGTGCTTCTTTTTTTTCTTAAATTCTTATATTTTCAGTGTATTCTTTTACCCAGTTCTCATTTTAGGAAATTCAGTTACATTTTTCTCTTCCCTTTCTGTCTTCTAATACTTGTTTCCTCTGTTCTTTACACCTCTTATTTTATGCTCCCCTTACCATGTACCTTATCATTTTTTTTCTTTTTTGTCCTCTTTATTCTATCTTTCTCATCAGAAACTTGTCCTTATTTGTGCTTAGGGAAGAATAGTACATTTTTTAAAGACTAAAATACTTAGTAATACTTGAAGGTGCTGAGTTGTTTTTGTCCATTTCTGGAAACTTCTTTTGCAAAGGAAACCATTCTTTCTGGAGGTACTTAAATACCTTCCAGAGTTTTAGTCTTCTTTCCTTTTCTCCTACTGCATAGGAGGTCTTTCACCCTTTTCTTCTATTTTTATCCTCCTTGGTATGTATTTGGAAAACTTTTCATTTTTCTAGGGCTTCAAGAGGTTGCCTTTCTCTGACAGGAACCCCAGGAGATGATGCAGCTTTATTCCAGCATACACAAAGAAATTCATTGTCATACGTGCTCACCAATGCCAGAAAACTGCTCTATAGTTTCATCACTCTCATAATGTTCCAATAGCTCCAATTATGATAAGCCTTTCAAATAATTGAGTTCTTTTTAACAAACCAGAACCTTGAGTGAATGCTTCTAAGGCCTCTTTTTTGCAGACGAATTTTATTTTCTCTCATATTCATATTATTCATTATAATGCAGCATTCTAGCCCTGAAGACTCCTCAAAGGAGCAAGCTGACATCTATGTACTACCTAACAAGAAACAAATTGATAAACTTCTGAAACATTCTTTGAAAATGAATGCCAGCCCAGTCAACTTCTCATAACTGCTTTTTATGCCTCATCTCAGCACCCTAGAAACCTGCTGTCAAGCTCCATTTTATTCTATGTGTGGCCTGACAGTTCTAAGGTGGAAGTGTATCCTAATTCTTCCCAATAAATTAGATTTCAGCCATTTTTTTAATGAAAACACAGCCTCTGCTGAAGTCATAAACAGACCCTTTTGAATAAAGTACCAACAGAGGCTCACATTGTTATCTACAGCACGGTTTTTGAACTATAAGGCAGCAATAAGTTAATCATATCTCTGTAGCCCCAGTAATGGGGATTAATCAGCAGTCAAATAGAACGTGGAAGTGGATTTAGTCTATTGAAAGCACATCACATTTTTCTATGGAAGAGACGGAGGATTTACTTTTGAGGTAGAATAGAAATGAAAGTTAGGGGTCTAATTAGAGACCCAATAAATAGTCACAGGATTCTTGTAGTGAACCACACAGCCAATGGGAGCTATGGACCAATTATTTCCCAACTATTTCAAGATCTCCATGTCCCTTTCTTACATTTGTATCTTGTTATATGTATACACACTATGTTATAAAGTGCCAGAAAGCATGGTGATTAGAAGACTGGGGTTTAATAATGTGCAGTGCAAGTGAGATAGAAAAATGTTATCAGTTGCATTATAAAATATTTGAGGCTAGAGGTAAACTGGGTAAAAATAATTGATATTAAATTTCGTGGAGGGAATAAGAGATTGAACGTAAGTGAGACAAAACATAAGGTCAGTGCATGGTTTTATGTGTATACAAGAAATAGAGTGCTTTTTGAACAAAGGCAATGCAGGTAAACTGGGCTGGCGAAATTGGTTAAAGATAAGAAGAATTCAGATTCAAACAGAGCCCCTGGTCAATCTAATGAGTTTCAGAATAAACTTGATGAAGTTACAGGGTAAGTAGGCAGAGGAGCTCCAATAGAGATATACAATGCCCTAGCCCTTGTTGAAAAAAACACAAGGAATTTCTTTGATTTGTGCCCAGTGGCTTGGGGGGCAACAAAATTACAGAGTCACTTAACCCTTGTTTGCTTCAGTTTCCTTATCTGTAAAATAGGAATAACAATAGCACTTACTTCCCCCATGTTGTGAGGATGAAATGAAATCATATTTGTAAAGCACTTAGCATACTGCCTAGCACCACATAGTATGCACTATATAAATGTTGTTTAATATTATTATTTTTTTTTAATTTACTCATATTCTTTAAAAAAAAAGTACTTCAAAACTCATCTCCTTGCTTTTATCTCCCTTGGATTTCAAGACCAAAGTGTATACACACACACACACACACACACATATACACACACCACACACACACACCCTGCCCCCCACACACACAAAAGAAAAAGAAAAAAAGGGAAGATATTTATCTCTTCCTTGGTCCCTCAGAAATAAAAAGTGATTTTAATTGGTTTACACATGTAACATTAGACCACTGATCCTGATCCCCAAATTACCACTTAAAAGGACAATGGATTTTTAATTCCCTAGGCAACATAATCACCGAATCTAGGGTTCTAGGCAAAAAAAAGGTGATTTCTACGCAGGTAGTTGATGGAATGCAAAGAGAACTAGTCAGGAAGACCACAGTTCAAACCAGGCACCAGACACTTTCTAGGTCTGTCACCCACAGCAAGATTCTTAACCTCTATTTCCTTCAATTTTGTTCATGTGTTGCTCATCCATGTCTGATTCTTTGTGGCCCTATTTGGAGTTTTCTTGGCAAAGATATTGAAGTAGTTTGCCATTTCCTTCTCCAGCTCATTTTACAGATGAGGAGGCTGAGGCAAACAGAGTTAAGTGACTTGTCCAAGGTTACACACTGCTAGCCCAAGGCTCGCAAAAGTGAGTCTTTCTGACTCCAGGCCCTGGTACTCTATACACTGAATCACTTAACTGCCCTTTGTTTCAGTTTACTCATAAGCAAAAATGGGAATAATGATAGCACTTATAACCAAAGGTCATTGTGAAAATCAAGTGAAATAATATTTGTAAGAGGCTTTGCAAACCTTAAAGTACTATACACATGTTATGATTATTAATTATTTCCTAGGTAGTAGTCATTTGTGAAGGTGTTTTATGGGATGCTTCAATTTGCAGAGTTGTTAAGGGCATGAGTCTTGATGAATTTGATGCCTAATCAAATCTATCTAGAGGGAGAAATTTTCTTATTAGTACATCTATTAGAAAATGTAGAGACTCTTCAGTGTAGGACTTCATTGTTGTAGCATTAAGGCTATGCTACTGGATGGGCGGTAAGGGCTATTGACCTTCTCAGCCCCACTACTGCCATGAATTGCTGAGGTGGTATAGCCTAAGGAATATGTCTATATCTTGACAGACAGATACAGATATGAATTTATAGACATAGATATATATTTAACAGTTCCTCAAAGTTCTTGCCCCTTCTGAGCACCTAATGATCAATTTAAGCATTTTATATTTTCGTATTTTGTCATGGACTCCGGTGAATACTTTGTATGTTAAGTATTTTAGTGGTAGGTAAAATTAAGTCTTTGCTATATCTGATATCCATATTGTTTATGAAGTGATCATGTGGGAGTTGGGGACTCTGTTATCAACTTTTGAGGAGACCTAGAATAATCATCACTGAGAGAAAAAACCAAGGTTTGGGATATGAGCCTAAAAGAGAAACTGACCTACTTGGGCATCATGTTTCTTACATCAAAATCAAGTCTGAGTGAACCCAACATCCTTGGGTGGGAATAGGAGGGTACTGGACATTGAGTGACACAAAGCAAAGCATGAAAAAAGAACTAGAAAACATATTCAATAGCTAAAGACTGTTCACAGGCTATGGGAGAACAACAGAAGCAACATCAGCAACACTAAAAGAAGTCATATTCTTAGATGTCATAATAATCACTTTTAACTACAAGAAAATGGATTGTGAAGCTTATCTTCCTCTTATTGCCTGAGAAGTATAGGGCTATAAAGCCAGATTTATATGCATTGCCAGAATTGATCCCTGTGTTGAATGATGTTGTTTTTCCTGTTTTCCTTTGCTTCTTGGGGTTGGGAGGGAGGCTTCAGTTAGAAGGAAGGGGTCAGTAGAGTATCATAAAACAATCATATCATAAAACAAATGGAATCAACATATTTTTTTTAATGGAGTTAGCCTAGATTTTCTTTTTAACACCCAAAGAATTTATCCATTACTAGAGAAAATTAACTGTAATCATATTGGCAGTCATAAAATAAATGAAGATATCAGTAACTTGCCACTAGATGGAAAGATGATAGCACATAGGTATCCTTCCAGAGAAATGAATTAAAGGATTGATTGAGTTAGTTTCATGTTGACTCAAATAAACGTGAAACATCATTTTATGGGAAATTTGTTCTCACCTTTAATACACAGTATGAAGGCAAACAAGGGGAACACTATGAAAATAGTTTACCACTCACATGTCAACAGATGTTATAGAAAATAAAGAACTATACTGTAAAAATATAATATATAAGAGTATGGTTTATGTATTCCATTTTACTCTTTCCCTTTAAGCATAATTTCATACGTATACTATCTATACATCTAAAAATAAATATATACATATATGCATACATTAAATGAACATATTGAGCTATATACATATATAAAGATAAATGTAAGTATGGATATATAGAAATATAACATGATATATAGAGATAATGATAGGTAGAAATATAGTTATACCCATATTTGAGTATCAGTACATCATAGAGGAAAGAGAGCTGATGGCCTTGGAATGAAGATGTAGGTTAAATGGATCATGACTGAAATAAGGGGAAAGAAAAGCATAAATTTTTTTGCTAGGTCATGAATGGTACGTGGCTAAGAGCCAAATATATTTTGGTTGAACACATGCACATTCTGCTACTTGGGCCACATCTGCATGGTTCAGCCCATTCTGTCCTTGAGTAGTTTTGTCAAAAAATACATATACAGCTTAAGAATAAACCCCCTACGGGGACTTCCAGCTCACTTGTTTGTAGTCCATCACAAGCTGCAAATTGAAGGGTTTGAAGTAAATCAAAAGAAGTAAATCCCCTAATAAAGATTGAATTGATCACCTTAGCTTTGTGTGCCTCTTGCTTCAGAATTCCTACATCATGAGCAGATGCAATAGGGCACTTCAGTGTGTCCTGGTCTACACCACAGGAAGACCTGATGAGTTCAAGTTCAGACTTTGACGCATAACATAAAATGGCTTTGTGTAGGCAAATCATCATTGGTAAAAGAGTTTCCTTATACTACTAATAAAAGATAAAGAAATGGGGGAAAAAGGATAATGAAATCTCAGATTCAATTTCTCTCTCTCTATCCTACACACACACATATACAGATGTTTATGCACATAAACACACACATGTAAGGCCTTTAAATGGAAATTTTATCTAAAGGTAATAGTCACTGAGGTTTCTAGAGCAGGAGAGTTGTATGATCAGACCTGTACTTTAGGATTCTCAATTTAGCAGCTGTGTTAAAAATAGACTGGAGAGGAACACTAAGGCCATTTTGATCAGAAGGTACATTGTTCTAGAGTTTGTTTCTCCCAGTTTCTCAATTAAAAATCTCTCTCTCTCTCTTTTTTTTCTATTCTATCCAAATAATGGGGAAGGATAAATCCACTAAGGGAAACCGGAAGAGAATAAGCATTTTTCATGGCTTACTATGCGCCTAGGACTTTACAAATATTATCTCATTTGATCTTCACAAACAGCCTAGAGAAGTTAGTGCTATAATTTTCACTATTTTAGAATGAGAAAACTGAGGCAGCAAAGGTTAAATAACTTGCCAGAGTCGTACCTATTAAGTATCTGAAGATAGATTTCAATTAAGTTCTTCTAGATTTTAGGTCCAGAACTTGATTATCTACTGTGTTAATCCCAGAGAGAAAGATTTTTATTTTTCTTCCTAAACAGATTATTTCTTCTTCACTTTACATAAATCATACGCTCAGCCCAGCTTCAGTGTCAACTGGAAAGAAAATAGTGCTAATGGTAGATGTTACTGGTTCAATTGCTATTCAAGTTAAGTAGATTTGCATAGAAAAACTATACTCAATCAATCATGATTTTATTTTTCCCCAAACAATTAATGCCTAGATATTTCTGCTTCAAAACTAGACTAGAGGGTAGAGCCAAGATACTGAGAAAAGGCAGGGACTTGCCTGAGCACTCCCCCAAACCCCTTCAAACAACTTTAAATAATGCCTCAGAAAAATTCTGGAATCCAGAATCCACAAAAGGATGGAGTGAAGTAATTTTCCAGCCCAAGACAATTTAGAAGGTTGGCAGGAAAAGTCTGTTGTACCAGGATGAGAATGGAGCAAAGTCCAGAACAGGCTGAACCACAGCAAACCACCAGTAGGCCTTGTGGGCCACTGAATCATTAAAAGCAGTAGCAGTTTCTGGGGGAAAAACAGGTACAATATTCACTGAAAAAAAGAATTCTTTAAATAGTAGAATTGGTCAAATGGGAAAGGAGGTACAAAAGCTCACTGAAGAAAATAATTCCTCGAATATTAGAATTGGGCATAATGATTTTATGAGACTCCAAGAAATGATCAAATGAAATAAAAGGAATGAAAGAATAAAAGAAAATGTGAAATATCTCATTGGAAAAACAACTGACCTGTGTAAGGCCAATCAGTAAGTGACAGATCTTTCTAGGCCATTGAATAGGCCTCAGGAGGGGCCAATAAAGGGAGGCCTGATTAGAGGCAGGCCCACACCTTTGTGATGCCAATAAGGGATTAAAAACCCTTCCCACCCACTCAATAGATGTCATACGGGGCCAATTAAGGAAAACTTAATTAGGGCTTTGTTTGTAGGAAGGTCTAATCCCTTTACTTACTAAGCACTAAACCTCAGGTCCACAACCTTTTTCAGATTGGGCATGAAACCCTCAGGCCCCAAATAAGAGTACATACACCCAAAAGGTAGCCATTGAGAATTGAGGGTTAGGAATTCAGAAGTCAGAAGAGAAGCCAGAAGTCAGAATTCAACCCAAGGAGAAGGAGCCAACAGAGCTGCAGAAAGAGTTTGGAGTGGAGAGTGGAAACCAGGAAGCTGCAGAGACCAGAGAACTGATCAGGGAAAGAATTCAGGCAAGCAGAGAGTTAGAATTTGTGAGTGATTGTTTAGGGGAAAGGCCCTAAGAGGGGGGAAGGTTACAGGATCGCTTGGTTCCTTGCTATAATATTGTGTTATAATTTCCTTGTTGCTACATTGAGGTGGGCTTACTGGTGTTGGTATATAATTACTGCTATATTAAATTGGAGGTATTGGTCCTTGGATTTGATCCTCTAGAGTCTAAATAAATGTTATACTTCCTCTACCTTCTACCTAGAATGTGTTGTGTAGAAAATAAGATAATATGAGATCTGGGTCCATGGTAAATTTAGGTGTGGATTTATTGGCCAAGCGTGCGACTACCTGGAGTGCATACCCAAAGTATACTCAAATCAGGCAGCCCCTAGCTGAGAGACTGCAATGTTCATAAAAGCAAAAACCACAATTACACAATTAGGGAGGGTAGCTAGCAGAAGCAATGATGTACAGAAGCAGAGATCAGCCATTGGTTGAATTCACCAGCTCAGAGCTAGTTTGGAAATATGGTGAGATTCAGGGGTTCAACCATCCTGTGACACAGAGTGGTCAATTTCCTATAATGGGTGGTCCTCTTAGGTCGTACTTGGTTTCCTACAACTGGGTGGAAGGTTCAGGGTGGAATTTCCCAGAAAGTAACCTCTACTTGATCAGCTATGGTCTAGGTAGAGAGACCTAGCTTGGCCAGCAGAATAGCTGCACCATAAACCAGGATGTGGGGCTACCTGGCAAGCCGGGAGGCTCCTCCCCAAAATAAACCCATACCTTACCCTAGCAACTGATCCTTGCACATAATGTTGATATGGAGAGAATATACAGAATGCTGAATCATGAGGAAGCTGGGGTCAGGGGACTAGTCTTGGGCAATAACCAGAATTATGCCTTAAGCAGTTTCAAGCCATTTCAGGGTGTAGGGCAGAGACAAAGACAAGAACATAAAGGGGATTAATGGTGGGCTTAATGGTGGGCTTCAATTTAGGTGTAACAAATGTTTCTCATACTTTGCTATTCCAAACCATACAGGCATATTCAGGGTCATCCTCAAGGTCATGAATCTTGCCTTACTGATACATTTGGCATTGAGAACAGGATCACAGGCTATAAAATCTCTATTTAGAAGCAGAAGTACTTCAGAGGAAGAGATGAATAGCCCTGGGTGGGAAGATTTTCTTATTCCTCCCTAGCAAAGGTATAGCAAAGCTGGGAACCAAAGCTACAGATGGGAGACCCTGGGGATTTGTAAAAATGTTTGCAAGAGACTGAAATTAATCCAGCAAAAGGATCACCTACAGCACTCTCTAGGCAACAGCTGGATATTGTTATCTGCCTACCAACTGATATAGGAAAGACTGAAACTAAGAGAAAGAAATGGGGATACTTTTATGCCACAGCAAGATGGAGAATCTCAGGAGGCAGGAGAACAAGTTATTGCTCAGGAATCTACTAACTCAAATGAGAATTTTGCCATTAGTGCGACTAGGTAAAATAGGAAGCCAAATAGGCCAAAAACACATCTCAATTCAGCCCAGCTAGAGTCTGACTGCCAGCTTTGTCCTTGCCATGGTGGCCAGGGAAGGGAGTCAGAAGAAAATGAAACAATGTCAGGTGCTGAGGCATGAAATGCTACTATGGTGCATGATGTTCCTCACACAGAGCATGACAGATTGTTAAATTCTCAGACATAAGCGCGTCCCATATTGCGAAGGAGGACGGAAACCCAAAATGTTCATTCAATTATGAAGGAAGTTTTGGAAGATTTTTCACAGCAAGAAATCACATTCACCCCTCCAGCACAGTCCAGAGCCAGGCTAATCTACTCAAGCCCTGGCTGTGGCCATCCCCACCTCATGTGAGCTTCTGCTTGTTTTCCTCCCACAGCGTCTGCTCTGGCCTGTTTCCTCTGGAGTGCTAATGTGGTAGGGAGTGGGGAGGAGAGGTTATCTCCCAGGGGCCCTGGGAAACATCCAACCACTATCCCAGTCCCCCAAAACTCTGTACTTTCCTTTTAAGTTGCAGATCCTGCTGACTATGCCATTTTGTAACCACAATGCTGCTAGCAGCTGCTGTGGAGGTGAAAGACCAACAAGATCAACAAGAGCACACAGGAGAGCTATTAGCACAGGTTCTTTGATCTGCTTTTCTAAAGAAAGCAATTTTAAGGGGTTAACAATCTTACTTTAAGTAAACAAGCATATACCATTCTCTTAGTTCATGGAGAAAAACCAGTACCCAGAACTTCGGAGAGAATACAAACAGAAGTTACAAGCATACATTATATAAACAGAGTAAACACAAATCAGTAGACAGGCTTCTATCTGTCCATAGAAATACCAGAGAGAGAAGCATCAACACTTGGGTTTTCAAAGCTGTGGGGGGGCTCCAACAGCTACCCAGAGTCTCATCTGGACAAATCACCAACATTCTCCCAATGAGTGTGCCTCCAAAGGCAAAATGCTAACCTTAGGAAGTAGAAAATGCCTGGCATTTACTAAGTATATATATATATATATATATATATATATATATATATATATACATATATATATATATATATATATATATATATATATACTTCTTCAAGGTCAAAGGGCATCACAATCATGTGACTAAACCCAGGTGAACTAGGCCTTCCCTTGATATAAGTAGGTCATCAAAGACTTCTGATTCAATCAAAGATTCCTTAGTGCAGAGAAGCACTCCAAAGCAAAGACAACAAAAGGTCCCACTTTACCTGCCCTATTCAAACAAAGGCAAGACTCATTAAAGGCACTTGACTGCCTTAGCATTCCAAAAGAGAGGATGACAAAAAAGTCTCACCCTAATTAGCATAACAACCTGGAAAATAGATCCAGGAGACATAATTTAAAAAATTATTGGACTACCTGAAAGCCGTAATCAAAAAAAGACAGTAGATGAAATGGAGAACAGAATTGAGGAGTTAAAAACCACAATTTGAGAATGGACAGGGCAAAAAAAAAAGAGGGGGGGGGAGGAAAAAGGGGGGGAATAGAATGGAAATATGTATATATGTATATATGTATATATGTATATATACATATATATATATAAAACAATTATAAGTGTGAAAAAATACAGCAAGTTTCTCAATAAGGCATCATTTTTCAAATACATAGAGAAGTGAATAGAATTTATAGAAACAAGAGCTATTCCTCAAATGATAAAAGGTCAAAGGATATGAACAAGAAGTTTTCCAATGAAGGAATCAAAGCTATCGATAGGCATACAAAAAAAAATGCTCTAAATGATTGTTGATTAGAAAAATACTAATTAAGACAACTCTGAGCTACCACCCCACGCCTCTTAGTTTGGCTAATATGAGAGAAAAGGAAAATGACAAATGTTGGAGGAAATATGGAAAAACTGAGACAATAATGTACTGCTGGTGAAGCTGTATATTGATTTAACCATTCTGTAGAGTAATTTGGAACTACACCCAAATGGCTATAAAACCATGCATACCCTTTGACCAAGCAATACCACTACTAGGTCTATATCCCAAAGTGATTTAAAAAAAGGAAGTTCCTATGTGTAAAAAATATTTACATGAGCTCTTTTAGTGGTCACAAAGAATTTGAAATTGAGGGGATGTCCATCAACTGGGGACTGGCTGAAGATGTTGTTGCATATGATTCTGATAGAATACCATTATGCTATAAGAAAAGGATGTTCTCAATAAATCCTGGAAAGACTTACATGAACTGATGTAAAGTGAAATGAGTAGAACCAAGACAACAATATATACAGTAACAGCAATATTGTATGATGATCATCCGAATGACTTAGCTATTCTCAGCAATGCAATGATTCAAGACAATTCTGAAGGACTTAAGATGGAAGATGCTATCCATATCCAGAGAAAGAACTGATGGACTCAAAATGCCAACTGAAGCATACTTCGTCTTTATTTTGGGTTTTTTTTTGCCTGTGTTTTCTTTTACAACATAACACGGAAATGTTTTTCATTACTGTACATGCATAATCTGTATCAAATTGCTTGCCTTCTCAATTAGGTGAGGAGATTTGAGAGGGAGGGAGAGAATTTGGAACTCAATTTTTTTTAAATGTCAAAAATGATTTTTACATGTAACTGGAGAAAAATCAAATATTAAATTGAAAAAAAAAACCTAGACTCCTGTGATACAAGAGCAAAAGCTCTTTAGACAGTGCTTTCTACACAGCAGCCATCTTATATTTGTTGAATTAATACTTTAAGCTAAATATGCCATCATCAAGCATTTAACAATCATTGATTAGCCCCCTCCTGTTTCCTAGGCACTATGTTAGACAGTGGAAAGGAAAGACAGCAAAGAAACAATCCCTGTTCACAGACTTTACAATCTATCAAGGGAAACAAAAAATGCAAACTATATTCACTGTAAAGAAAGCAATCTGTAGTGGGGGAGGATGGTGGAAGGTTATAATAGCCTGCTAGTTGCTTTCTCTTTCTCCAACCTTTCTCCTCTCTAGTCCACATGCAAAATGTCTGCAAAAGTGGTATTTCTAAAGAACAGATCTAACCATATCACTACCCTGCTCAAGAAGATCCATTTTCACTCTACTTACTCCCTCCAGGATAAAATGCAACTTCCAGTGTTTGGCATTTCAAGACCTTTTCTGATACTGCCAGACTTCCGCTCCAGACTTCTTTCTAGAAATTACTCCTTTTCTGAAACTCTCTGGTCTACCCAAGTGAACAAGCATTTTAGTAAGCACTTACTAAGTGCCAGGTATTTTCTACATCCGAAATTGATTTTCTTTTCACTCCTTACACATAACATTCCACCTCCCCTCAGTGTGCTTTGGAACAAATTTCCCCCATGGCATTTGTTTAGCCTTCCAGGGTCCCTACCCTCTTTCAAGGCTCTATCAAAGTGCCATTACCTACTAGGTCTTTCCTGATCCCTACAGATATTAGTGCTTATTATTATCATTTATATCCCATAGGTATAAGTGTAGAATCATTCTAAATTTATCATGCATTGATCGAATATATTTTATATCTATTTATAGGTGTATCTGTTGTTCCTTGTTCCAGAGAGAATATAAGGTCTTTGGAGCTAAGGTCTCATTTTATTTTTGTCTTTATATACCCAGCACCAAGCTTAATACCTAACACAGAGTAGATATTTAAAGATTGTTGCTTACATTCAACTGGCGATTTCACTACTTCAATTAGCAGCTCCAGGTTACTTACCAAAAAAAATTATGTCTAACCCAAATCTTTGCCCTGGAATCTATTTCTAAATTTCTAGTTGTCTTCCAGAAATCCCCACAGAGATAACAAGCTGGCATTCCAAGTTGAACCTATACAAAATTCAATTCATCTCCTCAAAATATTTTCATCCTTCTAACTTCACTATTTCTAATGATGATACCACACTCTTTCCAGTCACTCAGACTCCAAAACTTAGGATAATTTCGATGGAAATCTTTCCTCTCCCTCATTTCTTCAGTTCCCCACATTTTTTCCATCGATAGGTCTTATCCCTCCAACATTCTTAGTATCTCTCCAATTCATCTATCTCTCTCTCTCTCTCTTTTAAAAACACACACACGTACACACACCCACACACACCCTTCACCTGAATTAAGTGGCCATCTAACAGTTTTCTTTGCTCCAGTATTTTCCTTTTCTCATCTATCTCTCATTCATCTGCCTGAAATTTCTTCCCAATTTTCAAGATCGATTTTTGAGATCTATCTATTCAAACATTGTTGGTCCTATTTACAATAAAAAAGATAAACTTCTTAGCCACCATTTAAGAATCCACAATCTCTATCAAATGCACCTTTTCCAGGCCCGTTCTGTATTACTTCATTGGTGTATTCTAAATTGTATCCAAAATGAGTAAGTAGTTTTTTTTTTCTTTATGTTGACCCTGGGCTTTCCTGCAAGCCATCTCTTGTATCTTTGGAATGCGTGGTCTTCTAATATCAGCCTATTAAAAACCTTTTCTCTTTTCAAGGTTTAGTTCAGTAACTATCTGCTCCATGAACCCAATACCACAATCCACAGTTACAAGCCATCTCCACCTCATCACCTTTTCCCTTTGCCTAGATCTCTTCATTGCCTATTTCCAGTGGTGTGACAGAAAATATTTACCAACTAGCACTCTGAAAAAAAAATACAACACACTTTTATGTTTAATCCACATTAATATGTTTTCCATCACCTTATGTCTAGACAATGAACAAAACAATAAATCAAGACTTGATTGTATAATGTTTGAGCATTTCCATGGTACAAATACTCTTTTGAGTCAACCTGAGCTGAATCCAGCACACCCCTAACCTAACTGCATTTGATTTGGTACCATAATTGCCTGTGTTCTATTGTGCTACAGCCTCCCCAATAAAGTCTAAGCTATTGAGGGAAGGAGTGATCATTTTTCACATTTCTCTTCCCAGAATCTAGAAGAATATCTTGCTTATGGAAGGAATTTAACAGATACATGAGGAATTAAATGGAATCATTTTAATGGAAACTAAAGGATTTATAAAGAAATAGCTATTAATTGTAGGATAATATTAATTCTAACAGTCAAGAATTCATAATATTTAAGAGAGCAGAAATCAAAAACAAAACAAACAAAATATCCCCTGAGAATATGGATTCTGTTCACGATAGGTCAGTTACTATCATCATTCTGTATGAAAGGCATTCTCTATAAAGTGAATGGGAACTGCCTCCTTTGATAATAAAAGTAGCAGTAAGCAAAGGAGGAATCTGAGATTACTCCTATTTCTTTGCTTGAAGGAAGAAGAGAATAACAATGATGTTAGCCATGCTACATTCTGCTATGATACACTGATGACATTATGAAGAAATACATTTGAAGGAAGATTGGTTGCCAGAGATTTTCAACATAAGTAGGCAGAAGGGTGACCTGAGTCTAAATCACAAATGAAATATTGAAAAGTCTTATAAACAAAACCATATCATTGTTAAGAGTAACAGTGCTCTCTACATTGCTGCATCTAAGAATAAAAGATTAGCTTTCATACAAACAATTAGAAAATTCAGGAATGTAAAAAGTTGTAGTGTCTAGAGGAAGCTCTATGGAAATGAAATTCAGAATTCAGTGCAAACTCTCTTTAAAGTGTCTTTCAGTGTTTGACAATAGTAATGGTGCCTAGGTCCATGGCTTGCAAATAATTTAACATTAAAATACTGCACACATCTAATTTCTCATGACACATACTCTTCTTTGTGTGTACTGGAGGATGTCAGCTGGCGTAATGGCTGACAGGCCAGCCCATTATCATTTTTTTTAAAGCACCTTTTGAATTTTTTCATGCCGTTTGCATTTTTATTTTTAAAATAAATAAAGTGAAATTTCCACTTTTTTTTATTTATGCATTGCAGTGTCCTTCTTATTACAGCTCTGACTTTGTATGCTAAGTTTTCATGGGATTAACCCATTAGTTATGGAAGTATTAGCAATTAAGTTCCTTTCTCCATGTTTCTTGGTTAACACTTAAATTGCCAAAGGGACCATCTTACATACACTTTTAAGGCAATGTTAAAATCCTCACCAGTTATGAAACTGAATATTTAGTGTTAGATTATTATCTTCCATATGAGGTTAGTTTTATGTTTAAGATCTCAAATATCTTTTCTCTTTTTCTTACAACTACCAACACCTAACAGGAGTCTTCACGAATTATAAAGTGTTTTAGTAAGATTTGCATAACTTAGGATGACATCATTAACAAAATGATGATGAGGATGAAGGTGATGATGATGATGATGACTAACATCGATATAGTTCTATAAGGTTTTAAATGCCTTTATAAATATTAGCTTATTGAATCCTCGCAATATTCCTGTGAAGGAGATGTTATTTCTACTTTTTATATAACAGCTAGGTGACACAATGGATAGAGTGCTGGACCAGAAGTCAGAAAGTACTGAGTTCAAATTCGACCCCTTAGTAGCTAGATGACCTTGAGCAAGTCACTTAATCTCTATGTGCCTCAGTTTACTCACTTATAAAAAAGGATAAAAATAGTATCTATGTCCCAGGGTTTTGGTGTGTCAAATAAGATAAAAATTGTAAAATGGTTAGCACAATGCCTAGCATATATTACATGTTTTATAAATGCTAGCTATTATTATGAGGAAACGAAGGTCATAGAGATTAAGTGACTTGCCCAGGGTCGTATAGCTAATATAGGTCAATATATCTAATAAGTATGATTGAGGCTGAATAGGAAGTCAGATCTTACTGTTTACAAAATCAGTATTCTATAGTGTTATTACTACTAGGCTGTTTCAACAATCCTGCTAGCAGCTGCTATGGGGGTGTAAAACCAAAAACCATCTCACAGAACACTGTAAGCCCAGGTCCTTTTGATCTGCTTTATCTAAGGAAAGCAATGTTAAAGGGTTAACAATCTTGCTTTAATCCAGCATATAATTAAGCATTTACTTAGTTCAGGGGAAAAAAAAACCAGCACCCTGAATTACAGACCAAATACAATTCGTAGTTATCAACATCTGAGTGTTCAGCCAGGGAGCTCATTATAATGGCTGGCCCAGAATCACAAGCCACTCCTGCTGTGGCACAGAGCTCCAAGAGAGAACTAACCCCTATGCTGATATATCCTGTTCAGGGCCCCGACAGGTCAGACCTCACCCCGGCTGGGCTTGGAAGAGTTCCCCACCCCCAATATCACATCAGATACAAATCAATGACTCCCAATTGTCTCAGTGCTGAGTAATACAAAAATATCCCACTTTATCTGCACCATTCAAACAAAGGCCAGAATCATTAAAGGTCAACACCAAAAAGTCTCACCTTAATTACTATTACATAGGCCTTTACTCCAAAGACATAAAAGAAACAGGAAATGGATATATATATATATATATATATATATATATATACACACACATACATGTTTGTAGCAGCTTTTTCTATCGTATGAAAGCACTGTAAATTAAAGGACTACCTAGCATTTGGAGAATGACTAAACAAGTTATGGTATATGAATGTAACAGAATATTTTTGTAACATAAGAAATGATGAGATATGGTTCAGAGAAACATAGGGAGATCAATATGAAATGATACAGAGTGAAACGGTCAGAACCAAGAGAACAGTTTATACAATAACAAAAAAATTATGAAGAAAAATACTTTTAAATACTTGAGAACTCTCATCTATGCAATGACCTCTAGTGACAGAGAGCTGATGGACCCAAGATGCAGAGTAAGATGGGCATTTTCAGACATGATCAGTGCAGAAGTTTGTTTTTCTTGACTACACATACTTATTATGGGGGCTTTTATTTTATTTTTCCCAACTGGGAGGAAGAGAGGGAAGAAGCCTAAGGATAGGAACACATACACACTCACATGCACACATGCAGGCACACAAGTGCATGCACACACACATACACTAAAAAAGAAAAAAAATAGAAACAAAGGGGGGTCAATGAAGCTTCTTCATTTAATTGCACAGGTGAGAAGGGGGCAGAAGACCAGAAAGAATCAGAGACAAGTACATTGGAAGTAGCATGCTAAATTTATTTTATGTTTAAAGAAAAAATGAGTTATGATAGAGATTATACTTCGTGTAAAAATTGTCATACACATGAGAGCAGTTTATAAAACAGTGACGTGGTAAAAAAAAACTTAGGCTAAATTATTCTGATCAATTCAATGATCACCAATTATTCCTATGGATTGATAATGAAATAATCTATCTTCCTATTGACAAGGAGATGATGAACTCAATATGTGAAATAAGGCAAATTTTAAAAATGATCACTGTGGGTCCTTCTTTTGACTATGACTATTTTTTACCTGGCCTATTATATTAATTACCTGGGCAGAGGAGAGGAGAAGAATAGAGAAAGATAGGAAGAAGGAGAAGGGGAAGGAGAAGGAGAAGGAGGAGAAGGAGAAGGAGAAGGAGAAGGAGAAGGAGAAGGAGAAGGAGAAGGAGAAGGAGAAGGAGAACAACAACAAACAACAATGGCAGCAGCAATAACACATAGAACAGGAAGAGATAAGGATCAAGGGAAAGGATGAAGGGATGAAGGAAGGAAGAAAGGAAGGGAGGAAAGAAGAGGAAAAAGATTATTGAAACACTTTTTAATATAGGAAGAGAACAGAAGGAAATTCAGAAAGAATCAGAGACAGGGCAGCATTGAATTTATTTTGTCATTAAAAAGAAAACAAACAAACATACACCAAGATGCTCATTGTAGAGATTTGCAATACCATGTGCAATTCTTTTTCCAGCTGTGTTGTCTATGTGGAAATACTCATTGTATTTGTTGTTAAGTTCAGAATAAAAATAAAATTAAATTAATTAAGAAATCCATCCACCAATAAAAAATACAAGACCTTTCCCCTATGGTACCTGATAGGCCCACAATGTTTTGCATGTGAAAGGGACAGGCGTATCAATAATATGAAATTTAATAAGATTCACAACTGTTCAGTTAAGAACTTACTTGAATCCTTCAGCTCCATTATTTTTCCTCCAATTCAATATAATCAATCAAATAAAGATTCATTAAATACTTAAGTACTATTTTCAAGACAGAGTGCTAAGAGATATAAAGAAAAATTGGTACTATCCCTCTTTAAGGAAAAGGAATTTATGGTATTATTTTAGGTAATTATGATACAAAAGTCTATGATTATAAATATTTGTTGTGCTGAATTGAAAGGGGCAAAGGAGGGATGAAGACAGCACTATGAGAGTTAAAGAAATCAGGAAAGGTTTAATGGAAGAGGTTCTACCTGTAGTGTTTTTTAAAGATTTCAATAGGTTATGATGAGAAGAATGTATTCCAGGCATGTGCCATGGCTTTTATGCATGAAGAGAAGCGCAAACATTGAAGGATGAGAAGAGAGAGCAGATGGTAGTCCAGTTTGACTGGAACATAAAGTATAAGGGAGTAAAATAAACTTGGGTCAGATTGTTGATTGCCTCAGATATTAGGCTAATAAGCTTCCATTTTATACCACGGCCAAGAGTGAGCTAATAAGGTTTCTTGAAGAGGAAAGTATTATGATCAGACCTATGTATTATGAATATTACTATAGCTACAATAAGATGGGCAAAGAACAGAGATGAGAGGGTAAGATTTGATATAAGAAAGAGAGAGAGAGAGACTTCAAATGGTGAACCTGGGTGATTGATAAGATGATGAATCTACAAACACAAGAATTAATGGGGAACAGCAGGTTTTGGTGGGAAGAGCAAGAGTTTAGTTTGGGAAAGGATGAATTTGAGTGCCAGCATGACAACCAAGTGGAGAGAGTCAAAAGGCAGATTGAAATCCAGAAGCTCTAGTCATATAGTAATAGATAAAATCACAAAGGAAGACCATCATGATGTACAGCAGGGCTGTCCAAAATACTGCCTGCCGGCCACACACAGCCAGCAGTGAGATTTTATGTGGCCTGCCTGTGGGTTTTAATTTTCAAGAGCGAAAAAATAAAATAATAATTTGCATGGAATGCGCATTAAATTTTTTAATTCCATCACTAATAAATAATCTCATTGATGTTAATTTTCTTTAGTGTTTTTAAGCAGTATTATGGATGGAGCACATCACATGGAATTTTCAATAGATCACTAGATGCCTTCCCTCTGTAAGATGCAGACTGGTCACTATGCACCTACCTTTATACTGCTGTGTTGTCACTTTGTTGTTTTGTGTTTGCTTTCACGCTTTGCGCCTTTGCCTGTCCTATTGATGACATACATTCCCCCCACTTTCTATTAGTGTACTGTATTTTTTATTCTAAGTGCAGCCCTCAAATAATTATTTTATTTTAATGCAGCCCTAAGATAACCTAAGGTTGGACAGCCCTGATGTTCAACAAAGAGTGCTGGATTTAAAGTTAAAAAGGATCCGAGTTCATATTTTAGCTCTTCTACTTACTACCTGTTTGACCTTGGAAAATTAACTTAATCTGTATTTATGTGTATGTATGTATATATATATATATGTATGTATGTATATATGTGTATATACAAACATACACATATGTATGTATATATAAAACAAATTAAAAACACATCACATCTTAAATTAGAGTTGAAATAGATGAGTTCAAAGATCCCTTCCAGCTATAAAGCTATTAACCTCTCAGATTGGAGTTTAAGGAGAAGAGAAGCAAGGTCAGAACCTTATGGAATATCCATACCCAAAGGTTTGGAGGAAGAAAAAGAGGTAGAGAGGAGTGTTTGCTTATTGTCTGGTTTGTGGTTGGTTGTAGTTGGTTTGTTGATGGTGGTGGATGACTTGGTGGTGGGTGTTAGTTTGGTAGTGATGAATAGTGAGATAATTTATTTGAAAGTACTTTTGTAGCATATTTGACTATGAAATTAGCACTTAATACTGCTTCTTCAGGACGCAACAAAGAATATATTCAGGGAAATATGACTAAGTCTATTATTATTACCACTTGTGCTTCTTCTTTGAGAGATGCTAAAAGTTTGGTTCCAATTGTATTTTTGAGGTATGGAGTAGGGGTGGCAGGGATTGGGATTTTATTCTCATATTTAATTAGAACTGGAGTAGAGATCCCAGGGACAGGGATGGAAAAACTGTTTAAAATATCCAATATCCAGATATCCAATAAAACATGCATGTGTTGAAACTACTTTTGGAAGATAAAATTACATTATAATAAAGGGAAAAAGAGTAAAGACAACCAAACACCGATGCCACAAAAATCCTGGGGTCGGGGAGGGGCGGCAATTCTGTGGATTTCCCTTCCTCACCACTCACCTCCTCAAGAGAGATCAGTAGAGATGTTGGGCACAATTTCCCTCCTTTGACAGGTGTATCCAAAAGGTTGTAGGAATAATGGTGATACTATGGAGCCATTGTGGCTCTCCAGTGGTTTCTCAGGGTCTGTCCACGTTCATGCAGCCCCAGAAGCCATATTGGAGTTTAGGATCGGAGGAACTCAAGAAAGAAGGTGGGCATGATTTAGGGTTCGGGCGGGGGGAGGAGGTGTGTGATCCAAGGGGAAGCTAAGGCAGGGCCAGAGTGCTCCGATCCCCTAAGGACCCCCAAGGGAGGGGAGAGGGCTGCACAGGCTCTAGTCCCTGCTTCCCAACCCTTGTCTGGTGGGTGGTCTCTGAGTACTGTGTTTTTCTTCATACCTTCCAAGTATTCCTGTAGGCAGACAGCAAGGACTGAAGCCAAGATTTTATCATTGTGCCAGTGCTTCAGACCAAAGGCCTAGGTGACTTGTGCTGGATGCGGGCTGGCATTCCAAGCAAGATGCAGCGACACGAGGCGGAGGTGACTCGGTCTCCGCCCTCATAGCCTGGTTGCTTAGCCCAGGAGCATAGGGTGAGAGGCCTCTGGCCTCCGGCAGAGCGCTGGCCTTGACCTGCCAGGCTTGCTTCTCCAGCTCCCTAGGCCACCTCAGGGAAGACTCTGGCTCCCTGCTCCTTGCGGCCCCATCAGTGGCTTCCCAGCCAAGGCTTGCTTCTTATCCTCCAGGGTCCGCTGCTCCTTCCATGACTCCTCTGATGTTTTAAGGGCGTTCTGCATCAGGGACTGGTCAACAAACCGGGGCTGCAAGGAGGGGAGCCCCAACCCCACTTCAATGGGGTTCTTGTTGGGGTTCACCGCTGAGTTTTAGTGGACGCTGAAATGATAGCTGACCCGAATGGGCTCCTACTCACTGGGCTGAACGCCACGAAACGTGCAGATGATCCTTGAGCTCTCCTGGCTCATCCGCACGGGCCACCTGTCCATTTCCGAAGGGGCCTGCATCTCCACATGATCCGTGATGGGTCTGCTTCCTCCTCTGGTTGATGACATCATTGGAGAAGACAGCATTCTTCACCAGGTAAGGCAAAGATTGGAATCTCACGCAGATACCACTTCCAAATCGATTAGGACCAAAATATGGGC
This sequence comes from Phalanger gymnotis, assembly GCA_028646595.1. Taxonomy (NCBI): domain Eukaryota; kingdom Metazoa; phylum Chordata; class Mammalia; order Diprotodontia; family Phalangeridae; genus Phalanger; species Phalanger gymnotis. The sequence continues at coordinate 287,727,200 of CM053622.1, read as the reverse complement.
ATCAGTGGCGCTGGATAAGCATAGTGTTTCTCAGTCTTAACACCATGCTCACACTCCATCAAACAGACAAACCAACCATACCTGATATCTGAACTGAATAAAGTCACCAAAAACCAAGCGCATTGTATTAGAATGATACCATAGTACACAGATAATAAATGTAAGATAAAATCAGAAGAGGAGAACAAATAGATGTGGGTATTGGGGAAAGTTTGCCAGGGACCATGGCAGCAAAGTTGATCCTTGAAGAAAGGTAAACATTGTGAGAGGCTGTGATGAAGAAGCAGTGCAACCTAGGAAAAGAGAGACATGACACAGAAGTAGAATGCAAAGTGCTAGAAACAGAAAGGCATTCAGTCTGATAGCACAGTGGAAGTATACTATCGATGGCTTTAAATAACAGACTAAGGATTTTTGTATTTTATACTACAGGCAATAACCTTTTGTTCTGATGATAATTTGTCCTAGGAAACTTTCTTTTAGGAAGTAGGCTTTTAAGGGGAATTAATTTTATTATGAAAAAAATGGATTTGGTTAAGGTATAAAATTAGATAAATGTATTTTTTAGATATTTTTCTACCTATGTTTTGTGTTCCTCCATGTTTTTGATATCAATTCTTGAAAGTTTCATCACCAGTTCTAATTAAATATAAGAGAATAAAATCCCACCCCCCCAAACCTAGCTTAAAATACAATTGGGATCCAAATTTTTGCATAATCTGTTCATCTTTCAGAAGACAAACACAAGTGGTAAGAATAATAGTCATATTTATCCCAAATAAATTCATTGTTTTAAAAAATTCTACTCTTTTTATATAGTCTTATTTTCAAACATTTATTTTCTTGGACTTTATTCAAATCAAAGATGGGTACTGTCATTCTGGAAGAGGACCAATGATATGAGGAAGGTAATGTCTTGACTTGCAAGTGAATTGCATTTAACTGATGCAGGGCGGTGTAAAGCTACCAGCCTCATTCTCTCCTTCAGAGCCATCTGGGTTCAGTGGCCAGACATAGATCAGGATGACTGGTGATGGCCCCAGATGCAGTGGGGAGATCTTGGCTTTTTTAAGCTAAGATCTCTCCCAGATCTTCAGTAATTAAGGCTAGGTAAGAAAGCAAAAGATGGCCTTTTTTTACCCTCTCAAAAAAGCCCTCAGGGTTTCTAGCCAGAAAGAAACAACTGCTATTTACACTCACCCTGAGCCAACAAAATCTATTATTGGCCAATCAGTGAAGCCAGAATGATTTGTGTTTAAGGCATAGTCTGGTAGCTCCAGTTGAATACCAATGGATTTATCAATGCCTGATTTTTCAGAACTCTTTTTCAAGAAATTTATATTCCTTTGGGCAGAGTACCCACATGTAAGTGTATGATTCAAAATGTGGACAGAGGGAGGGAGGAAGAAGGAAGGATTGCTCAACCAGAACTGGCCAATTGTGTTCCCAGTGGAGCAGCTACTACTACTCACATATTGTTGTTTGCCTGTTGTTCCCAAAGAGGACCAATTATATTAGGAAGGTGATGATTAATAGTTAATAGTATTATATTGGATATGCAAGATTTTAAGTAGCATTATGAAGGAAGTAATATCACAGATTGTTTCTTTGAAAGGCTGCAGGATTTTGGATTCAGAGGGCCTGGGTTCAAATTTTACGCCTGCTATTAATTACTTGTGTGACTTTGGGTAAGTCCTTTATTAGCTCTGAGCTTTAGTTTCCTTGCCTATAAAATTAGGAAGATTCAACTAAGTGCTATCCAAGAGTCCTGACATTTATAAGTCTGATATTAAGCGAGACACATCAGTGACACAGTGGATAGTGACAGGCCTCAAGCCAGGAAAATTCATATTCATGAATTCAACCCTGGTCTTGAATACTTACTAGCTGTGTGACCCTGAGCAAGTCACTTAACCCTGTTTGCCTCAGTTTCCTCATCTATAAAAATGAGCTGGAGAAGGAAATGGCAAAGTACTCTAATGTTTTTTCCATGAAATCCCCACATGGGGTCACAAAGAGTCAGACAGGCTAAAAATGACTGAACATGATATTAAGATCCTACAAGGAAGTTCCATTATATTTTAAAAGGTTGCTTACTGCTTCAGAGCAATAATACATGTGATTGTATATGTTATTTTTTGTGGTAAATTCTTATTAAACCAGCAAAGCTGATTTTTTTCACTCAAAGTATTTCCAAAATGTGGTAGTAATAGTGCATTATTAGACTTGGTGCTAAAGTAAATTGAATTTTATAAGAAAACTATTACTATTTGAAGAGGTTCCCTAAATCATCTATTTTGGGAATTTGTGTGGGAATATTCCTATCTGGGATAGGCATGATTAATAATTTTTAATTTCTTCTTCAGAGATTAATGCAGTATCTGCTCTCTGAGTTATGGGTAGTGGTATTACCAAACATTTGCCTTGGCAATCTTAATTTCCCAGGATTTCTTGGTTTTAAGCCAAATGTACCTATTTAGAACAACATTTAAACATTAGCGCTATCACTAAATCAATGAGAAACAGAGGAGAGATCCAAAGTATTAAGAAAATATCTCTAAGCATAGTTACTGGTTTTGTCAACACACACAGAATCAAATGTGCTATGCTAGTCTAGCTAATTTTGGTGTGAGATTGTAGTCTATGTCAATTGGATTAAAGTTTTGGCATAGCCAGAAGTTGTACATCTCTACTGGTCTGCAGATGCATGACTTTGGTCATGAGGAGACTGGCCAACATAGTATAGTTGCATTGGTTCAAATTCACTATTTTCTATCAAAAACAACATAACATTTTACATGACAGATGCTGGACAGATTTCAAAAAACAGCTGTTACTGTGAAGAACAGTTCTGAAATGGAAATGATTCAATTGTTCTGATTGAAAATATTTTATTTTAGACTCAGAACAGAGTCTTGAGTTTTAAGCTTGTCATAGATGTCCCAAGGTAGAAATCTATAAATATGCATTCATATCATTTTTCAGCTATACTGGAAGGGGATGTGTGCATACATTCAAACAGATAGATCAATAGAAGGAGTTATTGGGGCAATGCAAGAAATATACTGGAAAATATTTAAACAGCATCTCTCAAATACATGCAAAAGTCACTTTTAAGATTAATCCACATTATCAATATTTTTCTCCATCACTTTCTTAAGGGTAGATAATCAACAAAATAATAAATCAAATCTTGATTGCAGAATGCACCATTTCTGATTTAACAACCAGCTCTCATGATTCAGTTCAAGTTGGCATCAGCACACTCCTAGAGAGCAAGATAGCAATGTTTTCACCTGTGTGGACCTAACTATTGTGCAGATAAATGTCAGTGTACACACTACATAACAGTATAGAGAAAAGTTGAACTTATTTCCCTTATGTTATTCTGACTCAGAAGAAACCGAAGAGCACAAATGATTTTGAAATGTGATTTTAAGTAAGCAACGGGGTTACCTGTGTAACTCCAAGCATCATTTCTGTTGTTTTCCTTAATATAAAAAAGGAGGCTTAGGCCACATCTGTAGTGCTGTATTTCAGAACAAGGTGTGCTTGTTCTACCAAGGATACACCAATAATTCAAGGTAATCAGCAGAGTACATTACAGGGGAAATTCTGAACCAACAAGCTGTACAAACAGAATAGCAATCAGAAGATTTAATGCATTTCTGATGTACATTTAAGGCACTGACACTGGGCCACAGATGTACATGTGTTGTGTTTTATATTGCTGAGATATGGCCTGTGAGAACCTATTATAGCATATCATCATCCAAAACTACTGGGCCCAGGAAAGGAAAAATTCCATCACACATTACCCCTGCAGATGTATTAGAGAAACAAATTGTACTTGGAATTGAAAAGTCACAGGCTTATTCTGTCTTAATAAATTCCTGCCAAAAGGCTAAGTGTAAGACTAGAAATACTTCCCAAATGTTGTTACTGTATTATCATCTTTGACATCTCAAGGGCTGTTCTGAGGATCATCCAGATATCAGTTCAGAGTTCTCACAATAAATCTGTTTTTTCCTCCAAAAATCTATGCTTGGTTTTTAGCCATTTTAAGTTGGCTATATGTGAGATTTAAACATCCCCTTCACTAAAGGACAGCAATTCTTATATAACTTTGTCAGTCTGATATTGGCATAGATACTTTTCAAATTTTATCTGTCTACCTTTAATTTATTTTGCCACCAAGGTAGTCTGAAGATACCATTTTCCTGGTCCCTTTGTAGCAAACTAGTTATAGAAATGATACAGCAGAATTTTTAAAAATATTACAATAATAAATCATTACAATGCATATGATTTTAAAATTCTGGAAAAAATTGACCTAATTTCCAAGTAGTAGAATCAACTGCTGCAACAGAGGCTGATCATTAAGCAAGTATTTAGGAAAGCAATCGAAACAAGGGCTTCTGGAATCCTTTCTGCCACTACCTTTCACTTTATCTCTTAAGAACAAGTGTTTTCACTATTATCATATAAACATGGCATCTATTAAGGTGTTTCAGTATGATGCTGATAGAATGGTTATTATAAATACCAACAGGAAAAGGAGCTCCTCAGAGCCACTGTTTTCCTACCACTCCATGGATGTATATGTATACGTATAGGTGTAGGTGTAGGTGTATGCATGTACACATGCCTATGTATATGTATATGCCTACCTCTATAAGCATGTATTTTATGTATATGTATATATAAACACCTATGCATATTATAGGTCAAATTTAATTGAAAATATTAATTCTATTTTTTGTTCATATAACATAAGATATGGTAGAAAATGTTTAAGCAAACTCTTATTGAACACAATGTAAGATAAAGGCCTTGAGTAGAACACTCGATTAAGTCATTATACTTAGTTTTATAATCAATCATTTAACAAATATTCATCAAGCATCTACTATGTGCCAGGAACTATTCTACACACTGGGCATACAAAGAAGCACCAAGGACAGTCCCTGCTCTCAAGAAGCTTTCATTTTGATGAGCAAACAACTTTGTACGAATAAAATATATAGGGAAATTTAGAGATAAGAAAAAAGAGAGAAGGAACTACCATTAAGGAGGATCAGGAAAGATTCCTTGAAGAACGTAAGGAAGAAAGGAGTTCCAGGAATCAGGGACAGAAATGTAAGTGCCTAGACTTAGGAGATGAATGAATTTTAGTAGGGAATATCAAGGGCACTGGTGTCAATAGAGAACAGAATATCACTGGGGAAGAAAGGCAACATGAGGTATAAAAATATTGGAAAGGTAGGAATCGTCTAAGTTATGGAAAGTTTAAAAGATAAACAGATTTTATATGCAATCCTGGAGGCAATAGGGAGCCACTGATATTGACTGAATAGGGGTATAATGTGGTCAGATCTGTGCTTTAGGAATATCAGTTTGACATTTGAGTGAATGATGGACTGAACTAGGGAGAATATTGAAGCAAGGAGAGCAAGAAGTAATATGCTGCAATAATCTAGGCCTTATGTGATGAGGGCCTACACCTGAAGGGTAGCAAGATTGTCAGACCGAAGGGAGTTTGAGATAAAAGACATTTTATGTAAGTAGAAATGACAAGACATCACAACCGAGTGGATCTATATATCATCTATATATTTACTACCCAAATCGTAAATCTTCAGTTTAGTTGCTTGGGGGATTCTCTCATCTTAAATGATTTAAAGTCACATTTGCATTTACTGTGTCAGTCACCTAAAGTGTTGTTAATATATGTTACTATGTAGCTGATGTTAAAAGACCAGTCTTCACATGAAGTGAAGAAGCCTAGTCCCTGAAGGAATGTCAAAGGTGATTAGGATGAACAAGAACTGTTTAAAGATCCATTGAAGGAACGGGTAATAGTTAACCTGGGGAAGACATGACTGACATGATAGTATAAATATTATCACTTAGAAGGGTTATTAGACTTGTGCTGGTTGGCCCCATAAAGCAGATGTTGCATGTAAGGATCGCTGCCAATGAGAGCTAATCAAGACAGGAACAGAATGCTTGGAGACACTGAAAGTTGTCAGACAAAGGCTAGATGATCCCATTTTGGCAATATATGGAATGAACTAGATGTCCCTAAAGGTCACTTCCAAATCTGAGATTCTGAGATTAATCCAGTTTTCTTTGGCAACACATTTCACTATTTTATTAGCAGATGGTTAAGAATATTTCTTTGTGTCTAATTTAAATTTCTTCTTCTTCCTCAAGCTATGTCTCTCTCCTCTTATTTTTATCTTACCTATACATAAGGAACCATGACTTCAACTCATGGTATACTAAGGTAAGTACATACCCTTGTGTTTTCTTTACTTTGGAAGGGGAAATGTCAATTAAAAAAAAACTCTCTTCATCAAAGGCTACATTTCATATCATAGTACCATGGTACCCTTGGGCCAGGTATTCCTTGGTGCCCCGTCCCTGTCAACTTTTTTGTGTTGTCTTCTCCCATTATATTGTAAACTCCTTGAGGGAAAGGGTTGTTTTTTTTTTTTTGTTTTCCCATTTGTTTCTTAAGCACGTAGGATAGTACCTGGCACATATAAGCCACTTAAATGTTTTTTTTTTTTATTGAACTAATAAAATTGTTCCTATTTTACATGAGAAAACTGAGACTCAAAGAGGGAAAATGATCTGCTTATGGCTTCATGTGTAGGAGGTATTGAAGAAGAATTTAACTTCAGATTTAACCTTCTAGAGAACGTGTCATCTCTGGCAAAATGTTCAAAATACTTCTAATTTGGGGTTTTGTTGGTTTTCATTGACAAATGAACCTCATTACAATATGCCATGAATGGAATTTCTTTATGAAAACAAGGATCTTTCCATGTTATCTCTCTGTTATGGGAATACTTATTAGTTCTAACCTCAGGAGGTAGAAAACATATAAAGTATTAATAATCACGATTATCATTGTTATTTCTCATTGCAGACCTGAACTCTTTTTTTTTCAATTCTCTCATGGAATGCTTATTTATTATTGTCCTAATCCTAGTATCTCTTCAAACAAAACTACAGATAACAATTAGAAATTAATTGAAACTACTATAAGCTAAAGTTTGTCTCCCTAGATAAATGAAGTTTACAGTAGACTTTTAAAAAGAATCTGGCAATATTCTTCTCAGAGAATTGCTTATTCATGCTATTTATAGAAAGCGAATACCATGCTAAATCAAAAGAAGAAGAACACTATATTCTATGGAAACAGGTTAACATAGGCTACCTTTATTAAATGATAAACATGAGAAGGGAAAAGAAAAACTGGAAGGCCAATTTTGGGGCTATATCCCACTTTTTTAGAGTAGTTTTTAATATAATAAAGAAATGGAGGTTTTTTTCTTTACCCAAAATAGTTATTAATTACCTATTATTTGCTAGGGACTGTGCAAAGTCCTTTGTATATAAAGAAAGACTTTTAAAAGAGTCCCTGCATTCAGTGAACTCACAGTTTAGTGGGTTGTCAAGCTATTATGTCATATTTTAAAATTAACATTTAAAAATATTCTAAGCAGGTAATAATTTTTAATACAAATTCTTTATTATGATATGAAATGTAGTCTTTGATGAAGAGTATTTTTTTAAATTGACACTTCCCCTTCCAAAGTAAAGAAAACAAATATATCTTGTAAGTAAAATTTTGAAAACACTCTTCTTTTCCCCATACTGACCCCTTAGTGAACCAATTCAGGTCTACATTGTCCTTTTCCCTTGAATCCCTAGTCTTTTTATGATATGACCAATTATGCCAAGCTAAGAGTAAACCTTGAATCACTCCTATCATTCAACACCTTCACTCTTACACTCATGCTGATGAACAAAGATGAAGAAAATGACAAAATTATTCTAACTGCATCTGATACAAAATTATGCTACACGACCTAATCTGGGCCCTCACTGCTGGTAGGCAATTCTACTATACCTACCTTGTAAACTCACCGTAGCCCTCTCCATAGCAGATTTTCTTAACCTTTGCATCCCTCTTCAAACCTCCCATGGCTCCTCCCCCTACTTTCTCAGATGAGAACCTCCGTCTCACAATTTTTAGAAAAAAACCATTCTCCAGGATCTTTCTCTTCTCCCCTCTTCTACATCAGTCACTCATATGCCTTCTCCCACTATCTCCTCTTTCGCCTCCAGTTTCACATGACAAAGTGGCCTTACTCTTTACCAAGGCTAGCACCCCTACTTGTTCAAACCATCCCTTTCCTCCACTAGATCGCCCCTCTCTGCTATCCCCACTTTTTTCACTCATTTTCAGCCTCACCTGTCCACTGGCTCATGGTCTTAAAAAATTCCCTTCCTAAAAACCCTCATTTGATCCTTTCTTCCCTGTATCTTTTCTACTCTACAATATGTGTCTGCCATAGGCACCTTTTCTTTTGCTCATATCACTTGTCTTCTTAGCCTCTTACATTCTGGCTTTTGAACATATTGCATTGAAATTGCTCCCCAAAATTACAAATGATCTCTTTGTTGTCAAATTCAATAATATTTTCTCAATCCTTATTCTCCTCAAACACTCTTCATTTCTTGACACAGTTGATCACTCTCTCCTCAAACCCATCACATTTAAAAAGTTGATTTAAAAAATGATGAAAGGGCTGAGGGGGAAAAACCAGACACGTGAATGCACTATTGAAGAATCTCTTCATTCACCAAACAGTTTTAAAAAGTAGTTTGGAACTATGTCCCTAAAGTTACTACACTCTGCATATACTTCATTCCAGAAATACTAAAAATATCTCTATACTGAAAAGAGATCAGAGAAAGAGGAAAATTTCTGGAGAACATCAAATTTTATATAGACGCTTTTTTGTGGTAGCAAAGAAATGGAAATAAAGAGATTGCCCATTATTTGGGGAATGATTGGATGAATTATGATATACAAAGGGTGTCCCTAAAATCTGGACACATAGGCAAAAATGCAAATTTTGAAATATTTGGAATATTGACAGACCTTAGCCCCCTTGACTCCTTTTTCTGGGGTATGCTAAAGGAGAAGGTGTACTCAATGAAAATCTCAGATGCAACAGACTTGACTGAATGCATAAAGAGTGAATGTGCTAAAATTCATGGCATTGTAGAGCTCTTGAGTTCATATGAATATTGCAAAGAGCATCAACCTTTGAATCACAAATGATGGATATCATATTAAAGATGTTATTTGTTAATATTACAATTAAATAAAATGTTGTTGAAAATTCCATTCATTCATTTCTTGAAAATAAGTATTTTTGCCTATGTGTCCAGACTTTAGGAACACCCTTGTATAAGTGTCGTTAAATGTTACTGTAGAGAAGCCTGGTAAGATTCCATCAATTGATCTGAGGAAACAGAGTAGAAATTTGAGAACAATTTATACAACATTGCAAAGACAACAACTTTAAAAGAGTTAAAAGTGGTATGTAGGCACACAATTTACAGCAGCAAATAAACATTATAATCCTATGTTTGACAAGTATAAAGACCAAAGATTTTGGGATAAGAATTTATTATTCGGTAAAAATTGTTGGGAAAACTGGTTAGCAGCATGGCATAAACTAGTCATAAGCCAATATCTTATTTTTTTTTTTGCAAATACACTGGTAAATGTTTACTTTCCAAAATGTCTATTTTCAGATACCAGAATCACAGATCATATACAGGAGGGTGAACCACTGCCACCAACTTGCCTGGTGTGGTTGTTCTAATGCCAAAGTACAGAGAGAACTGGGGCTGGGAAAAGCAGGATGACTTCATACTCTGATTTTTAACCTTTGGAAGGAGATGTCTGTTTTAAGAAATATACATTCCAAGGGACAACAGGATATACTTTCATCCCATCATAAAGAATGAAGCCACCCAGTGTCACTACAGGCTGACTGGTAAAGGCCTTGGCTCTTCCTTGCCTCAGTGCTGAGGTGGGGGAGTATACTTCCCTTCTTTCATTAGCTTCTCCTTCTGCTTCATGACTGCTCCCATGCGTTCTATCATTTTTTGCCTATGCAAACATTCAATGAAATCCTCATGTTCCAGTCTGCATTCTTTCTTGGCTCAGGTCATACCAATTCCATGGGCACACTCAATGAATTCCTTTTCAAAAGCATAGCATCGTGCTGGCATTTTGTAAGGTTGTTCAGCACTTATAAATGTCATTCATTTGTCAATATTGAGGCCCAGCCATTTTTGAATATCAAAGAATGGCATGGCTGTGGCATAGTCGAAATACCGCATCCCTTTCCTTCACAAGTCTCTGCAGTCCTACCCATAAAGCAATATCTTACACCATTACCAAGAAAAGGTAAAAATGATACATGAACTAGATGTAAAGAGAGATTTTGTAAGAAAATTAGAACACTCCAGCCTCATACACTTAGCACACTTACTAGCTGTGTGACCTTGGGCAAGTCATTTAACCCCAATTGCCTTACCTTCCCCCCTGCAAGAAAAAAAAGAAAAGAAAAAAAAAAGAAAATTAGAACAGGAAACAGATTACTTATCAGACTTCTAGATAGGGGAACAATTTATGAATAAACAAAAGATAGAGTAAAGTTAGGTGTAAAACAGATAATTTCAATTACATTAAATTATAAAGACTTTGTACAAATAAAACAAATGTAACCAAGATCAGAAGGAAAGTAGAAAATTGGGAAAAAAAATTATACACAGTTTATCAGATAATGGTTTCATATCTAGAATATATTAATTACTTTGTAAAATGTAATAGAATACAAATCATTCACTGCTGATAAATGGTCAAAGGATGTGAACAGGCAGTTTTACAGTGAAGAAATCAAAATAATTTACAGTTATATGAAAAAATGGTCTAAAATATTATTGATTAGAGAAATGCAAATGAAAACAACCTTGGGATATCATTTTACACCTACCTGATTGGCTGAAATGATAAAAAGGAAAGGTGACAAATATTGGAGAGGATGTGAAAACTTGGGAAACTAATTCGTTGTTGGTGGCATTGAGAAGTGAGCCAACCATTTTGGAGAGCAATCTGGAGTTGTGTCCAAAGAGTTATTAAACTACCTATACCCTTTGATACAGCAATACCACTAATTGGTCTATTTCCGAAGATGTTTAAGGAAAAAGGAAAAGGGACAATATGTTCTAAAATTTTTATAGTACCTCTTTTTGTTGTGGCAAAGAACTGGGAATGGCTGAACAAGTTGCATATGATTGTGATGGATTAATACTATGGTATAAGAAATGATGAGCTCAATGACTTAAAAAAAACATGGAAAGACTTGCACAAAATAATGAAGAGTGAAATGATCAGAATGAAGAGAAGATTGTATACACCAACAGCAATCTTATTTTAAGAATGACTTTGAGTGAATGTTATTTTGACTATTATAAATATCCAAATTAACCATAAATAAAACTAGAAAGAAAAAAAGACACTATCTGCATCCAGAGAAAGAACTAATAAATAGAAGTATCTATAGAATAATTTTACACACATATACACACACATACACACACACACCCCCACACCTATTTGTGTCTAATAGTAGCCATCTCCAGGGCTGGGGTGGAGGGAAGAAAAAATTACTTAATAATTTTGTTGTATGTTTGAAAGAAATAATAAGCCGTGTGTAGTAGATTTGCAGTTTCATGAACACTCATGGTTTTATTGTACTATGTTATGGATATGCTTGTTTTATTCCATAAATTATAAATAAAATTTAATGATGAAAAATGAGTTAAAAAGTATTGTCGATAAAGTGAACAAGTACAATTCTGAGACACAGATAATGATGCATGCTGCCTACCTTCTGACAGAGAAAGGGTGGACTTATGTTGCAGCTTTAGACTTGTTTTACATGGATATATCAGTGTAAGAATTTGGTAACTAGACTATGTTTATTTTCTACTTTTTTCTTCTTTTTTCAGTGGTAGAAGGTGAAAGAGAAAAATATTTTTGTTAAATAAAAATTAAATTTTAAAAATAATTTAAGATAGGGCATCCTTCATGTCCTATTTATTATAAAAGAAATGCCTTGCTGAGATGTGGGAGATGTATTGGCAATTGAAGTGAAAGCAAAAATATGGTTTTTTTCTTAATGGGAAGAGGTCAACTAGCCAAAGGAATAGTGTCATATAGTGATATACACAAGGTATATCACACACCTATGCAGATAGATAGATATAGATATAGATATAGGTATGTTTACTTATTTATTTCTGGGATGAGACCCTAGAAATAGGTAAACCTAACAAAACTGAAAAATTGAAAGAAAAAATGAATAAAATCTAAGAAATATAGTATTAAATAAACTGACATGGAAAACAAGTCAAGGAGAGCCAATCCAAAAATTTATTCGCATCTGAAAAGTACGCTCAGAAAAAAGTCTAGATGTTTTATTTTTTGAAATTATGAATGAAAATTTCCAGAAATTTTAGAACTAGAGGGTAATCATTTCCTTTTGATTCTTGATATATCTCATTTAACGTATTTGTTTGCTTGTTGTCTTCCACATTTGCTTGTAGGCTTTTTAAGCAGGTAATATCTGTGTCTTTTAGTATCCCCAGAGCTTAATAAATATTTATTGACTGACTGACTATCCACAAGGGCATAAAAGACAATTTCTGCTTTGCTTCTATAATCTGTATATGAAGTGACATTTTTTTAAAATTCTTAGTCAAATACTCACTTAGAACTTATCTTGCTATATGGTATGAGATGTTAGTCTTTCCCTAATTTCTGCCATATTGTTCTCCAAGTTTCCCATCAGTTTTGGTTCATCAAACAGTAAGCTATTATGATCATTGTCTTTGTTTCTATATGTTATATATTTAATCTGATCCACAGACTCCTCCATTTTTAACAAGTATAATTGTTTTTGTTATTGTTTTTAAATATTGCTCTTTTGTAGTAGCTTTGAGATCTTCCTTTCCACTTTATTTTTTGCTTTTTTTTTACTTTGTTTTCCTTCCAATCAATATTTTTTTTTCTATGCCTATACAATATTCCTTAGGGATTTCCCCACTGAATAAATATATTAACTTAATAGCTTTGTGATTTTTATCATGTTGGCTGTATTTTTCAATGATCTAATCTGACAATGATCTTATCAAAAAGGCCCTTACTTGAAGACCTAGAGGGCCATATGAGGCCTCGAGGCCATAGGTTCCCCACCACTGATCTGATGTTTCTCTAATTTAGGTCTAACTTTATTTTTACAAAGAATGTTTTATAGTTATGTTCAAACAATCCCTGGTTGCATCTGTACTAGCAGATATTTTATTGCTTGTATAACTGTTTTGAATGAAATTTATCTTTATACATCTTCTTACTGTGTTTTATTCACCATACGTAAGAACGGTGACCCAGATCTGTGAACGGGAAATAGAGTTGTCCATTAATTAGTGCTAGCTGCACCAAATGCTGCAAAGGGTCTCCTGTAATTGGTTTCTCAGCAGTTGACTGATTCCTTTACTGTTTCTGGACTGGGAGCTTCCAAAGTTTCTTGCCTTGCCCAGATGTATCCAACCAAGGTCCCTAGCTGGTGCTCCTGTAGCATACTGGGCTGGCTCAGTGTTATAGACCTCTCGATGACCTTGTAAGTTTTCTTAACTGGAAAAATATCTCAGTCTGACCCTTTGTTGGCTCTGACACTGAAAAAATTGATTTAAAGACTTATTTTAAAGTTGTTTAGAGGGGAACATTGGAAGAGTTCAGACTGATAGCTGCCTGTAATGTACCATCTTGGCTCTATCTTCTAATCTGATTTTAAGGATGGATTTATTTCTTGCGAATAACATATACTTCACTGCTTTCTAGTAAAGTCCATGTAACTTACTAGGGGATTATGAGGACATAATAGTTACAATTATTAAAATATTATTCTTCCATTTTTTGATAAATGTATATCTTGGTAATAGTTTACAATAGTTCTTTGTATCCTCTATTTCCAATATTTGTTGAATTCTCCAGGACATATTGACATTTATATTAATTTTCCCAAGAATTGTAATCTATTGGTTTGAAAAAGAATGGACATTTCTGATTTTTTTAAAATTTCTGCCAAACCAGGTAACATCATACTAGACATTGTCTGTGTTAAATTTCCGCAATTTGTACTGAGAGATCATGCAAATTCTACTATATTCTTATATTCAGGGATTAATAAATCTGAACTGTTTAAGGATAAACTTTGTGTAATTTAAGGTGAAAGGAAGTCGGTTTTGAATTTCTTTCAAAAAATTCTTCCATTTCTTTTACCTCTTCTTGGTCGGTCAACATCATTGTTATAATCATAATTATTTCATTCTCATTATTTTCAATGGAAATCAGAGTTAATTAGCTCTAAAGCAATTCATTACTCAGCTATTTTTCTTTTATACTCAAGGTTCTGCAAATTGTTACAAGGTGCTTAAAATAAATGCTTTATTTAGTTTAATATTGGGATGTAAGCTGTATTCTCTGAGTTGACTGAAAGCATTTTTAAGAAAACTCTATTAGAAGACATGATGATGAGGATGACATGTACTTCATCATGTCCCTGCATGCTTTCATTTTCACCACTGTGTCTATAAAGTTTTAAAGTTGTTCATTCCATGTTAAGTCAGAGATTGTGAGTATTCAATACGGTGTCATATATTAAAGTGTACTTAATTTTGTTTTGTAGATCAATATTTTGTCAATTGTGGGTAATAGTTTTATCTATGATAATCATTTATTTCCAGCAGAATTTATATCTTGATTTGTTGGATCATCTGTATTTGTAGTAGAAAGATTCTCTACCTGTTTATTTATGAATGGCAGTGAGCTTCTGGCATAAAATTATTGCCACCTGATCATATTTTTTTTGTAGTCTGGAAGTGCTAAATTTAGGAATATGAACTGAAATGTTAGACTATTCCAACCATTTCCCTGCAAAATCATCACTGAGCATCAGGACTAGGCTAATTTAGAGATAATTTATATGTAATTTTGATTATTATGACCTAGTGTTGAATTATCAGCATCAAATCACCTATTTCTTGTGATCAAGTTCACCAGATAAACATTGGTTCAAAACTTGGTTTTTATCAGAATACGATTGATGGGTTTCTGTTCATTTCACCCGTTTCATAATCTCTCTCTAATGATAAAGCACTTTCAGTTACATATGACAAATTTAGTGATATGTGACTATTTTCAGAACTTAGCATTGAATGGAAAGGTGATGTCTTTTCCTTCTAGATGTACTTATCTACATTATTAATTTCTGTATCATGATCTTTGAGAACATATAACAGTACTTTTCCTCATTTTTGACAAGTTAATGCTCAATCTATTGAACCTTTATTTTTTAAAATTAAATTTTAATTTTTCCCTATTTACATGTAAAAACACTTTTTAACAATTGTTTTAAAAACTTGGAGTTCCAGATTCTTTCCTTCTTCCCTCCTCAAATCTCCCTCCCCGTTGAGAAAGCAAGCAGTTAAATATAGGTCATGCAAAATATATCCATAAGAGTCATGCTGTGAAAGAAAACAGAAAAAAAAAACTCAAGAAAAATTAAAAAAGTAAAAACAAAATACTTCAATCTATATTCAGACATCATCAGTTCTTTCTCTAGGGATGGATAGTGTTTTTATCATAAGTCCTTCAGCTTTGTCTTGGATCATTGTATTGTTGAGAATAGCTAGTCATTAGCTAATAGCTAAGTCAGCTGATCTTCTTAAAATATTGCTGTTACTTTGTGCACAGCATATTTCACTTTGAATCAGTCAATGCAAGTCTCTCCAGGTTTTTCTGAGAGCATCCTGCTCCTCATTTCTTGTCATACAAGAGTATTCCACCAGAATCACATACCACCATTTGTTCATCCAATGCCCAATTGATGGGCATCCCCTCAATTTCTAATTCTTTGCCTCCAAAAATGAGTTGCTATAAATATTTTGTATACATAGGTGCTTTTCCTTTTTGTTTTTTTTATATTTTCTGGGTTATAGACCTGGTAGTGGTATTGCTAGGTCAAAGAATATGCATGACTTTGTGGCCCTTTGGCCATAGTTCCAAATTGCTCCAAAGAATGATTGAATCAGTTCACAACTCCACCAACAGTGCACTAATGTCTCATTTTCCCCACATCTCCTACATTTGTCATTTACCTGTTCTGTCCTATTAGCCAATTTAATAGTTATGAGGTAGTACCTCAAAATTGTTTTAATTTGCATTTGTCCAATCAGTTGTGAGTTAGAGTATTTTTCATATGGCTATAGATAGCTTTGATTACTTCATCTGAAAATTGATCATATCTTTTGATCATTTATCAATTGGGGAATGGCACTTATTTTTACAAATTTGTCTCAGTTTTCTATATGTTTGAGAAATGAGGCCTTTATCACAGAAACTTGCTTTATTTTTTTTTCATAGTTACTATTACTAACTGTATTTCCCTTCATCCTATCCCCACCGCATTTATTCTGTTCTCTCTCTCCTTTTACCCTGGCCCTCCTCAAAAGTGTTTTGCTTCTGACTACTCCCTCCCCCAATCTGCCTTACCTTTTATCACCCCACCACCACCACCACCACCACCACATTCTCTTATTCCCTTCCCCTCCTACTTTCCTGGAGGGCAAAATAGATTTCTTTTTTTTTCAAAGTTCAACACGGAATACATTTGTTATTTGCAATTTTCAGCATATCAGTAAAATAATTTTGGGAAGCATCTATTTTGGTACATGCTTTGAAGACAGAAGGATAAAATGATATAATTCCTGCAACTGAAAAGGAGACAATTAGCAATGGGGAAAAATGTAAATTCAGAAATTGCTGTTCGTGCTTTAAATATGAGCTTATGAATACGTCTACAGACTTGAATCACGTGGTGGAGTATCTATCATACATTTACTTGAATGACTCCTAATTTTATCAACTGAAAAAAATTGGATACCCACACTTTGAATGTATTCTAAGGGTGGAAAGGGAGAAAACACTCAATTTAACTTAAATTGTATTCAAAGCTTGGCCCTGATTTAATCAAGTATCTATTTAGCTTCAAAGAATAGGAGTATGTCCACATCATCTTTTACCACGTTAAACACTGTTGCTAACACCATTTGGACAAAGACCTGTTTGGGTCTTCAAAAGTACATTTTTCCCAAAAAGTTGTAATCCAACTACTAATTTCTTCCTGCTCTGATTTGAAATACTCATTGACCTCCCTCCTACACAATTCTTCCAAAAAAAAGGTT
>CM053622.1:287691667-287709513 GCA_028646595.1 Phalanger gymnotis | reverse complement strand
AAAAAAAAAAAGAAAATCAATGCTGACAACCAAACATGTCAAAAATAAATTAAAATGTAAAAAAAAAAAAGAAATGATGAGAGGAGTATTTTCAGAAAAATCTGAAAAGACTTATATGAACTGATGCAAAGTGAAGAGAGCAGACCTGAGAGGACATTGTACATGTTGTATAATGATCACTTATGAATGACTTACCTATTCCAATCTTCATATTACAGAAAACTTGAACACCATATTGTCCATTTAAGGGCAACAAAAAGCTCAAAGAAATTAATCTGAAAAACAAAAGCGCAGTTTCTAAGAATTTATGATGAAAAATGCTATCCACCTCCAAAGAAAGAACTGATGGAGTCTGAATGCAGATTGAAGCACACTTTTTAAAACTTTCCTTATGTTTTTGTCTGTTTTATTTTGCAGTGTGATTAATATAGAAATATATATTTACATTATTTCACATCTACAATCTATATCAAATTGTTTGCCTTCTCAAGGAGGTGGAATGACAAGGCAGACAGATAATGAGATAAAATTTGCAACTCATAATTTTTTAAATGAATATTAAATTGTTTCACATGTAATTGGGAAATACTTAACAAGACAAATAAGAAAGATATTTAAAAATATATTAGACTCCTTAATATAAGTAAAAACTAGAGGTAGAAAGTAAAATTACATGCTATTATTTCAAACACCACATTAGAAGCAAAAATTACATAATAGCTGTCTGTGTCACTTTCCAGTTTTGCAAAGAAACTAAATTTACAGTCACTTTTCTTGACATAACAATGTTTGTTTTTTATTAGGTGAAAAATATTCAAGCTCTCTGTCATTCATTTAATGGAATCTCCTTTTTCTTTTCATTGGTCTTTTAGCTATATAAACAACCAGAACTTAGGGGTCCTCTTTTAGCTCTGAATTTTTTTACTTCTTATTTCTCTGTAGAATCATTTTTATTGAGGTTGAACAAGTTATTCTGTCCTTTTTTTAAATTTTTGCTTTCAATCTTATCATCTTAGCCTTCAACTGTGGCTTTAATTTGCTGATTAAGGGAAATCACAATTTATGATATATTTTTGTTTTTTCAGATTCCTTTCTATGAGGTTTTTGTTGCCCTTAAATAGACAATATGGCTTTCAAATTTTCTGTCATGTGAAAATGTTGATGTAATTTTCCATTGCCTTTCTGCAGATCTTCAATAGCTCTTGTCATTTCTGAAATATTGTGTTTGATATCTTTCCTTTGGTGTATTCCTTGATAGCTCTAACATTACTTCTGTGGTTCCTACTATCACAATAACTAATTTGTATATACACATGAATGTATGTGAAAATATATATGTATGTGCATATGCATACCCACCTATCATAGACGCATATATATATACATATGCACACACATATATACACATGTATATATCCATATACACATATATCTATATCTATCTATATAGATTTATATATTTGTCTATATTGATATATATACATTTATCTGTACATGTATACACATAGATACATACACATATATACCTACACATGCATGCATATACATACATATGTGTGTATATGTGTATAAATGTATAGTCATGTGCTAATCCTCCCTTATTTTTACTTTCTGTCAAATATATGGAAGAATTCATTCATTTGGGATATTTATAGAAAATATTAACTTTATATATTCCTGTCATCAGATGCTGAAAGTACTTTTTGATATGTGATATTCTCATGAAATTGTGCCCACCTATTTTTTCATTGTAATTTGACGTATTGGTCATACCTTATATTTGTTTCATAGTTTATGGGATTTATAAGTGAAGATGTTTAATGACTTGAGTTTCTTCAACTTTTTCTTCTTTAAATTTGAGTGCTTTTGCAATATTTTTTAATTTAGTCTAGTCTAAGCTCAATGATAATCATTTTCCTTTAAAAACAATAATGATTCATCTACATTGCTCAACAATACTTTTTGTGTGTGTGTGAATTGGAGTTGAAGGGACAAATGACCAAAAATAATTTAAAAGCCTTTTCCTATAACTGATGAGATCTTTTTTCCAATTTTCTTAAGTTTTAGTCCTGGAAAATAAACAAATCATTCATATCTTCAATTCATTTCATGTGCATTCACATTTTGAACTCATATGCACTTTAGTGGTCAGCATTTCCTTCAATAAAACATTTCCAGTGAGTGAACTGTTGACCTTTCCTTTTCTTTTTCCCCTTTCCTTGTCTTGCCTTTTTTCCCTTTCTATTGCAAAGTGTTGTATCTTACTTTATTAAGGAACAAGAATTTTGTGAGTATCTGAGGATTCCTTCCACATCTTCACAACAACTCTCCATGTTTCCAAGTGCCCACTTTAAATTACCCCAACCAGCATGACCTTATTTTTTTTTACTCCACATTCCCCACCCAAAGTGGACAAGTATTTCTGCTTAGAGGGAGATATTGTCATCATCATCATAATCATCACCATGATCATCAAGAGCATCATTATAATGTCTGTGGTCAGAATTCATCCTTTTATAACATAATGCTATAGGATTTATTTAAACAGAATTGCTGGTAGTGACAAAGACAAATAGTGACAAATAAGAAAGAGAAGTTGGATCCAAAGAAAAGTTGCCTTTGGTTACTGCTTATGCAAGACCATTTATCAGGATACTATTTAGCTCAAAGTTTAAAGGAAGTCAGCCTCCAATTAATAAATCTTCTGATTCTTTGATACCATGTAGATTTATATAAAAGAACCAATAATAACTAAAGTTCCTAGCATGGGACTTGGTAATCATATACTGACCTCATCTTAGGAGTGAATTATTGTTATTATTAATTATTATTATTATCAGTGCTAATGGTAAATATTATTACGCCTAACCTATTATGAGCTAAATGAAAAAAAAAAAGCTAACAGGAAGTAAAATCCCTCAGCAGTCTAGAATTTGGTACACCGTATTTTTCTATTATGTAGAGGAATATGAACACACAGAAATGTTTAGTATATACCAATATAACTAGCTCAGTGGAATGGATGGGACACTCAGATCTCAGGCTGGTCCCTACTGGTTTTATTGCTTTACAGATTGAAATATTTTTTAAAAAGATCTTTCTGAGGACATTGACAACTTGTCTTCAGTTTATTATCACCATAAATGGCTCAGCTTCCCAAATACTTAAACTTGTACGTTTGGATTAATACTTAAATTCTTCCCTATTACACTGTCCATATTTAATCTTTCACCAAAATTTGGTTGCATTTCCCCAATGCTCTTTTTCTGGATCTTCATGCATTTCAGGCATTTAATTAGCACCGACTGTGGCAGGGGATAGAGATACAAAGGCAAAAATGAAAGACATGGTGCTTAAGGTGTTATATACTTGCTTCCTTCTTAAAAACATTTCTATATCCTGAATTTATTTATTTTTTTTGCAGGGGGGGAAGGCAGGGCATTTGGAGTAAAGTGACTTGCCCAAGGTCACACAGCTAGTAAGTCTGGCATGTGTCTGAGGTCAAATTTGAACTCAGGTCCTCCTGACTTCAGGGCTGGTGCTCTACTCATTGTGCCACCTACCTGCCCCATATCCTGAATTTGTTGCCCAACCACCTTGTACCTGGACCATCCTGACTCCTTACTAGACTCCCCTGCCCCTAGACTCTCCCTATCACAGTGCATGTTATGCAAAATTATAAAAAAAAATTATTCACCCAGCAACATGCTCATTGAATACACCTAATCATCCTTTTCCCAAAAGTCACATGGTAAATATGTCAGAAAGAGTTAAACCAGTCAGTACACTTTTGGTGCATAACTAAATGACTAGATGACTAAAAAAAATCATCATGACAGGTAGGAGTCACAAATTCAGCCAAAATGACCCATGAGATTTAAATGAGTCACCCAGTATTTGAATTGTCCAGTCAGAGCTGCAGTAGCCCACCCATATAGCATACTTAATCTAGATTAGTTGTCCTTAAAACCATAGTTCAAAAAATATGAGAGTGGTGACAATATGAACTTAGAGAGAAGGATTAGATTTTCCACTTGAGTTGGGGTAAAATAGTCATTAATATAAAGTACTGGCAACATGCAGCACTACTCTTAACTCTAAAGCTCGTCTCTGTTGTAACTAGGTTCCAGGAGAAGGAATTAATTTTAGAGGTAATATTTGGGTGTTAATCTATAGTCAGCTATCTGTAGCAGGTGTAAATATGAGGGCTCTCCATTTCAAGGTGTTTCACATTCAGCCTGTGCTACTGACTGATGATTAAAGGAAGTTATAGAGAAATAGATTCTTGTTGAAGTGATCCAGAAGGACAGCCAACAATGGTCTATCTATTCACAATACTGATAGAACATCGAGTTGCAACAGTTTTGAATACATTATCAACAACGATTACTAAAAAAATGTCGTTTGTCAAACCTATTTGACCCATTTTCTCATCTAACCTTTACAACAACCCTGCTGAGTTGGCTCCTACAAGTTTAACTGTTCTAATTTTAAAGAATAGAAGATGAGACTTCTGTGGTCACATAGCTGTCAGAAGTGAGATAGGAACCCATCCTATCTCTCTTCTCATTCTGTGCATTACCTCTTTTTGCAGGTCATCATGATAGAACTCTGATTGCACTCATATTACGGAGACAGATACTTTTGGTTCCATTTATGGGCAAAAAGAAAGGAATGAGGTCTATAGGCCCAAATGTTTACAGGATAACTAAAAGTCACTAAGTTGTCAATGTAATTTAAGTTGAGTAAATGAATGAGAATAAATTGATCATTAAATAATTTAATAGACATCCTTAACAAGACACTCAGAAATCACACACCTTCCATACCACGAATATACAAGTTTAAAGTAATATGATTACAGTGTACACCTGCAGACCCTATTGCACTACTCAGGCTGTGTGTTTTACTGTAGGTCAGGGCTGTTAATCACTAGATGGCCTCAGGGTAGCTACATAGAGCCTTATTTATGGGCAAATCAAGAAACCGAAATACTGAACCGTGCCTGATTAGCTGCACTAATATGCTACTTGTGGCTAATTTCTGAGCTGCTTAACTCACAGGTGTTTGCCCTTGCCAATAAATCATGCCTTCCACCTCCTCTTTGCACTCTCGGTCCTGCCATGCATATGTGGAGCCTATTTAAGTGACAGGCAGGAAATAATTGATGATGCAGTAAATCACTCCCGTGCTTAGCCAACTGGTTCACCTTTGAAACAAGCACTGCTCCATTCCCACTCTCCAGCTCATTTCAGATGTTATTGTAACCCAAGTCTTCTGTGCCACTGCATGCTACCTTTCAAAAGTACAAAGTGTACATTTCCCCATTTTTATTTGTTTTACTTGTAGAGCACACCCTTTGCATAAGACATTGCCATTAAAATTTCCACCACAGCCAGCAATTCAATGAAGCAAAACAGAATTCCAATGACTTAGGAGGAGAAAGGAAACTCACTAAGAACTCTAGCAGCTATAGCCTTCTATTTCCCTTTAATTTATTTTTGTTTAATTAAAAGTCTTGATGAAGTGGACCTCAAACCAAACAAAATGGTCACTCAATTTTGTGGGCACTAACTTTTTCATTTAGAAAAAACAAAGTAGATATTTTAGCTCTCTGCAATAGTAATTTATAGTAAGACAACCTAGAGAATTTTATGTAAGGCAACATCTAGGTGAAAATATATTTTACAAAGTCCTCAGATAGAGGCCTATATAAGAAATAAGAAAAAGGGAGCATGTAGCAGGCTTGAAAAAATAGGGTTTTTGTTTTGTTTTGTATTTTGCAAACTATATCTAAGTAATATTGATATGGGAAAGTAGAATGAGATTGAATGAAAGTAAGATGTGAGGAAAGATGAAATGGTTATTAGAAGACTAGAAAATGTAGATTTATCCTATTAGAAAAATAACAACAATCTTCACTTGGAAATGGCAGAATGAAGGAGTTCCAGATGTCATATCATCACTGAGCTAATGAGAGACCAATAAGTCACACAGTAAATCTAGAAAACAACTGGAATTGAAGCCCAAAGACTTGTGTTCAATAGCCAGCTTTTCCACTTTCAATCTGTGTGGCATGGGGCAAATCTGACCATTCGCAAGGCACCATTTCCTCATCTATGAAAGGGAATTAATACTAATAACAAGAAAATCACAACTATATATTTATTAACAGCCCTGATATATGTATATACATACATATACACGTATCAGGGCTGTTAAGATTTAATTTGTTAATGTATGACAAGCACTTTGTAACCATGAAGTGTCACATGGACATGAATTGCTAGTTTTATTGTTAAAGGAAAACCATATCCTATATGACTTTTTTTTACATTGTTAGCCCATTCTCACTATTTTTAGTACCTTAAAAGAGACTTGCCCCTCATCAGAAATTTAACTTATGTCGATGTATAATTTTTTGCAATTTCCATCTTGCCCAGTTAAATACATGTTGTATATCCAGAATATAAAAAGAAAGTATAATGTCATGCCAAGTAGCCCCTTGTGGAATCTACACAAACATAGAGAAACCTCCAAGAAAACTTTTGTGTGATTGCAGAATGCAGGATACTGATTTGAATGCATAGTTAATTTTGAGACTGACAATTTATACTAAAATGACACAATTTTCCAAGCGCAGAAATATATTATGCCAATACTGGTCAAATTTCATTTGGTTATAAGTCATAGTATGAAAAGCAAGATGGAATAGAAGATTCGTGTTGGATATTCCTTTTGAATAAGAGGTGATGAGACATAAATTGCTTAGTTTCTTCAGGAAAACTTATGACCTTTAGTAGATAATATCTATATACTTTATCTGTCTCTGTCTCTGTCTCTCTCTGTCTCTCTCTGTCTCTCTCTCTCTCTCTGTGTCTCTGTGTCTCTCTGTCTCTCTCTCTCTCTCTCTCTCTCTCTCTCTGTGTGTGTGTCTCTTTGTCTCTCTGTCTCTCTCTTTCTCTCTCTCTCTCTCTGTCTCTCTCTCTCTCTCTCTCTCTCCTTCTCACTCTTCATATATATGTGGCTTTATTCATATATATGGATTTATTATTTTACAACTCATTTAACTAGAAAAGTATAATTTTTGCTACCTTTTTTTTAATTAAGATTTTTTAATTTTAGTTTACAACACTCAGTTCCACATGATTTTGAGTTCCAGATTATCTTCCCCTCCCGCCCCAAGACAGCATGGAATCCAATATATCTTCTAAATATGACTTCGCATTAAACTTATTTACACAATAGTCAAGTTGTAAAGAAGAATTATAACCAATGGAATGAATCATAAGAAAGAAGAAACAAAACCAAAAAAAAAACAAAACAAAACCCCAAAAACAGAAGAGAAAAAAAAGGCAAGCAAATAGTGTGCCACAATCTGCATTCAGACTCCATAGTTCTTTCTCTGGATGTAGATAGCCCTCTCCATCATGAGTCCTTTGGAGTTGTCTTTGAACCTTGTATTGCTGAGAAGAGCTAAGTCTATCAAGGTTAGTCATCACAGAATCCGTATACCTGTGGTTGTGTATAATGTTTTCCTAGTTCTGCTCCACTCACTCAGCACTATATCGTGTAGGTTTTTCCAGGTTATTATGAAGTCCATATCTTCCTCATTTCTTATAGCACAATAGCATTCCATTACATTCATATACCACAACTTGTTCAGCCATTCCATTCACCAATTGATGGGCATCCCCTTGGTTTCCAATTCTTAGCTACCACAAATTGAGCCGCTATAAATATTTTTGTACATATGAGTCCTTTTCCCACTTGTGTGATCTCTTTGGTATACATCCTTAGAAGTGGTATTGCTGGGTCAAAGGGTATGATCATTTTTATAGCCCTTTGGGAGTAGTTCCAAATTGCTCTCCAGAATGTCTGGATCAGTTCACAATTCCACCAGCAATGTAACAGTGTTCTAGTTTTCCCACATCTTCTCCAGCATTTATCATTTTCCTGTTTTGTCATTTTGGTCATTCTGACAAGAGAGATATGCTACCTAAGAGTTGTTTTGATTTGCTTTTCTCTAATCAGTAGTGATTTAGAGTATTTTTTCATATAACTATAGATATCTTTAATTTTTTCCTCTGAAAACTGCCTGTGCATATCCTTTGACCTTTTCTCAACTGGAGAATAACTTGTATTTCTATAAATTTTGGCTCAGTTCCCTGTATATTTTAGAGATGAGGCCTTTATCAGAGACACTAGTTGTAAAGATTTTCTCCCAATTTTCTGCTTCCCTCCTAATCTTTGTTGCATTGCCTTTTTTATACAAAAACTTTTCAATTTAACATAATCAAAATAATCCATTTTGCATTTTGTAATGCTCTTTATCTCTTGTTTTGTCATGAATTCTTTGCTTTCCCATAAATCTGACAGGTAAATTATTCCTTGCTCTCCCAAATTGCTTATAGTATCAGCCTTTATTCCTAAATCATAAACTCATTTTGACTTTATTTTGGTATATGGTATAAGATATTGGTTTATACCCAGTTTCTGCCCTACCATTTTCCAATTTTCTCAGCAGTTTTTGTGAAATAGTGAATTCTTAGCCCAGAAGCTGGATTGTTTGGGTTTATCAAAGAGTAGATTGATATAGTCATTGACTACTGTATCTTGTGTACCTAACCTATTCCACTGATCCATGACTCTGTTTCTTAGCCAGTACCAAGTAGTTTTGATGACTGCTGCTTTATAGTGCAGTTTAATATCTAGTATGGCTAGGCCACCTTCCCTAGCATTTCTTTTTATTAATTCCCTAGATATCCTAGACCTCTTGTTCTTCCAGATGAATTTTGTAATAATTTTATCCAGCTCTGTAAAATATTTTTTTGTAGTTTGATTGGTATGGTACTGAATAAATAAATTAATTTAGCTAAAATTGTCATTTTTATTATATTAGCTCAGCCTCACCATGAGCAACTGATATTTTTTCAGTTATTTATATCTGACTTTACCTGTGTGAAAAGTGTTTTGTAATTATGTTCATATATGTTTGATATATGTTCATATATCAAATATGTTCATATTTGTCTTGGCAGGCAGACTCCCAAATATTTCATAGTGTGTTCAGTAACGTTAAATGGATTTTCTCTTTCTATCTCTTGCTGTTGGGTTTTGTTAGTAATATATAGGAATGCTGAGGATTTACGTGGGTTTATTTTATATCCTGCAACTTTGCTAAAGCTGTTTATTATTTCAAGTAGTGTTTTACTTGATTCTCTAAGTAAATCATCATATCATCTGCAAAAGTGATAATTTACTTTCTTCTTTGCCTATTCTAATTCCTTCAATTTCCTTTTCTTCTCTTTTTGCTACAGCTAATATTTCTAGCACCAAATTTAACAATAGGGGTGATAATGGACATCCTTGTTTCACCCCTGATCTTATTGGGAATGCATCTAGCTTATGCCCATTACAAATAATGCTTGTTGATGGTTTAGGTAGATGCTATTTATAATTTTCAGGAAGGCTCCATTTATTCCTATGCTTTCTAGTGTTTTTAATAGGAATGGGTGTTGTATTTTGTCGAAGGCTTTTTCTGCATCTATTGAGATGATCATATGGTTTCTGTTAATTTTGTTGTTGATATGATCAATTATGCTGATGGTTTTCCTAATATTAAACCAGCCTTGTATTCCTGGAATAAATCCTACTGGGTCGAAATGTATTATTCTCGTGATAAGTTGCTGCAATCTTTTTGCTAAAAAAAAGTATAAATTTAAAATTTCCAATTAAACAAAATGAAAATTATGAAAATTAAAGAAGAAATTGATAAAAATTGAAAGTAATAGAATATTGAACTACTAAATAAAGCTAGAAGCTGGTTTTATGAAAGAAAATAAAATAGATAAGTCATTGGTTAATTTAAAAAAAGAAAGAGAAAAACCAAATTACCAGTATCAAAAATAAAAAGCAAGGATATATCACCAATGAAGATGAAATTAAAACATTTATTAGAAGTTATTTTGCCCAGTTGTGTGCCAGTAAAACTGACAATCAAAGTGAATGGATGAATATTTACAGAAAAATAATGTAAATTGCCCAGATAAACAGAAGAGGAAATAGAATATTTTAAAACCTTGTTTTAGGGGAAAAAACAAACAAGTCATAAATAAGCTTCCTAAGAAAAAATTCTTAGAACCAGCTGGATTTATAAGTGAAATCCACCAAATATCTAAGAAACAATTCCAACATATTACAATTTTTTTTTCTAAATTGGTAAAGAAGAAGGCCAACCAAATTCCTTTTATGACACAATATGTTTTT
Source organism: Phalanger gymnotis (assembly GCA_028646595.1). Taxonomy (NCBI): domain Eukaryota; kingdom Metazoa; phylum Chordata; class Mammalia; order Diprotodontia; family Phalangeridae; genus Phalanger; species Phalanger gymnotis. The sequence goes on along the minus strand of CM053622.1, from coordinate 287,699,244 downwards.
GATATCTAAATCAAGTAAAGGAAAAAGAAAAAAATCACTACAGGCCAATTTCTTCCTTTTTTAATATTTAATTTATTTATTTTCAGTTTTCAACATTCATTTTAAGTTTTCTCTCCCTCCCTCTCCAAGACGGCTTGCAATCTGATATGTGTTCAACACGTACATTCCTATTTAACACATTTTCACATTTTACATTTAACACATTTTTACATCATGTTGCATAGAAGAATTATAATGAATGAGAGGAATCATGAGAAAGAAAACAAAACAAAAGAGAAAAGAGTCTGCTTCACTCTGCATTCCAACTCCATAGTTCTTTCTCTGGATGTGGATGTCATTTTCCATCATGAGTCCTTTGGAAAAGTTTTAGGTCCTTGAATTGCTGAGAAGGGTGAAGTTTATCAAAATCAGGCCTCGTGCAGTGTGGCTGTTACTGTATATAATGTTTTCCTGGTTCTGCTCACTTCACTCACCATCAGTCCCTATAAGTCTTTCCAGGTTTTCCCTAAGTCTGCCTGCTCATCATTTCTTTTTTTATTTTATTCTTCATTTGAAATAGTATTTTTTTAAGTTTACAACATTTGGTTCTACATAATTTTGAGTTCCAGATTTTCTTCCCTCCCTCCCCAAGACAGCATGGTATCCCATATAACTTCCACGTATAACTTTGCATCGAATTAATTTACACACTAGTCAAGTTATGGAGAAGAATTGTGACTAATGAAATGAATCATGAGAAAGAAAAAAACAGGACCAAAAAAAAGAAAAACAAAAGAGAGAAAAAGAATAAAGGGGGAGGAAGGTTAGCACGAAGTGTGCCTCAGTCTGCATTCATACTTCATAGTTCTTTCTCTGGATGTAGATAGTATTCTCCATCGTGAGTCCTTTGGAGTTGTCTTTTTACCTTGTGTCGTTGAGACAAGCAAAGTCTGTCAGTGTTAGTCCTCACAGAATCCATATATCTGTGGTTGTGTATAATGTTCTTTGGCTCTGCTCCGCTCACTCAGCATTATGTCATGTAGGTTTTTCCTGGTTGTTATGAAATCCATATCATCCCCATTTCTTATAGCTCTTTTGGAGAGCAACTTGGAACTGTGCCCAAAGGGCTATAAAAATGTTCATACCCTTTGACCCAGCAATGCCACTTCTAGGGTTGTATCCCAAAGAGATCACACAAGTGGGAAAAGGACCCACATGTACAAAAAATATTTATAGCGGCTCAATTTGTGGTAGCTAAGAATTGGAAATCAAGGGGATGCCTGTCACTTGGGGAATGGCTGAACAAGTTGTGGTATATGAATGTTATGGAATGCTCATCATTTCTTATAGCACAATAGTATTCCATTACATTCATATACCATAACTTGTCCAGCCACTCCCAAATTGATGGGTATCCCCTCGATTTCCAGTTCTTGGCCACTACAAAAAGAGCTGCTATAAACATTTTTGTACATGTGGGACCTTTTCCCATTTTTATTATCTCTTTGGAATACAGCCCTAGAAGAGTTATTGCTTGGTCAAAGGGTATACACAGTTTTATAGCCCTTTGGGCATAGTTGCAAGTTGCTCTCCAGAATGGTTGGATCAGCTCACAGCTCCACCAACAATGATTTAATATTCCAACTTTTCCACATCTTCTCCAGCATTTATCACTTTCCTGTTTTGTCATGTTAACTAATCTGGCAGGTGTGATGTGGTACCTCAAAGTTGTTTTGATTTGCATCTCTCTAATCAATAGTGATTTAGAGTATTTTTTCATATAACTATAGAGAGCTTTAATTTCTTCTCCTGAAAACTGCCTGTTCATATACTTTGACCATTTATCAATTAGGGAATGACTAGTATTCTTGTAAATTTGACTCAGTTCTCTATATATTTTAGAAATGAGGCCTTTATTAGAGACACTAATTGTAAAAATTCTTTCCCAGTTTTTCGCTTCCTTCCTAAGATGGGTTGCATTTCCTTTGTGCAAAAACTTTTCAATTTAATGCATTCAAAATTATAAATTTTGCATTTCATAATATTCTCTATGTCTTGTTTGATCACAAATTCCTCCATTCCCCATAAATCTGATAGATAAACTATTCCTTGCTCCCCTAATTTGTTTATAGTATCAGCCTTTATACCAGGATTGTGTACTTATTTAGATTTTATTTTGGTATATGGTGTCAGATGTTGATCTGTGCCCATATTCTGCCATACTATTTTCTTGTTTTCCCAGCAGTTTTTCTCTGTGAGTTCTTATCCCATAAGTTGGGGTCTTTGTGTTTATGAAACAGTAGATTGACATAATCATTGACTACTATGTTTTGTATATCTAACCTATTCCACTAATCTACTGCTCTGTTTCTTAGCCAGTAGCAAGTAGTTTTGATGATAGCTGCTTTATAATGCAATTTAAGATCTAGTATAGGTAGACCACCTTCTCTAGCATTTCTTTTCATTAATTCCCTTGATATTCTGGACCTTTTGTTCTTCCAGATGAATTTTGATATTTTTTTCTAGCTCTATAAAATAAATTTTTGGTAGTATGATTGGTTTGGTACTAAATAAGTAAATTAATTTAGGTGGAATTGTCATTTTTATTGTATTAGATTGGCCTACTCATGAGCAACTGACGTTTTTCCAATTATTTAGATCTGACTCTATTTGTGTGAAAAGAATTTTGTAATTCTGTTCATATAGTCCCTGAGTCTGTTTTGGCAGGTAGACTCCCAAATATTTTATAATGTCTGCAGTAACTTTAAATGAAATTTCTCTATCTCTTGCTGTTGGGCTTTGTTAGTAATATATAGAAAGACAGATGATTTATGTGGGTTTATTTTATATCCTGAAACTTTGCTAAAGTTATTTATTATTTCAAGTACTTTTTTACTTGATTCTGTAGGATTCTTTAAGTATATCGTCATATCATCTTCAAAGAGTGATAAGTTTCTTCTTTGCCTATTCTAATTCCTTCAGTTTCTTTTTCTTCTTTTTATTGCTAAAGGTAACATTTCTAGTACCATACTGAATGACAGTGGTGATAATGGATATCCTTGTTTCACCCCTGATCTTATTGGAAATGCATCTAGCTTATCCCCATTACATATAATGCTTGCTGATGGTTTTAGGTAGATGCTACGTATCATTTTAAGGAAGGCTCTATTTATTCCTATACTCTCCAGTGTTTTCAATAACAGTAGGTGTTGTATTTTGTCAAAAGCTTTTTCTGCAATTCTTGAGATAATCATATAATTTCTGTTACTTTTGTTTTTGATAGGATCAATTGTGCTGATAGTTTTCCTAATATTGAACCAGCCTTGTATTCCTGGTATAAATCCTACCTGATTAAAGTGTGAAATTCTCGTGATGAGTTGCTGTAGTCTTTTTGCTAACATTTTTACCTAAAATTTTTGCGTCTATATTCATTAGGGAAATTAGTTTATAATTTTCTTTCTCTGTTTTGGCTCTTCCTGGTTTAAATATCAGTACCATATTTGTATCATGAAAAGAATTTGAGAGGACTCCTTCACCAACTTCCCCAAATAGCCTATAAAGTATAGGAATTAATTGTTCTTTAAATGTTTGGTAGAATTTGCTTGTAAATCCATCTGACCCTGGAGATTTTTTTCCTAGGGAGTTCATTGATGGCTTGTTCAATTTCTTTTTCTAAGATGGAGCTATTTAAGTATTTTACTTCCTTTTCTGTTACTCTGGGCAATTTCTGTTTTTGTAAACATTCATCCATTTCCCAAGATTATGAAATTTATGGGCATACAATTAGGCAAAATAATTCCTAATTATTCTTTTAATTTCCTCTTCATTGGAAGTGAATTCACCTTTTTCATTTTTGATACTGGTAATTTGGTGTTCTTTTTTTTTAAATCAAATTAAACCAAGATTTATCAATTTTATTGTTTTTTTTCATAAAACCAGCTCCTAGTTTTACTAGCTCAATAGTTTTCTTAATTTCAATTTTGTCAATCACTCCCTTGGTTTTCAGTATTTCTAATTTGGTATTTAATTGAGGATTTTCAATTTGTTCTTTTTCTAGCTTTTTCAGTTGCCTGCCCAATTCATTGATCTCCTCTTTCTCTAAGGCCAATTTCTTTAATGGATATTGATACAGAAATTTTAGATAAAAAACTAGCAAAATGACTTAACAATATATCACATATATCACAGGTCCTATAATACGACATGGTGCGATTTATACCAGGGCTGCAGAGATGGTTCGATATAAGGAAAACTATAAACAAAGTTTACTATAGCTATAAGAAGAAGAAAAAAAAAAGAAAAAGAAAAAATTCATATGATTATGTCAATAGATGCCTAAAAAGCTTTTTTACAAAATTCAACAACCATTCCCTTTAAAAACACTAGAAACCAAAAAGATCAAATAGAGCTTTTCTTAAAATAAGTAATACATATCTAAAACTATCAGCAAACTTTATTTGTAAATGTGGTAAACTGGAAATCTTCCTAATAAGATCTGAGGTGAAGCAAGGGTGTCCATTATCACAGCTATTCTTGAATATTGCATTAGAAATACTAGCTACAGTAACAAAATAAGTAAAAGAAATTGGAGGAATAAAAATCAGCAATGAGGAAATGAAACAATCACTCTTTGCAGGATGGTATGCTTAGAGAACCCTAATGCAGCATGTTTTAAACTGTAGCTTGTGAAAAATTTGGCAACAGTAAAAAGGTTTCTGAACATGCAATGACCAAGAATTAATTCAAGATCCAATGTGTAATGAATCTGAATTCTTTGTGGTGGTGCTTGCCCATGTTGCATCATGTGACTTAACTGCAGCCTTGGTTCTGAACACACAACATGTGCACTTTGCACCACACATGCCATCATGCCATGCTACACCAACAAACACTGCCAGAAACACCTCAGCTAAGATTTGAGACTATTGTGTATCATGAATTGCATTATTTTTACTGTACATACAAAATGTTCTACTCTTACAGAAATAACAGTTAAATTTTGGAAAATAAAGACTTTCAGTATTTTCCTACTGTCATTCTTTAGCATCTAAATATCACATCACTATATCTTTAGATTGTGTTGTGTTAGAATGTTTGATTTTAAAAATTGCTGTTATCTTCTCCTTTTACAAAAACACAAGTGTTTAGTTGCAACAAGTAAAGACAAATGTCCTTTAGTAATATTTCTCCACCATCATTGCTGTATATGCATGTCAGTGTGAACATCAATTTTTAAAATTAAGCACAAATGCTTTCATACACTAGAGCTAGTATTTATTTGAGAAATTAATATCAATATTTATATTTAGGACAAAAATATTTTTCAGTTATGGATAAATGGCTAAATTTAGACAGAAGAGTAAAAATACTGATGACAGTGTGGCAGAGTCTTTGCTACCAGGTTGTACTACACCTAAATGGAAAATATAAAGAAAATATGTTGAATCATTTTTGCAATATGGCTTTACTTGTAATAATGATTATAGTGTGGAAAAGGCTCTTTGTTTAATTTGTAATGAAGTTTTGGCTGCAGAGAGAAAGAAACCAGCCAAACTAAAGCTAAAATGACTTCTTAATACAAAGCATGAAGCATACTGCAATAAACCAAAGGAATATTTTGAGTCACTTTTAAAATCTTCAAATAAAGGAAGACATTGTTTTGAGAAATTTATTACTGTCAATGACAAGCATTTACTTGTATCTTATGAAACTTCTTGTTTAATTAAAAAAACTAAAAAAGCCCTAGGCAATAGGAAAAGACCTCATGTGACCTGCTGCTATTAAAATGTCAGAAATATATCATCAGAAAATGTATGGGGATGAATTTTGTAAAATTGCTTTATTGAATGATACTGTTTCCAAAAGAATTTATGAAATTAGTAATGACCAATTCCAGCAACTTATTACCAGGCTTAAGGGCAGCCCGAAATTTGCAATTCATTTAGATGAAACAACTGATATTTCTAACATGGTACAGTTGTTACTTTATGTAAGATATGTTTATGAAAGAAGTATACATGAGGAATTATTGTTTTGTCATCTTAGTTAGGGAACATAAGAGGGAAGATATAGATCTTAAAGTCAATGAATTTTTCACAAATGAAGGTTTACAGTGGAAAAAATACTTTGGAGTCTGCACAGAAAATTCTGGAGCAAGGAGGGGTGAAAATAATGGATTTGTAGCAAAAGTTAAAGCTGATAGCAGTGAACATATATATCACTTTTACTCACTGCATGACCCATCAAGAGGCACTTGTAGCCAAAAAAAAAAATCACCAGAGTTAGATGTTGTGCTTTGTGATAAATCATTGGCTTCATTAAAAGTTATTCCCTTAACAATCGTTTGCTTTCAAACCTTTGCAAAGACATGGACTCTGATTACAAAAGCTTATTACAACATGAAGAGGTAGGGCAGCTCTTAAGAGGGAGAAGTTTAAACAGATTATTGAAACTGAAAAATGAAGTTGTTATATTTTTGACCGAGCAGAAATCCAATTTTGCTCATTTGTTTCATAATGACTTATGGCTTTCAAAACTGTGTTATTTCTTGGATATTTTCAAAAATCTCAATAATTTTAAACATGTTGCTTCAAGGAAAAAAACTATAATGTATTTACATTAAAAGATAAAATTGAAAGTTTTATTAAAAAGGTAAACATGGAAGAATAGGGTGGAAAATGGTTCTTTAGAAATGTTTACAACTACAGATAATTTTATAATTGAAAATAGCCTCCCCAAAGATTATTCTTAAGAGTTATAATTGCTCATCCGAAGTATCTGAACACAGTTTCAGAAATAGTTCTTTTCAAATTTTGATGCTAAAAAATTAAGTTGGGTTCATAAACTATACTCAATTAAAAAAAAAAAACTTCGGTCATCTGCCATTAAAAGTTCAATAGGAATTTGTCAAATTATCAAATGACCCAGGTTTAAAACACGAGTTTACTAAAAAGTTATTAAATGAATTTTGGCTTAAGACTAGAACCGAATTTCCAACATTTTCTGAAATGGCCCTAAACATACTTCCACCATTTTGTACTATGTATTTATGCGAAATGGCATTCTCAGCATTGATGACTAAAATCAAAATACTGATCAACTGAAAAATGTTGAAGATGCTCTACATCCTGCAGTATCAAATATTCTGCCAAGATTTAATTCTTTGTGTAAAAATAAGCAAGCACATCCACCTAATTAATATGCAAATTTGTTTTCATCTTTAATAAATAGTAAAATTATATGTATGTCAAAGAATTGTTTCAAAATAAATTTCTTTATAATTTATTATCAATAAATCTTAGATTTTTATATCTATTTTATATACATACATACCCAAGGTTGTGTAAAAAATTCTCAAAAGGGGTCATGAGTGGGAAAAAGTTCAAGAAACCCTATTGTAGAGAATCAACTAAAAAAAAAGTTGAAACAATTAACAACTTAAGCAAGTTGCTAGAAATATAACCTACATAAACAATCAGCATATCAGTATATTAACAACAAAACCAAACAGGAAGAGATGGTAAGAGAAATTCCATTTAAAATAGCTGCAGATAGGACTTCTGGGAGCTAAGATGGTGGAGTAAGCAGTAAATCTCTGT
>CM053622.1:287674710-287691167 GCA_028646595.1 Phalanger gymnotis | reverse complement strand
TGTGGGACAGACCTTACCCAGACACCATCCAGGGTGTCCTGGGCTGGGGCCCTGCTTCCCTCTGCCACTTTGTGGGTTCTGCAGCTCTAGAATTGGTTCAGAGCCATTGTTTTATAGGTTTTTGGAGGGACTTGGTGGGGAGCTCATGCCAGTCACTGCTTCCCAGCCGCCATCTTGGCTCCGCCCCTTCCATCCCTCTGAATTTTAGCTTCATTGGTTTTGTTACTACCAAAAAACTCACAACATTTCTTGTTAATTTATTTTCATTGATCTCTGTAAGGTTAATGGGGTATAAGACTTTCCCTGCCCATTAATAGGCCTCACATGGAGCCCATTAAGGGAAGCTTCCTTAGGGGAAGTTTAATTGTAGAAAGCCTTCTGCACCTTTTGGTGCTAAGCTAATTAGGCACTGAGTCATGAGGCTTGTGATGCCTTTTGGCTCTGAGCCTATTAGCCAAAAGGGTGTGTATTCTGAGAGGTAAGCTTTTGCTTTGAGAACTTGCTTATCAGAAGGACCTTGGGATTCCCTGGTGGAGACTCTAAGTGGCCTTATATGCAGAGCTTCTGGAATGCTCAGATCTAAAGGGTCTCTCCTTCCAGTGGTATATGTAAAGTGTATAGCAATATTGTTTTCATTCAGGCAGTCAAGAGCCCTGTCTGTTGGTCTAATTGTATTTTCTCTGTATTTTCTCTGCTTATATTCTCTCTTGACATTTAGGATGCTGCCTGTCCCTCTGAACTAATGAACTAAAGAAAATTGTTGACCTCTTTAAAGTTGCTTTCCTTTAAAAGCAGATCAAAGAGGCTGCTAGCAGGTCATCCTGGGTATGCTAGAGTGCTTGCTGTTACAATTCCCTTCATTGCTTGTTTGGTCATGAACTCTTCACCTATCCATAGAGCTGGAAACTTCGTTTATCCATTTTTTTCTTGCTGCTGTAATTTGTTAATTTCAACTGTTATTTCTAAGTCAAATATGTATTTGGAGCTTATCTTGGTATATGGTGTGACATGTCAGTTTTCTTGTAGTTTCTGCTATACAACTTTCAGTTTGCCCAGAATTTTTTCGTATAATGAATAATTACCACAGTAGCCTTAGTTTTTGATTTAATCAAACCTAATTTGCTCATTTACTTCTATGTGTTATATACTTGATCTGTTCCACTGATAGTCCTCTCTGTTTCTTAACCACTACCAAAAATGTTTTAAGTACTATGGCTTTGTAGTATAATTTGAGATCTAGTACTGGTAGGTCATCCTTCATCACTCTTTTTTGATAATTTAAAATTCTTTATTTTTTCCTCTCAAAATGGATTTTATATTTTGTCTATTTCTATAAAGTGATGCTTTTTAGAAATTTGATTTTGTTGGTATGACACTTGCTAGGAAAATTTATTGAAGTAGAATTATAATTTTACTTTATTGGCTTGGTCTACCCATGAACATGCCTCCAATTATTTAGGTTTCTTGTTATTTCTTTAAAGTGTTTTGCAGTATTTGTAGTTCTTGTGTTCTCTAAGTATCTTGCTAGCTAGAATTTTAAGTATTGTATAATTCTATAATTACTTAAATTGGATGTCTTTCTATTTCATTCTTCTATATTTTGTAATATGAGTTGATATATAATATATTGTGACTCCACCGATGAAATCATAGGTTTGGACATCCTCTCCCACCAAATATATACATATATATGTATACACATATACATATATATGTATATAGTTTATATATCCAGAGTTCCTTTTGTTGATAAAAACTCAAAACAGGAAACACATTGGCTTTCTGAGGAACAAAATTCTATAAATAACCAATTAGCTGTTCAGATTTCAGTTGTGTCTGACTTTTTCTGACCCCATAGAACACAGCATGCATGGCATGTCCATCTATCTTCCACTGTCTCTCAAAGTCTGTCCAAATTCATGTTCATTGTTTCCATGACACTATCTATCCATCTCATCCTTTGCCATCCCCTTTTCCTTTTGCTTTCAATCTTCCCCAGCAAGTGTCTTTTCCAATGAGTTCTGTCTTCTGATTATGTGGTCAAAGTATTTAAGCTTGAGTATTTGACTAACAGTGATTAGCCGGGATTAATTTCTTTAAGTATTGACTGATTTGTTCTTCTTGCTGCCTGAGGGACTCTCAAAAGTCTTATCCAGCACCACACACTTAGCTTTCCTTATAGTCCAGTTCTCGCAGTCATACAGTGCTATTTGAAAAATCATTGCTTTGACCATGTGGACGTTTTTTCAAAAAGGTTACATCTACTCTGTCCAGATTTTCCATAGCTTTCTTTCCAAAGAGCAAGTATCTTTTAATTTCACAACTGCAATCACCATCAGCAGTGATCTTTGAGCCCAAGTATATAAAGTCAGACACTGCTTCCATTTCTTCTCTCTTTATTTGCCAATAAATACTGGTATCAGTTGCCAAGATTTTAATTTTTTTTATGTTAAGCTTCAAGCCAGTCTTTACACTTTTACTCTTTCACCTTCATCCAGATACTTATTAATTCTTCTTCATTTTCTGCCATCAGAGTGGAATCATCTGCAAAACTGAAATTGTTGATATTTCTCATGGCAACCTTAATTCCAGCTTTTGATTTGTCCAGCCTGGCATTTTGCACGATGTACTCTGCATGTGAGTTAAATAAATAAGGTGAAAATATGCAGCTTTGTTATACCCCTTTTCTAATCTTAAACCAATGATTTGTTTCATGTTTGGATTTGACTGGTGTTTATTGGCCAGCATACAGTTTCCTTAGGAGACAAGTAAGATGATCTAGAACTTCCTTATCTTTGAGGACTTGCTACACTTTGTTGTGATCCACACAGCCAAAAGATTTAGTGTGGTCAATGAAACACAAGGAGATGCTTTCCTGAAACTTTCTTGCTTTCTTCATAATCCAGCAAATGTTGGCAATTTGGTCTCTAGTTCCTCTGCCTCTTTGAAAAGCAGTCTACACTTCTGATAAATCTTGGTTAACATATTGTTGAAGCCTATTGCAGAGTCTTAAACATAACCTTGTTGGTAGTTGGAATGAGTAGAATTGTTAGGTAAATTGAACTTTCTTTGGCATTGCTTTTCTTTAGGTTTGCGATGTAAAATTATCTTTTCCAGTCTAGTTGCTACTGTTCAGTTTTCCTAATTTATTGACATATTAAGTGTAACACTTTAACAACATCATTTCTTAGGATTCTAAGTAGCTCAAAAGAAATTCCATCATTTCCTCCAGACTTATTGTTAGCAATGCTTCCTAAGGCTCACTTTGATTTTACAGGTATCTGGCTCTAGATCAATAAGCACACCATCATGGTTATAGGTGGTAATAATATCTTTCTTCTATAACTCTGTATATTCTTGCCACCTCTTCTTAATCTCTTCTACTTCTACTAAATCTCTGCCATTTCTGTCTTTTATCATGCCCATTTTGCATGAAATACTCCCTTGATGTCTCTAATTTTCTTGAAGAGATCTCTTGTCTTTCCCATTCCCATGTTTTCTTTTATTTGTTTGCATTGCTCATATAAGAAAACCTTGTCTCTCCTTGCTATTCTCCAGAATTCTGTATTAAGTTGGGTATGTCTTTCCCTTTTTTCCTTTATTTTTCACTTTCCTTTATTCCTCAGCTATTTATAAAGCTTCGTCAGACACAACCAGTTTGCTTCCTTGCTCTTCTTTTTCTTTGGGATTTTTTTCTCTGTCTTCTTCTTCTTGTTTCTGCCTCCTGTATGATATTGCAAATTGTCCATAGTTCTTCAGGTACTCTATCTACCACATTTAATCTCCTAACTCTATTCATCACCTCCACTTCATATTCACAAGGGATTCTATTTAGATCATACCTATATGGCCATTTTGTTTTTCCTGCTTTCTTCAATTTAAGTATGAATTTTGCAATGAGAAACTAAGCCACAGTCAGCTATAGGTTTGGTTTTTAACTGACTATACAGAATTTCTCCACCTTTTGCTGCAAAGTATATAATCAGTTTGATTTTGATACTGACTATCTGGTAATGTCTATGTGTAGTGCTGCCTTTTGGGTTGTTGCATCACTGGATCACTGCTTTGTTGTGGTGGTGGTGGGGTGGGGTTGCATAGCTCAATGAAACTATGAGCTATGCCATGCATGGTTACCTGAGATATGTCATAGTGGGGAGTTCTGACAAAAGATTATCCACTGGAGATGGAAATGCAAACCACTCTAGTATCTTTACCAATAAAACTGCATAAACAATCTAAAATGATAAGAGATGATATCAAAAGATGAGCCCCTCAGGTCAGAAGAAAACTTTATTGGCGAAGAGTAGAAGCCAACTACAGGTAGCTCCAGTACTACTGAAGAGGCTAGGCCAAATCCAAAAGAAAGCTTAGTTGCAACTAGTGATGATAAGAAAATATGGTGCTTTAAATATCAATATTTCATAGAAAACTAAAAATTAAGGTCTATGAATCAAGGTAGACTGGATGTGGTGAAACAGAGGATGGAAAGATTAAACATCAACATCTTGGGTGTCAGTGAACTTAAATGGATGGGAATGGGTGACTTTTACTCAGGTGATCCTGAAATATTTTGCTGTGGGAAAGAATCCTTTAGAAGAAATGGAGTAGTCCCTCATAGTCAATAACAGGGTTAGAAAAGCAGTATTGGGATATCATCTCAAAAATGACAAGATGATATCTGTTCAAATAAGGTAAACCATTCAGCATCACAGTAATACAGGTCTATGCTCCAAACACTGATACCAAAGAAGCCAAAGCTGATCACTTCTCTGAAGACCTACAAAATCTTCTAAAAGTAACACACAAAAAATATCACATTCATCATGAGGGATTGGAATGCTAAAGTTGGAGATCAAAAGATAATTAGAGTAACAGACAAGTTTGGCCTCAGAGTACAAAATGAAACAGGGCAGAAACTTTGAAGTTTTGTCAAGATAACTTGTTGGTTATAGCAAACTAATAAATAGCTACATATGAATATTACAAGTATGACATTGTTCACATAACAATAATACTAGTAAAAGACTAAAGGTAAGTTGACTATCAATCAATTAATGCTATTCTGCAGAGTTCAGAGTAGAACAGAAGTAGAACAGAAATAAATCTTTGCCAGTGGTCAGGATGATGCTGGCAGAGTGAATATTCTTTTCACTTTGTAGGTGACACCAAAACAGAAGAGTATAGATGGCCTGTACCTTGGAAGAAATACTATCATCATCCAAAGCAATCTCAGTCAATTAAACAGACGATTGAAAATAAACAAATTAGAGTGTTCAATAAAAGTTAAAACAAGGAAAGAAAAAAAAAATCTCGCAAAGATGATATGGGCAAGATCTGGATCTCTTCTGTTTCCACAATCTGGCTAGCAGCTTCTGTTAGGGTGCAAGATCCACCCACAGCCAGCACCCAGAAAGCTGCCAGCACTCTGCAAAAAACACAGGCTCTTTTGATCTGCCTTAATAAGGAGAGCAAGGTGAAGGGCTTGGCAAGCTTACTTTAATTCAGCACACAAATATCATTCGCTTAGTTCAGGAGAAAAAGCCAGCACCCTGAACTTCAGAGCATAATACAAGCAAATTACAAACATCAACAGACAGACCTTGTCTGATTCAAATCCCAATACATAGTTACCAGAGGTCAACAAAGTCTCAGCATCCGGGTTTACAAGCTGGAGGGCTCCTTAGCCACAGCTGCCTGGAGTCTCTTCATCAATACCGTCTCAAGAGCCCTTAAACAAATTACAAACAGACAGATACAATACAATTCATAGTTACCAACATCTAGGTTCAGCCCGGGAGCTCAGAACAAGGGCTGGCCCAGAGTCATGCATCACCACTGCTGCAGCAAAGAGCTCCAGAAAGGAGAAAGCCAACCCCTGGTTTTATATCTTTTTCAGGGTCAGGGGTGAGTCACATATGCGACTCACCCACATGACCTAGGATCACCACAAAGAGCAACTTAAATCCACTTGGTCTAAAAGCCTTTGCTGTCCCAGACATGTAAACTAGGCCCTTCCTGGAGTTAGCCCCACCTTAGTTGCCAATCCACACCCACATAGGTTTTACACCTAATAGGGGTTTGGGTCTGGGGCTTAGCACTTAGTAAGATTCAATGAAATAGCTGAGTTACTCAAAGCAAACAAAAGTCAAAGTCTTCAAGGGCACTTGTTGAACTAAGTGCTAAGGAGCCCATTTTGCTTACCAACACACCTTCTCAATGAACATTTATTAAACACCTAAGAGAGAGAAATGTTGCCAAGCATTATTAATTGTTCTATAATGTTAACCTTCAATAATACATCATGTGAGATGATTGATCTTTTGGAGTGAATTTCAGCAAAGGGGTGTAGCAGGAAGGCCGAATTTATGATCTCAAAGAGAATCATACATATGTTTGAACAGTTCAGAATCATTAGATATAAGAAATTCTCTAAGTAGAAGGCAGAAGGATTAAAACATTTATTTAGGCTCCACAGTAACAGACCCACAAACCAGCCTCCCCATTTCAACACTTTGATCACAAGCTTCCAGGCCCAATAAGTCCGCCTCACAAGAGTGACCAGGAGGCCACAGAAATGCAGGATGGCATTAAACCAAATCATATTTATGCTACCAGTAAGAAGATCACAAACTGCCCTCAAGTTCTTGCTTGGCGCTCCTTGGTCCACACACAGGTCAGCTCTACTTTCCGGTCGGCTCTGCTTCCGCAGCTCCTGCTTCAGCTTCAGCTTTTTTTCAGCTTTGGCTGTAGCTGTCTCTGCCACCATCACCACCACTTCCGCCACACTCTCCAGGCTGTGTTCCAGCTAGCTCACTGCTTCCTCTCTCCTTCAGCTCTTAACTGCTGTCACCAACTGCCTCTCTACTGCCTTTCCAACTGCCTCACCAACTGCCACTTAGCTCTGCTCCAATCGTTCTGCAAGCTCCTCCCACCACAGGCTTCTATTGGCTCCAGTGCTAGCCACTCCCCTCAGGATCCTGGGAGGCTTACATCCACATAGGTTCCACACCCAACAGGACTGTGGGCCTGGGGCTTAACACTTAGCAAGGCTCAATGAAATACACTGAATTACTCAAAGAAAACAAAGACCATTTTGCTTGTCAACACAAGGGGCTGGAAGCAAGTTAAATCAAATCCTAGTCTGCCTCCTATATAAGGAAGCCAAGTTATACTTGCTGTTTTCCAGCCCTTCGAATGGATACATTCTTTGTGTACTAATCAGACATCAAATAACCTTAAAGGATTGAAAATTTAAAAGAAATATATTTTGAACCTATTGGTCCCTTTTTATTACCATCTACTTGGATTCTCTAATTGGCATCCCCCCTACACCTTTATACCTCTCCCACCTGCATGCGGCCTCATTGTTATTAGATAACCCAGTGTGTGGCAATATAAGCAAAAATCAGATATGACAACAGATTTCCAATATTTACCGCTTGTTATCCACATGTAGTGACTAAATAGTATGGTTGAGAGAGTGTTAGACATGGAGTTAGGAAAACCTGAGTTTGAATCTTGACTAGACATTTATGAGCTAAGGGACTCTGGGAAAGTCCAATAGATAGATAATTAATAGGTAAATAGGTAGAGCAGTAATTAAGCGCTTCCTATGAGTAAGGTAAGGTTCTAAGGAATGGGTGTGTAAATACACACACTTGCATTCTTTTGGGGGAAGATGATGCATAAAATGGAATTGGAAAGTGTGAATCACATGGTGGAAGCACCTCTAAGTTAAAAAGACTGTTGGTGAGGCAGTGGCACAGTTTTTGTGATATGTGAAATGGGAATAAAAATACCTCTACTCTTACAACATTTTTGTAAGGATCAAATAAAATAACATATAATATGTTTGCCATAAATGTAGTTAACATTGTCTATCGTCATCATCATTACTTTGAACAAGTCGGTTAGTCCTTTGAGCATCAGTTTTGCCATATATAAAATGGAGATAAACCTGCTTTTAAGTTGTCATAATTGCCTTGCAGGATTATTGTGAAGTGTATAGTTGTAAACCTTAAGTCATTACAGAAAAAATGAGCTATTATATTAATACTTCTTCATGTGAATATATTCTAATGAAAACTCCAATAAATATATTTCTTCTCCCTCATCCCCTTAACAAAGGTCAAAAGGTCACTCTCCATATTTTCCAGGAATGAAAAAAAATACCTACTAATGTACAGACATATTTTCCTCAAAGGGGATTGTGTGAGTGTGTGTATGTGTTTGCATTATACTGAATTTTATTTATTTATTTTTAGATAAATAACTACAATTTCAAGGAACAATAGGAAAAGAAAAATGCATGATATAACTAGGGAATGGCAGTATCAAGAATTATGGTTCCTCTGTCTCATATTTAAGAAGCACAGACAATATGATATGGCATATACTGTATTACAGACAGCAGGGTAGTTCAGGTATTGGAGAATTAAAAGGGCAGCAGCTAAACCTGTCAGAAGACACTTTCAAGATGTAGCAGTGAAGAATTATATCACAAAGGTCACTCAGAGAAATAAGAGTGTCACAAAGTTAAGTACATCCCGAGAAGATCAGATAATAGGGAATATCTTTTTCAAAGCAAAAATGATAGATTGCAAAAATGGTAAAGTGAAGCACATGCCAGATATAAAGGGAAATCAAGACAAGAAGAAAAAAATAAAATAGAACGGTAATACAATAGAAGTGAAGCTGTAGAAATCATAAAAGAACTGCTTGGGAACAACAGCGAAACTTATTGAATAAAGTAAAATTTATTCAGAACATTCAGATGGTAAGATTCAGAAAAATAACCCTAAGAGTGGCATTCTAGTTGATTGCAAGATGCTAAAAGAACATATTTTTTAAAAAATTGTCATGTGTTTTCATATAACACCACATGAATAATTTAATAGGAATGCCAAAAGACATGAAAAGCAGATTATCAGTGAAATGTTAATGCCAGACCAAAGAATTTTCTATTTAGGTGAATGCCTAGGTCTCGCTTGTGATATTAACGCAATATATTGACCCCTGGAAATGGAGTAGAGACTCTTGAGGCCTATAGAAAGTAAAAAAAAGTGGGGTACTAAGGGGCACATTAAAATTATGATTTAGTGTTACCTTGACTACCTAGAACTTGTTTTATGTTCCAACAAAACTAGTGGTATAGGAGCATATGCATAACCACTAGGTTTTATATGGTGAAACTTTCTTTTGTCATTGTTAATAATATTCCTGGCACCAATCAAGAGGTTTATCCAGATGTCATCACAGTGGAATAAAACATGCCACCAGGAACAGCTCTATTAGGTACACATTTCTTAGAAAAGCAAATGAAATGAAGATCAAATCTCTATATTTAGCCGGTGCTGAAATGGACAAATCTTAGAGTTTGGCATAATAAGATTTGGTGATAGAGAATGAATATTAGGTAGCTGAATCCCCATGTATTAGACTTCAGTATGCTCACTGTCAAGCTAGATTATCTATATTTTCAATTGTGTAGGCATTTTGATTGGGGCTAGTGCCATAATTTCATAATAAGAACAATTAAATAACTCACATGTATTAAGTGCTTTAAGCTTTGTAAAGCATTCATATATATATATATATATATACATATATATGTATGTATGTATGTATGTATATTATCTCATTTTATTCTTTTTTTGGAGGGGGGAAGGCAAGGCAATTGAGGTTAAGGGACTTGCCCGAGGTCACACAGCTAGTAAGTGTGTCAAGTGTCTGAGGCTAGATGTGAACTCAGGTCCTCCTGATTCCAGGGTCAGTGCTCGACTCACCTAGGTGCCCCCTCATTTTATTCTTACAACTCAAGGAGGGAATATACTATTACTATCCCCATTTTATAGAAAGTAAATTGAGGTAAAGAGAATTTAAGGGACATGTCCAAGGTCAAAGAGCTACGATGCCTTAAGCAGGTTTCAAATATGGAGCTTTCTGTATCCAGGTAAATTAACTAACTATGCCACCTGGTTGTCTCATACATTGCCTTAAATGACTAGTATGTGTGCCTACTTTCCCCAAACACTCATTTCTCTGAATGATCTTTCAGATACAATTATTCATTGCTACACCTTAAAAGTATCATCTGACAAATTTAGTTAATGCCCTTTAAATTCTCAAAAAATGTGTAGATAAACATAGACATAGACACGTATGTGTGTGCATTTACATACATATGCACATTTAGACATGTATGTACACACATCATGCATAAAATAGAGACAACGTGGGACAGTGGAGAGCTAGAGGCGGCCAGGTGGTAAAGTAGATAGAAATGCAGATCTGGAGTCAGGAAGACCTTAGTTCAGATCTGGCCTAAGTCACTTAATAGTTGTATGACCCTGAGCATGTCACTTCATCTCTGTTTGCCTCAGTTTCCTCATCTGGACAATGGGGATAATAATAGCACCTATCTTTCAAGATTCTTTTTGGGATCAAATGAGATGATACTTGTAAAACACTTAGAACAGTGCCTGGCACATAGCAAGTGCTATATAAATATTAGCCATTATCAATATTACTTTTTAGAATCAGTGAACTGAAGTTCAAATCTTGAAACTGCTATTCACTGCCAGTATGACCAGTAGATACGTCACACACTATTTCTGAGGCTTGATACTTTTTAATCTATAAAATGGGAGAGATGTTTGTCTAGATGACCTTTAAAGTCCTGCCCAATTCAAATCTATAATCCTGATCTCATGGCCTGAGAGAAACCTTCCATGATCTATTTCACTCTCGTGCCCGTGATACATTTCTTTCAACCCTTAGGAAGCCTGTGGTTAAACAATTTACAATATTTATGCAAGGCGAAATTTTTTTTTATGTAACATATTGGCAATTACTACAAAGGACATATGT
Source organism: Phalanger gymnotis (assembly GCA_028646595.1). Lineage (NCBI taxonomy): Eukaryota > Metazoa > Chordata > Mammalia > Diprotodontia > Phalangeridae > Phalanger > Phalanger gymnotis. Next base: position 287,680,298 of record CM053622.1, on the reverse strand, counting down.
GCCACGTGAATCTACTTTGTTAAATTCATTCCTTTGCAATAATTTACGTCAAGCTGTTCTGTGTAGTGTCCACTGATAAAAATATAATAAAGCGCATGTTATACGTTAAAAAAAGTGGCAGTGGTGGGAGTGCTGTGAGGGTGATGAACTGATGTAACTTATAAAAAAAGCTGCCCCTATGACAGAAGTTGTTGATAAAATAGTGCCCCAGATTTGGGACTCTTTCAATTTACATGCACATCAGATTTGTATTTTGTTGCCTAATTCTGATCTATCACACAACTTAAGACATAAAGAAAAACTATGTTGTCCTTTCTTCCTGCTAGCTCCTTTTCTTACTTTCCATTTCTCCAAAGGGGCCATTCACAGAGCCATAGGCTAGGCATGCTCAGATGAAGTTCACATTATAAAGTGAATGGATAATGATGTGTTCTCACTAAAAACACTCTCTAGCCTTGTCTTTGGAAGTTATATGTAACCAAAGTCCTAGCACTTTAGAAATAAAGATCTTGTAAAATTACCTAATTTAGTGAATATTTTGGAATCAAATCATCTTTCATTTACCATAAAACTAGAATGGCTTAGAAATAATTCAATTATTTTTTATGAGTGCTAATGAAAAAGTAAATGTATGATTTCCAATAAATTACAGTTATTTGTGTTAAAAAATACAACTATTCACTGAAACAAGTTAAAATGTGTCACTTTTATTTTTATAGTGTGTCCTTTGGAAGGGATATTAGGCCTTCATGGTGCCCTATTGAAAATCAGATTGATTTTCCTTTAAAACAATAATGTGGAATGTAAGCTCAGAAAGAAATGGGGAAAAGAGGCTTTTGGAAACAATCATTCAGTTACCTTGTATAATCTTCAATAATAAGAAATAGGTACACACTACATATACCTCACATATAATACATATCAATTAAGGATAGAAAAATATTTCCCTGTTAGATGAACAGTTTGGTTTTTCAAACTTTGGAAGTTCAGCTCCTCTTTTCTCTTCATTTTTCTAGAACCTAGATAGACAGTGAGGCCTATATTTTTGCTGCTTGAAAGAATTTACTCTTCTGTAAATAGGTCATATCTCTCATCTTCAAACTAGGAAACAAGAAAAGACAGAGTAAATAATATCACTTACACAATTGCATGACTAAAATCTTATTCCTTAATCCCATTAACCTCACTAAATTCAATCATCTGAAAGATGTTCATAAAACTTTTCAGTTGGAACTTGAATATTGATCATGGATCTATATTATATATCCTTCTGATGGATTTCTCAGAAAACTGTCCTATATCAGCAATAGATTGCATTACCATCAAAATGAGTAGAATTAAAACCAGGTAACACCCATTAAAAAAAAACCTTTAGAACTATTTCTTCCTAGATAATACTGAGGAGAATTTTTTTCACTTAATCAAAAACCATAGATGACAGTGATACATTTTTGAAGGGTATCCTTAGACACAAAAAGAAGGAAATCTTAATATTCCTCACTTCCTCACTCACACAAAACTCTGGTTTCTCAGATAGCCAAAACTGTCTCATAAAAGCATACGAAGAGTAACAAGCCTGTATTACTCATCCAGACCATTGAATCACCCACTAAGAAGACTGAAGACACAAAACTAGGTTTCATGGTGGATGCAAAAGCAAACAAACATCAGAATAAATATGCTTGATGTCGGTATGGCCAATGCCAAAATACTGATTTAGCCTGGAGGAGATAAGTATAGCTATATCAGACTTGCCTATGACTTAGATACTTTGGATTTTGCCCCCCAAAGTGGAAGATGGACATGCCAAAGTCATGTTAATCTAAATTTTTCCACACACAGTAAAGGAGTATGCAATCAATACCTGAGACTCCCTAAAATGAGCATACCCAAAAACTTAATTACAAGTCTTTTATTTTATTTTTTAACCAGCTAAATTCAGAACTGTATGTGTTATAAAAATGAAGAAAGTCATGAGGTGATGGGGCATATTTAATAAACTTTAGGCCTCTGTATACTATCTGATGCCTTTTTTCTTTGGTGACAAGTAACTTTTCAGGCTAAAAATCATTTTCATTAGTGGAAAATACTGTGCTTGGTGGGAGAAGGTGCAGGGGTGATGGGTAAAGAAGAGGAAGAGAAGCAAAAGAGGAAAGGAGGAGAAAATTTTAATATGTACTAGCATGCATTTTGGAAAACATTTCTGGCTTTAAAATTAACTCCATAAAATATTTAAAATGAGTACTATTAATTGATAATACAAGTCTTAACAATATCTGAAAATGCAAAACCCACAGAAGTGGATTAGGAGCTGACTTATTGGAGAAGGAGCAGTGTGGCATAATAGACAAAAGAAGAAGTAACAATCAAGGTTTTGAGCAGAATTGGCCAAATGGAAAAAGAGGTCCAAAAGCTCACTGAAGAAAATAAGTCTTTAAAAAATAGAGTGAAGTAAATGGAAACTAATGACCATAAGAAATCAAGAAATTTTTTTAAAAAGAATGAAAAAATAGAAGACTGTGAAATATATCATTTGGGAAACAACTGACCTGGAAAATAGATCCAGGAGATAAAATTTAAAAATTATTGGACTACCTGAAACTCATGATCAAAAAAAGAGCCTAGACATCATCTCTCAAAAAATTATCAAGGAAATAACAAGCAAAACTGATATTCTAGAACCAGAGGGTAAAATAAAAATTGAAATAATCAACAGATCACCTCCTGGAAGATATCTTAAGAACATTGTAGACAAATTCCAGAGTTCCCAGGCCAAGGAGAAAATATTGCAAGCAGCCAGAAAGAAACAATTTGAGTATTGTGGAAACACAATCATGATAACCCAAGATCTAGCAGCTTCTGCATTAAGGGATCAAAGGGCTTAGAATATGATATTCCAGAGGTCAAAAGAGCTAGGATTAAAATCAAGAATCACCTATCCAGCAAAAATGAATATAACACTTCAAAGGAAAAAATGGATATTCAATGAAATAGAGGACTTTCAAACATTCTTGTTGAAAAGACCAGAGCTGAATAGAAAATTTGAAATCATAAACGACACTAAAGTTGACCTATTTACATTCCGACATGGAAACATGATATTTGTAACTCATGAGACCTTTTTCAGTATTAAGGTAGTTTGAGGGAATACACACACACAAACACACACACATATAGACAGAAGGCACAGAATGAGTTGAATAGGAAGGGATAATATCTGAAAAATAAAATTAAGGCATGAGAGAGGAATATACCAGGAGAAGGAGAAAGGAAGAGGTAGAATGGGATTACTTATTTCACATAAAAGAGACAAGAAAAAGCTTTTACAGTAAGGGTAAGAGGGGATAGGCGAGAGAGAATGAGTAAGCCTTACTCCCATCAGATTTGGCTGAGGGAGGGAATAACTTACACACTCAATTGGGTATGGAAGTCTATTTAACCCTACAGGAAAGTAGGAGGGAAGGGGATAAGGAGATAAGAGGGCAAATGGGGGGAGGGGTAATCAGAAGGAAAAAATTTTGAGGTGGGATGGTCAAAGGAGAGAATAGAATAACCTGGGGGCAAGATAGAATGGAAGCAAATATAGTTAGTCTTTCACAACATGACTATTATGGAAGTGTTTTACGTGACTACACATCTATAACCCACTTCAAATTGCTTGCCTTCTCAAAGAGGGTGGGTGGGGAGGGAGGAAAGGAGAAAATATGGAACTCAAAGTTTTAAAAACAAATGTTACAATTTGTTTTTACATACAACTGGAAAATAAGATATAGGCAATGAGGTATAGAAATCTATCTTGCCCTACAGGAAAATAGAAGGGAAGAGGATAAAAGAAGGGCAGTGATAGAAGGGAGGACAGATTGGAGGAAAGGGTAATCAAAATGCCACTGTCTTGGGGTGGGGGAGGGGAGAGATGAAGAGAAAATTTGGAACTCAAAATCTTGTGGAAGTGATTATTGAAAAGTAAAAATAAATTAAGAACATTTTTAAAAGAATCAAGTTTTTGCCCAATTCTCAAATTAAAAATCAACAAACACTTAATAATTATCTAAGTAATACATTCAAAACTTTATGTTGAAGACAGGGTAAGCATGGCAGAATTGGTTGTTGTCTGTTCTCTAAAAGGAGCAAAATGACATCACTGTGCTAGAGCCAAGTTTCATTGTGTCCGACTGAGGCTGATCAGAAGAATACGAGCTCAGAATGCTCTACCACAGGTCGCACACAAATAGTCCACGTGAACACTTGAGGTGGATATTCTAACTTTGTGCATCCTACATTTCCTTTGAGTTATTTCAATTCTGTTTTGCTCATAGTGCACAGCACCTTCTCTAATGTGGGAATGCCATGCTGAACAATCCTGTGCCAGTGTCTCCCACATCACACAATCAATTCCAAAGTTCTTGAGAGAGCCCTTGATAGTGTCATTGTATTGCTTCTTCTGCCCAGCATATGATCACTTGCCCTATGTGAGTTCTCCACAAAATAGTTTTTTTGGCAAACTTACATTTTGCTTTAGAACAATGTGGCCAGCCGATCAGAGTTGCTCTCTCTGAAGCAGAGTTTGAATGCTTGTCAGTTTAGTTTGAGTAAGGACCTCAGTGTCTGGTACCTTATCCTGCCAGATGATCTTCAGAATCTTCCTAAGACAACTCGAATGGAAATGATTCAGTTTCCTGGCATGGTGCTGCCAGACTGTCCAGGTTTCACAGGCATGCAACAATGAGGTCAGCACAATGGCTCTGTAGATGTTTGGTTTGGTGATCAGTCTAATGCCTTGTCTCTCTCATACTTTTCTTCAGAGCCTCCCAAACACTGAGCCAGCTCTGGCAATGCATGCGTCAACCTCATTATCAATGTGTACATCCCTGGAAATTACACTACTAAGGTAAGTTTTATGCTGATAGTAATAATCCAAAGCACTTTTATGGTGCCCTGAAGGCTATTTATGGGCCAAAGACCTATGGTATATGGCAGAGTAGAGAAGCAGTGAGCCTAGCTCTTCCAAATTCCCCTCCAAACAACTCTAAAATAATACCTCAAATTGAATTCTGGTACAGAAGAACCAACAAAAGGTAAGGTGAAACAATTTTCCATTTCATTAAAGAGAATGACAACAGTGAGACAACATACCAAAATTTACGGGATGCAGCCAAAGCAGTACTTAAGAGAAAATTTATTTTTTCTAAATGTGCATATCAATAAAATAGAGAAATAGATCAATGAATTGGGCATGCTAAAAACAAACAGACAAACAAAGACATCTTGTGTTGGTAAGCAAAATGGGCTCCTTAGCACTTAGTTCAACAAGTGCCCTTGAAGACTTTGGCTTTTGTTTGCTTTGAGTAATTCAGCTATTTCATTGAATCTTACTAAGTGCTAAGCCCCAGGCCCAAACCCCTATTAGGTGTAAAACCTATGTGGGTGTGGATTGGCAACTAAGGTGGGGCCCAAGGTGGGGCCAACTCCAGCGAGGGCCTAGTTTACATGTCTGGTACAGCAGCCCCTCTTAGACCACATGCTTTTAAGTCCACCTGTTGTGATGATTTTAGGTCACGTGAGTGAGTCGCATGTGTGACTCACCCCTG
>CM053622.1:287637455-287674610 GCA_028646595.1 Phalanger gymnotis | reverse complement strand
TGCTGAATTAAAGTAAGCTTGCCAACCCCTTCACCTTGTTCTCTTTATGAAGGCAGATCAAAAGAACCTATGTTTTTGCAGCATGCTGGCAGCTTTCTGGGTGCTGGCTGTGGGTGGATCTTCCCCCCCCCCCCACAGAAGCTGCTAGCCAGATTGTGGAAACACATCTAGAAAAAGAAAAAAAATGCCTATTATGCATTAAATTGGAAATACTGAAAATTAAAGGAGAGATTAATAAAATTGAAAGTAAGAAAACCATTGAACTATGAAAGCTGGTTTTGTGAATAAGCCAATAAAACAGATAAACCATTGGTTAATTTGATTTTAAAACAAGAAACAATAAATTACCAGTACCAATGAAAAGGGTGAATTCACTACCAATGAAGAAAAAATTAAAGCGATTATTAGGAGCTATTTTGTCCAATTATATATCAGTAAATGTGAAAATATAAGTGAAATGGATGCATTTTTACAAATATAAATTGACCAGATTAACAGAAGAGGAAATAGAATATTTCAGTAATCATATCTTAGAAAAAATTAAATTAAGCCAAAATAGGCTCTTTTGAGAAAAAAATCCAGTGACCAGGTGAATTCACAAATAAATGCTACCAAACATTTAAAGAATAATTATAAAATTTTATGAACTATTTGGGGAAAAATAGGTAGAGAAGGAGTTCTGCCAAATTTCTTTTATGGTACAAATACAGTTTTGATATCTAAACCAGGGAGAGGAAAAACAGAGAAAGAAAATACAGGCAAATTTCCCTAACAAATATTGATGCAAAAATTTGAAATGAAACACTGGCAAGGAGATTTTAACAATATGTCACAAAGACCATACACTGTGACCAGGTGAGATTTATGCCAGGAATGCACAGCTGGTTCAATATTAGGAAAACTATCAGCATAATTGACTATATCAATAAAAAAAACAACAAAAATCATATTAATATATACAGAAAAATCCTTTAACAAAATACAACCTTCATTCCTATAAAAACACTACAAAGTATAGGAAAAATAGAGCCTTCATTAAAATTGTAAGTAGTATCTATATAAAACCATCAGCAAACATTATCTGTAGTGGGGATAAGCTAGAAGCCTTCTCAGTAATATCAGGGGTGAAGCAAAGATGCCCATTGTCACCACTATTATCCAGTATTGTTCTAGAAATGCTAGCTATAATATAAGAAAAACAGTTGAAGGAATCAGAATAAACAATGAGGAAAAACCTATCACCTTTTGTAGATGATACAGTGGTATACTTAAAAAAACTTGTTGAAGGAATGAACAACTTCAGCAAAGTTGCAGATATAAAATAAACCCACACAGATGATCACCATTTCAATATATTAACAACAAAACCAAGCAGGAAGATACAGAATGAGAAATTCCACTTAAAGTAACTAGAGATAATATAAAATATCTCAGAGTCTAACTGCCAAGAAAAATCCAGGAATTACATTAACACAATTACAAAATACTTTTCACACACCCACAAAAAAAGATCTAAACAATGGAAGAAATATACATTTATCTTTGGTAGGATGAGCCAATATAATAAAAAAGACAATTTTGCTTAAATTAATTTATTTATTCAATGCCATACCAATCAGATTCCCAAAACAAAAATTATAGACCTAGGAAAAAACAACAACAAAATTCATCTGGAAGAATAAAAGGTAAAGAACATAAGGAAATCAGTGAGAAAAATTTGAAGGAAGGTAGCATGACAGCACCAGATCTCAAACTTTATTAGAAAGTTCTAATCATTAAAACAATCTGGTACTGACCAAGATATAAAGTGGTGAATCAGTGGAATGGGTCCAGGACACAATACACGGTTGTAAATGACCACAGTAATCTTGTGTTGGGACAAAATCAAATACCAAATATTTGAGGGCTCAAATTCACCATTTGAAAAAAAAATATTAGAAAAGCAGTCTGGAAGACACTGGCAAAATCTCACACTATATACCAAAATTATTTCAAAATGGGTACATGATTTAGGCACAAAGAGTGACATAAGAAAACTAGGAGTAAATGGAAAATTTTACCTATTGCTTTTAGAGATAAGAGAAGAATTTAAGACTAAACAAGAGATAGAGAACATTTCAGGATATAAAATGGTTAATTTTGATTACATTAAGTTAGAAGAGTGTTACACAAACAAAACCAATACAGCCATGATTTTAAGGGAAATAACAGAAGATATTTTCAGAGCAAGTTTTTCTGTTACAGGCCTCATTTTTCTAAGAGAGAACCAAGTCAAATTCATGAGAATATAGGTTATTGCCCAATTGATAAACGGTCAAAGAATATGAATAGGCAGTCTTCAGAAAAAGAAATTAATGTTATGTATAGTTATATGAAAAACTTCCCCAAATCACTGTTGTTAAAGAAATGCACATTAAAACAACTCTGAGGTACCACAGCACATCTGTAAGATTGGCTAATATGTCAGAAAAGAAAAATGATAAATGTAGGGAGGTAGTGGAAAAAATGGGACACTGATGCACTATTGGTAGTGTTGTGAAGTGAACCAGTCATTATGGAGAGTAATTTGAAACTATACCCAAAGGGGTATAAAACTATGCATACCCTTTGACCCAAAAATACCACTACCAGGTAGGTTTCCCAAAGAGATCAAGGATAAAAAGACTTGTATGTACAGAAATATTTATAGTAGTTCTATATATGGTCCCAAAGAATTGCAAATTGAGAAGGTAACCATCAATTAGTGAGTGACTGAACAGGTTGTGATATATGATTGTGAGAGAATACTATTGTGCAATAAGAAATGACCAACATGATGGTTTCAAAGAAAACCTGGAAAGACTTACATGAATTCATACAAAGTGAAATGGTAAGAACTAGAAGATCTCTTAGGGGTATAGCAAATTCAGTTTAATTCATTAAGCATTTATTAAACACCTACTGCATGAAAAAATATGGTGCTAAAGTTTAGAAATAAAAATAATATTTATACAAGTACTGGGACCAAGTCTAACTCAGGCTGGTTCCATGGTAGTCTAGATCTGATACTGGAATGAAGTTAGACAATCATAGGTTATTCAGCAGTTAGCAAAAGGAGTTTTCATTAGCCTTTGAAGAGGAAGGATATTAAAAAAGATATTTAGTGAAAACATACCATTGAATCAGCTCCTCTGTGTTAATCACATAGTCTGCCATAGGACCAGCCTGATAGTCAAAATCAAAGATAGAGGGAGATATATTGGGAGCAGGATACGGGGAAGGTAAGAAGTAGCAGTATGAACCAAGTCTTAAGGAGTGTTTTAATATTTTAAAAGGAAAAGAACTAGCTTAGATTTATCTTCTGGAGGGGAACAGAATAGGTTCCAATAAAAAGCTAGTCCAACCTAAATGTCAGGCCACTAGGAAGATCCATGCCATCCCAAAGGTCTGCATGTACAAGACTGTAACAACGTTACTTGCAGCTAGGGTGGCGGTGTAAGGCCGATAACACCAGCACACAAGTGGGCTGCTAGCACAGATTCTTTGATCTGCTTTTCTAAGGAAAGCAACTTTAAGGGGTTAACAATCTTACTTTAATTAAACATACATATATCGTTCACATAGTTTAGGGAGAAAAGCCAGCACCCTGGACTTCAAAGAGAATACAAACAGAAATTATGAGCAGAAATTATGTAAACAGAGAAAAATAACAAATCAGCAGACAGGCTTCTAGCTGTCTGTCTAAGACATTACATACATGGTTATCAGAGAGAGAAGCACCAACATCTGGGTTTTTCAAAGCTGGGGGACTCCAATGGCTACTCAGAGTCTTGTCTGGTCAAATCACATGACACTCTTCCACTGAATGAACCTCAAAGCAAAATGCTAATGTCAGAGTATACATACATTTATTCAGGGTCAATGAAATGTCACAGCCATGACACTCAAACTCAAGTGACTCAGGCTTTCTTCTGACTTAAGTTGGTCATCAAAGACTCCTGATTCAATCTCAGACTCTTGACTGAAACAAAGACAAGACTCAAAGGCACTTGATTGCCTAAGTGCTGAGAAGCACTCCACGACAAATGACAACAAAAGTCTCACTTTACTTGCCATTACAAAGACAAAGAGGAAAGCACAAAAAAAGTTTAGGGATCAGAGACAGTTTTCTGTAGGGGGTGGCAACAGAGGTGACCCTGAAGAAGCTTGGGACTCTAAAAAGCCAAGGTTACAGAAGTTCTCTGCAGAAAAGAAAAATGTCCCTACCTATATAAGCTCAACACCTGAGAACCGTGAATACAAACCTTGTCAAATGCCTTTGTTTGTCACAGGTTGGCAGAACAAAATCCAAAATTACTGGGCTTAACAAAGTTCTGTCCTTAAAAGTTCTCAAGACACACAGGTGGACTTCTTTGAATTGGTGTCGAGAAGCATCATCCCTCTGCTTCTATATTTTGGGAGCAAAACAACACATGCTTGCTCCCCTATCCCAGCCCATAGAAGTTAGGCTCTTAACTATAGGTCTGTGGATAGATGTTAGGGCACCTGGATAAGGGAAAAACAATAACAAACAACAATATTTTGACTAACCTTTAAGTGGAAATTAGCTTTTTCTTCAATTATTTAAAAACAGTAATCTGAGGAGTAGAACACAGACTTTACCAAAATGTTCTCCAGGATACTGATATACATATACAAACACACATGAAGGTTTTAATCCCGAGGCCACAGAGGATTATCCACGTTTCATAGAATTGGGCAAGGGGAAAAAACATGAATCATAAATCTGAATTGGCCAAGGAAAATTAAAAGGAATCTCAATTATTTAAAATAATCAAAGTTTTGCCTTGATTTGAGATTTACAGTTTAAACTATTAACTTTAGCATCGAATAATATGCATTAAAGGCTGTGTATAAAACAATAAGCAACATTCATAGAAGATGGAGGGCCTTAAAGTCAAGAAGACCTGAGGTCAAGCCCCAGCCTGACATAACATTGGGTATCTAACTTTGGGAAAGTCACTTAACTTCTCAGTGTACCACACAAACCCCAGAGACTATAAATTGAAGAACAATTTCCCTTCTGTTTCATAAAAAGGAGCTCCCTCAGTGGGCATTCTGTGTAGTAAGAACATGGGCATTCTATGTAACAGGAACAAAAACGTAGGTCAGAACCTCCTAAAACTGTGTGCGTGTGTGTGTGTGTGTGTGTGTGTGTGTATGGCGAGGGATGGGGAGAAGTATACTAAATGTGAGGGAGATAATGAAAAACTACAGTGTTGGCTGCCCTAAAGTAACTTGAAATATACTATGGGAATAAGACATGTTCTATATGCAGATAGATATTTGATGAATATATGAAATATAAATGTCTTATCTGTTACTTTCATGAAGACTTTTTCATATGTCATGACATGAAATTAATTATATAGTAGTCACTGGCTTCTTAAACTTATTTTAAACTAATGTTTTCACTTCAACTTCAACTAAAATAGATTAATATCTTACATGTTGCGTAGTGTTTTTTCCCCAATACTTTCTATGAAGTTCTGAAGTATTTATCAATCATATGATAGGAAAGGAAACTCACAGAACATAATGAAGTTAAATTTAAATAACTGGTTTCAATATGAACTTTTTCTGACCATGTAAGTTACAATTGAAGCAAAATTCTCCATGGGCACAAAACCATGAGATTTGCAACAGACTAAATTGTTTGTCAAAGTTCATGTGAATTCAAACTGCCTAATGTCTCAGGGCAGTAATCACATCAATTTAGATGACTGTTCTTTCTCTAACTTGACTTGGCTAATGAACTTTTCAGGTCTCTGGATTTGTAGAAGCATAACCAATCCAAAACATTTTGCATATAACAAAAGCAAAGTATTGTCTTTTCTCTTGGCTCAACTCAAGATGAATAGTGACTGTCAAGATTGTAAAGATATAACTGATGGAAAATTCCACATGTTATTATGACTTGCAATGGCCATACAAAGAATGTATACCAAGACCTGAGAAGAAAGGTATACCCTTTTTAAAATGTTTTAGCATATTTAACATACTTGACAGTAGATTCAATTGTTTAAAAGACAGTCAGACATCTCTAAAAATATAAAATCCTAGGTAAAGATCAAGAAGAAAAATGAGAATCATGCATTCAAGTCAGAATGTAAATTCAGAGGATGACAAAGTACAGTATTGTGGAATGTATCTTCACACATATGTGTTCATGTATATGGTATGAATATGCATGTTCATATCAATGCCTTCATGGAGCTGGGATCTAATAAACATAGGTATGACTTCCAACAGTACAAGTTCTACTTTTATTTGACTTTTCCACATTTTCTCAAATAAAGTCTCTAGAAGAGGCCACCCATCACGCTGATGGCCTTCTTTTAAACTTATTGATATTGTCTATATAAAAATTTAATAATTATACCTTACTGTTCTTATATTTTTCAAGATATATTATTTTAATATATACATTTTTGAAGGAGAACCTTTAAAATGTGTCTTGCTCTACCAAATATATATATATTTGTATATATATATATATATATATACATATGTATATATTTTAACAGTCAACATATAAACACAGTATGATCCTGTTCAACCTGTATCTTACAATCAAATGTGTAACTAGAACTAGGCTGTGTGACATAATATCATTTGCAAAAGTCTATTCCCTTCTCATACCTTCATCAATGATGATGTCAATGGGTGTTGGGTGATTCTGACAAAGATTTTGATGAGATAAAACAAGTGAGCGTATGGTTGCCAGGCAATATTTTTTTAATCATCTTTTCTTTTTGGTTAATAATACAGTTCATGATTTGGTCCAAATGTTTGGTTCTTCCTCCCTTTCATGTATATCAAAGACTTTCTCTTCAATACCCTCAATATTGCATAGCCTTTTGCTCTATGTGTTATAGCTACTCTGGTCACCTTATTCCTTTATATCCTTATTCAGAACATTGGAGACTCTAATGTTAGAATCCAAAATGGAATGCTTAACTCTTACTGTTAGAGAAAAATTTTATCATACAAACTTCTTATATATTTTCCATGTTTGTTAATGTCTTCCAATTTTATCTTAAAATTAATTTCTATATAGATATCATTTCTCAAGGAAGAGAATTCCACTAGATTATCTCAGATGTCCCTTCCAACACTAAAACTTACAATGCTTTGTAACTATATATTGTAGTATTTCAAAAAATCCCTGATTTCATCAGTATAAATTTTCCCCTCAGTATTGCAGATTAGAAGATTCTTTTGCTCCTGGAGATGGCTTCATGAGTTAATTCAACCAAAAATAATGGATTTCCTTTTAAGACAAATTTAGAGCAGTGGGTTGACCATCTCCTTATTGTTAGGTTAATCTTTAAACCACAGACACATATTTTATTGTCAGGTCTTTACTTAAACTTTTCCTGCATTGGTAAAAAAATGCCAAGGTGGTATAGCCTTTGAAAACTCAGGGGTCTCTTTCTTTCAAATAAGAAATTTGAGGCACTCAAATAAGAATTCAAGAGAGAATAGATACAAATTAAATTTAGTTGTAGAATTATGTAGATATAGATTACAACATTACATTAATTTAAAATAAGAGGGAAATAATTTTAAAAACAACTTCAAAGTAAAGGGAAGAAATCAATGAATTGTTTCATAGTAACAGAATTATGAATAGCAACAAGGAAAGGAAAAAAGGAGTCAAAGACAGCTACTTATAAAGTTAAGCAGAAATATTTACCTAACCTGTAGTTCAAGAATTATGAAAATACATAACAAAGAAAAAGTTTTCAAAATGATAGCTGCCATAGGTGATTTTGTGATTTTTTCTTAAGAGGGCAAGCTGCACTCTGGCAAGGAAGAAGGAGAAACTGTGAGTTGCTGCTGTTTTATTGGAATTCAGAATGTTCCTTGTCTAAGAATATAAAAAGTGTTGGAGATGGGTACAGCATATGATTTTAAATATATAGGATTATTTCTAAGTGTTAAAAGGAAGGAAAAAATTCACTAGAGGTCAGAGTAAGGAGCATTCAGGTTTGGTATTCTCTGTTTAGCATTGAACACAAAGAATTGATTTGTAAAGGAAAATGATTTTCTAAATATTTGCATTTTAAACAGAAGCTAATTCTCTAAGAGCTCATCTTATACATACATACCAGAGAAAGAGAGAGAGAAAAGAGAGATAGAGACATGACAGAGACAGAGACAAAGAGACATAGAAACACAAAGCAGAGACAGAGAGACAGACTGGCAGAGAGAGAAAAATAAAGTTTTAATTATTAAGCAATATTTTTCCTACTTGTTCATTTTGAGATGAGTGTGCCTTTCAGAAAATCTACTCATAAATGACTAGGATCTCAAATTTAACAAAGGTAATATTACTTTGAGTATTTACAGGCATAAATAACTTTTAATTTTCACATCTCCCTATAAAGCAGAGGGCTCATGTGGCATCTGCTAATACCAAATGATAGAATCTTATATATTTGTATGTTAAAATGCAAAAGTATCACCAAGGGAATTTGGATCTTTGAGAAGAAGAAACGGTGGTTGTAATCATCCATTCATGAAGTCACTTTGACATGTAAGGCAAAGATCAGTAAATTGTTGACCCTCCACATTACCCTCCCCATTGAAGCATCGCCATATTAATTAAAATCTTTCAGATGGATCTTTGTTAAATTAAATTCATATATACAGGAAATAGCATGACAACCCACCAAAATGGTATAACATTAGCTAGTTTCTCTACTACTTGTGGCAACATATATATATATATATATATATACATATATATATATATATAATATGTACTAGTACAATTTTGACTCAAACTAGAAATATTACTGCCTCATTTCTAGATCCCATTTATCTTTTCATCTCCCCTATTTTCTGTTGAGGCAACTAAAGAAGCAAAATATTTATGCATGTTTTTATAAAGCAACCATCTTCCAGCCAAAGGACAGTAAAATTTTGTTCTACATGTGGTATTATATATTTGGGAAAAAAGTGATCTGGGTGTGAGGAACAACCAAAAGGAAGCCCCAAATGACAGTTAGTTCTGACTGTCAATCTACAAATTTAATGAGAAATGCTGCCCAATTTAATGAATCCTGGTGCTTCACTCTGGCATCATTTTAAACAAAACTTGCATACACAACCATGTAGTGTCAGTGTTAGACCTCCATTATTGCAGAGCAATGTGTCTCTAATGGAATAAGTTTCCCTTATGAACTATTAACCATATATAAGCAATTCCTACTAATTTACTCAGAGGGAGAATGCAAGAATGTGTGTGCCTGCATGACTGGTTTGTGGAGACAGCCTGAAAATATTTAATCAGGGCTGGAATCATCGTGGGTGTACATTAGCAAGGAGAGCAAAAACAATGAAAGAGAAAATGCTACCACTTTATGTCAGAGGTGAAATGAAAAATCAAAGGCTAATTGGACTGTAGTTGAAGATAAACTAACTGCATCATGCACCCATTAGCACAGTATCTTTGTCATTCAGTGTTTGTGAGTTTCAGTTTAGTCTGGGTTTACTTTCAGGCTCAGATATCATCTGAAAAATGGTTTCCTTATTCCTCTTGATTTCAATTCAAGATCCAGAGAACAGAGGTAGAGGGGAAATTAGGGGGAGAATGAATTGGCTCTCTTCTAATTTGCTTCTTGGAATCAGTGTTATGTGGTTCTTTTCCAAGTGTTTCCAAGCTTGTTCTTTTCTTATTATTCTATTGAACAGAAACTAAAGTTCCTTTCCCAAATCCTTGCTCCATTGGCTTGAAAATTATATTGGGTCAGAAGATTTTTTTTTAAATGCTTTCACTCGAATGCTTTAAAAGCAAAAATCCCCATACCACAAACCTGTAGTTGTGCACGGATTTCAAAATTAATGTCACCCTAAAAGATGTGATATTTTCTTGAATATGTGTTTATTCCTTGCTTATCCTCTCCCCTCTCCCATTCAACCTGATGTGTCCTGATGTTCTTTATCTGTTAAACAGTTGGGTGAGGGGAAAATACACACACACACAACATTGTGCTTTTCTCTTTGGCACTGAGACCTTACTCTGGTAAATTCAAGCTGAAGAATTCAGGTTGTGTCATGTAGCAAAAACAGTGAGTAGAACAAATAATTCAGACAAGTCAACTCCAAGAGCTAGAAGTCTCTAATTACTAGATTCAGTCACAGACAAACAATGTAGCAGGAACAGGCTACTCACACCTAATGTCACTCAACGAGGGTGACAATAAATTTATGAAAGGTCGAAGTACCCTCCATATGCAAAACTTCTAGTGGAAATGATGTGTTTCTGTCACATTGCTCGAGGTGTCAGGCCTTTGACAATGCTGCCACCTGCTGATATCCTGTGTTCCTCAGAGAATAATTTTGAGGGAGTTTCTTACTTTTCCTCTAAAACAGGGTATTTGGAGTGGTGTGAGAGCTATGTAATTGTCCCTGTGTGTGCTTTTGTTACTCAGTAATTTGTTTAATTATTTATTTCAGTATTCAAGTAGACAGTTAATATAAAAGTGAATAATAATTTACTATTAATAAAAGGCACCATTTTAAGAGAAGTCTATCTTATATTAGTAGAATCAGAAAGGAATAAAGTACATTGAGATTATGAATGAGCATTATTTTATTTTGCCCTTTGTATATTGCTGCTCAGTCATTGGATATTGAAATAAAATTATAGTGATCAAATATTTGAAAGTGATTGGCATTTATTTACTTTTTCAATATGGTTGAACAATAAAATATGGGGGAGTGAGAACCATGTCCTCCTTATGTTACAGTATGTGTGGTGTGTCTCCAGAATAATGAGGTCCAATCTTTTGAATGTGTGCCTTATGAACAAAAATCAGTATATAAAGATATTTGTACATGGTCATTTCCCTTTGAAGAGACACATTAGAACAATTTTCCAGCCACAAACCACATTTGTTCATTTTTTCTGGTACATTACAAAATATTCAGGTTGGCTGTCAATTCAAGGCATATTTTTTTTTTCTGGATAATTATTTGCCTCCGCTTCACTTTGTGCTTGTTAGGCCCAGAATTAGAAGAGGAGCCCTCAAAGAGTTGTTTTAGGAACTTAATGGAACATTCCCACCATTCCACCACTCCATTAAAAACAAACAAGTAAAGAATGTCAGTGTTTTCATGATGTGGAGATAGGAAGAACCGTATAATATTATATTTATTTCACTCATTTCAGAAATGACCAAGCCATCACTTGAGGTATAGTTTACAAAATGTCATTATTTAAAATTAGAGAAACTAGAAAGGGATGGAGAACGAAGGACTAATGGTTCATAGGGTGCCTAATAGATCAGTGATGATAATGTTAATTGGTCAAAGACAGAAGTCTAACCCTACCTTCTTCATTCCTGCCTCCAAAAATCCATTTAATCCAATGTTTTATGCATTTTAAATAGAATAAAGTAAACAATGCAAATCACTGTGAATCAACTGTTATACTTAATTAGAAGAAACTTTCTGTTTAAAAGAAAATCATTCCTTAAATAAAGCAGTTTGTAGTTGAGCCCCTACATTGTGCCTTTCTACTCTATCTATACCAAAAATTATGCTAACGACGAGATTTTACAGGACCTAGCAGCATGAAATCATTTTTCCAAAGAGCACTGCAACTAAGTCCACTTTTGAAGAAAAAAAAATCTAAGATGATACAATCCTATTTTTCTTTGCAGAAAGAGTACTGTATAGGTACATGAAGTGCTTGTAACAACTAATTCTTTTGTAAATATTTTTAAAAAATATTTTTGCATAGTGATCTCAATTACCTGACATTTTTTTCCATTAACACCTCCCCACGTACATACACATACACACACGCACACACAAAATGAAGATGAAGAGACAGACTTGAGGAAAATTTATGTACATAGTCCATAATTATGTTAGACATCTAATTATCTTAGACATCAGAATAAAATGTAATTCTTTTCTTATCCTTCATATACTTTTGTTTTGTACAGAAATTAGTATCTTTAAAAACCTTAACAGATGTTTCAAGTAATGAAGCAGATCTCTAATACCTGAATTTTATAATCACTTCTTTTTAATATCAAATTTTTTATTTGAATAAATTTCTTTTTCACAGATGTGTTCCTGTTTCACATTGAGCATCTATACTTTCTGACTATATGAAATATAAACTATCATACAACTATAATCATTTATAAGGCTTTTACTTAAAATTGTTATAATTATTATTTTAGGAAGTTTCGGTGTTAGAATTCCATCATAACATTGACTCAGCTTATAGAAAATAGTCAACTCATGTGACCTGGATGCCTCCATTTCCCTAAAAATACATATTATCTTCCCTTAAACTATCTTGGAAGGACTGCTAAGAGATTTTAATATAGTTAATCTCTTTTAGCGAAAGACAAATACTTCAAGCTATTAGAAGGCATTGAATGTATTTTCACGTGTAACAAAACTGCAGAAGTCTTAAGGTTTTCAGTACTTCTTCTTCTTGTTTTTTTTACAGTTGTTTTTCTATGTAACACATAAATGCTTTCTCCCAGAAGAGTCTGTCTAATGATCACCAGTGTGATTGGGTCTATTGCATGTGTGTGTGTGTGTGTGTGTGTGTTTTCCCCTCACTCAACTGTTTATATTCTAGGTTCTAACTTAGCAGGGACAATCTTTCCTTTTTTTCTTTGTATCCCTAGTGCTTAGTACAATGCCTGGCACATGGCAGGAAACTAATAAATGGTTGTTGACTGACTGACTAAAAGAGCTTCTCCTTTGTACTTAGATTGTTAAGCTTGACACATGTTCACACGCTGAATTTACTTAACTCAGTTATTTACAGCAGACAGTTGTTGTTCAGTCATTTTCTCAGTCATGGCTGACTCCTTGACCCTTGGCAGAAATACTGGAGTGGTTTGCCATTTTCTTCTCAAACTCATTTTACAGATTAGGAAACTGAGCCAAACAGAGTTAAGTGACTTGCTGAGGTTCACACAGCTAGTAAGTGTCAGAGGCAAGATGTGATCTCAAGAAGATGTCTAACTGACTCCAGGCCTGATACTCTATCCACTGTGCCACTTAACTGCCCTATTAAACACATGAATATATATGT
Source organism: Phalanger gymnotis (assembly GCA_028646595.1). Classification (NCBI taxonomy): domain Eukaryota; kingdom Metazoa; phylum Chordata; class Mammalia; order Diprotodontia; family Phalangeridae; genus Phalanger; species Phalanger gymnotis. The sequence continues at coordinate 287,661,493 of CM053622.1, read as the reverse complement.
GTATACATATATGTACATATGTGTGCTTGTGTGTGTGTATATGTATATCATATGTATGAAATCTTCCTTCTGTATAATTATATAGTGTTTTCTCCACTTTCAATTAAAATGATTTTCATGACTAGACAAATCGTAACTATTGGAAACTTGCTAGTCAGTGAAATATTTTGCTGGAAAGTTTTTTTTTTTGCCCTTTCACATTTAATATGTGGTTTGTTCTCTCACTTCACAAAACTCCCCAAATTTTCACATTAGAGCACTGTTAAAAACTCTCCTTTTTCTGGGTATGTTTTCCTTCTGAGACTTATTTTACCACCCTTACTTTTTAGAATTTCCCCATAGGGCTACATAAGAAAAACAGAATGTGCTTCTCTATTATCTATGGTTCTTTTTATTCTCCCCCATAAATCAATCCTTTCAGATCCTTTATCATCTTTTACTCCCCTTCTTTGAACTTTCTCTCGTTTGGCTACATGATTCTGATAATTAGGTCTCCCAGACTCAATAAAGGTCTACTCCAGGTGATGTACACCAGAGTCACACTGAACGAGAATGCTATGTATAGCTTTATGAGTATACACACACACACACACACACACACACACACACACACAATCATTCTAGCAGTCCAATCAATTTAAAGACCTGTCTTGTTTTAACTCTCACTACAGATAGAGGCCCCTACACTTCAACTTGATGCCAGAGGGCTTATCCATAAATACTGCTTGACTTTGAAATCAAAGAGAGGTGAGAAGAGAGTTCAAATTTTCTCATGCTGAGGTATGAGGCTTGCCAAAAGACAAGATTGGACTAATAAGGGCTGGAACCAGCTTTATCTAGTTAATAACAGTCTTTGACATTGTAAGACAAGATACTATTTTTTTGTGTTTATGTCCTTGAGAAATGCTTGTGGATATAGCAGGCATTAGAAAGATTTTAATCTCTCTACTAATGAATCATAATAATCACCTTTAACAATGCTAAGAAAGCAGAAGGAAAAGTAAGATATTTTTTCCCTCTGGCTTGCTCTTTATTCAACATTTTCTCGTGAAAATTAGTTGTGATTGTCCTTGGACTTTTTAAACCAGTGATTGTGAAAATTTGCCCTGATATTTTTCCTTGCCCTTCCCTTGTTGCAGTATGAATTCTTATAATAAATTACTTCTTCATATTTATATTTAAACTTAACCCTCTCCTTCTTGTTGTTAAATAGCAATCAGTCATTTCTCTTTTAATATAGAGATGTCTGTTCATTACCCATTCTCTCAAATTACATTTTATGATTCTGTGTACCCCTCAGAAAAAGAGCCCCCCAACCTGATTAGAGAATTGTCATCTTTCCTTAGAAGTCAGCTGAAATTTGTTTACTTTACTAAATTTTACATATTTTAAAAAATAATATACCTGTATAAAATCACCATATGGTAATTACAAAAAATTCAAATTTTACTTGTGAAAAATTAGGATGAACACTAAAAACTTATGTGTTTAAAATAAATAAAAGAAATTTGAAAAATATTCAAAATGAGAGTTCTGCCTGTCCCTTTTTTTCCCCAGGAAAGGATTCATTTGTCTTTGAGGTATACTAAATGTCATCCAGAAATTTGGACCCCCTCCCCCAAAAAAAAACAAAAACAAAAAGCACATCCTGAGGGAGGAAAATAATATGTCTGCTGGAGATGCTTCTATGCTTTTAAAAATAAGAAATTAATTTTATTGAGGAATGAAAAGTATTTCAGAAAGGAAAATATTAAAATCTTCTTCCAGAGAACTTATGCCAGATGTAAAGGCTTATTAATCCAGTTAACTAAATTTTTGTTTTACCAAGTCATTATTGATGCATCTGGATAATTGACTGAATTTTTCATTTTTAGATCCCCATGTTTGGGACACTATAGACAAAGCCTTTATGTCAAAAGCTTTGTGGCATTCATCTTTAGCTCTGAGATAACTCCGACACAGTAAATATGATTATTGCTCAGAATGATTATGAGTATTCACTGAGATCATAAAATTTCAGAGCTATTTGAAAAGATAGGTGTGACAAAGGGGTTCTTATAGTTTGCCAGCAATATAGACCTCATCTTCACAGAATCCCCAAATTTTAGAATGGGAAGTTACCTTCAAGACAATGTATTCCAACCTGTCTTATACTGTAAATTACGCAAGTCAGTTCCATAAAAATGAAATTACTTAGCCAAAGTACCACAAGTTTTCAGTGGCAGATATTTTCTCATTCCTTGCCCACTTAGTGTTTTTTTCCCCATTATCCTACGCTTCTTCTCCATTTTATTAATGCTGTGCATTACCATTGCCATATTGATAATCAAACCTTCATTATGAATCGATTGGATACATACCAGAACTATATAGATATTTGTGTATGTGTCTTTGTGCATAGTTAAATAACCATTTAACCATAGTTAAATAATCTACAAGTAATTAAAGCTTAAAGTTTCAGGGACATTTTCAACTATGTTCCTTTTACTGAAACATGAGTGGTAAGAAAGAAATGAAATACCACTTCAAACTAACCAGCAAGAAAATTCTAAGGCGTACATTCCTAATGTGAAAAAAGATACGTGGTTCCAGGTGTGAAGAGGTTGTGGCTAATCGAATAAAAGCAATACCCACCCCCACCCCCACCCCCAAAAATGTTTCTATAAATCTTGAAATAGGAAATGATGTTGTAAGGTTTTCCATAAATACAACAAGGTATGGATTTATAAGTAGAATTTCTGCTCTTTTTATGCTTAATGGGGAAAGTTTGTATTGGGAATCAAGATGGGCTCTTAGCACATGTTCAACCAAGTGCCTTTGAAGAGTTTGGCCTTTGTTTCCTTGGTTAAATGAGGAGTCCATGATGACCTCCTTGCCTCAAGGGAAAGGCTAGTTTACATGGGTTTGACGGACATGTTTGTGACATCAGAGGCTTTTAGACCATGTGGGTTTAAGTCGCATTTTGGTGACGATTTTAGGTCACATGGGTGAGTCGCATGTGTGACTCACCTTTGACCCTGAACAATGAACATAAAACCCAGAGGTTGGCTTTCTCTTTTGGAGCTCTGAGCCGCAGCAGGAGTGGCGGGTGTCTCTAGGCCAGCCGTTGTTATGAGCTCCCCGGCTTTGATGTTGATGCTTCTCTGGTAACTGTATATTGTGATTTTGTCAGACAGAAATCTGTCTGTTGATTTGTGTTTATTTTCTCTGTTTGTATTTTCCCCGAAGCTCAGGGTCCTGGCTTTTCCCCCTGAGCTCAATGAATGATATTTGTATGTTGGATTAAAGTGAGATTGTTAACCCCTTAACATTGCTTTCCTAAGTAAAGCATATCAAAAGAATCTGGGCTTGTGGCATTCTTGTTGTTGGGCCTGTGTTGGTTTTTCACCCCCACAGCATCTGCTAGATGAATTGTTGCAACAAAGGCAAAGAATGAACATTTGTTTCTACATGACTATTATATTCCATTTTCTCTGTGATAGTGTCACATTTACTTACTGGATATTTTGACTTTGTGAAGCATAAAGCACTTTATAAATTCTAAAATTGATGTCATTACTAATTTTAATTTTCCATGATACTTACTGATTAGTATGACCAATATTTGTATAAATTGTAAGAATTTGTATAAATTCAGTATGTGACCAGAATTTTTTCTTCTCTTTGTAAAACATTATAAATACAGATACCTATATTTCTAGGCCTTCCAAATAAAGCCTTGGGTTTAAAAATCCTTGATCTGTAATTTAAGTTTATAAGGCAAGTCCTTGGTAGATATGATATTTGAAATTGTCTTTTATAAAGCCACTTCATAGTTTGTACAGATTTTTGAATGTCCCCTCTGATTTATGTTCTTTCCTCCTTTCCTCTTTTCATTCTTCCCTCCCTCCTATTCTTCATTCTTCCCTCCTTTTATTTCTTCCTTCCTTCCTACCTTCCTTCCTTCCTCCCTTCCTCCCTTCTTCCCTTTCTCCCTTCCACCCTTCCTTCCACAGAATAATGTACTCTTCTATATGTACCTGTAGTAAAATGCAGGAGAGTCATATGCTACGTTGATTTTCAGAGCAGTGAAGGAGACTGAATTGACAAGATGCAACATTTCATTTGCTTCCATACCCATGCTAACAACCAGATTATCTAAGTTTCTTTCTTTTTTTAAAGAAAAAAATAAAATAATTGCCTCCTAGGTATTTTTCACAAATGACTAATTATATTTAATCAAGTGGATGTGTGTGTGTGTGTGTGTATGTGTGTGTGTGTGTAACTTCTTTAAGGTTCAGATTCTACAAACCATCAAGGACATTCAAATGACAGCTGATGGGGAAAGATATTCAATGTATAAAGAGAAATTTGTGTTCCCTTGCTTATCTGTGTCATCAAAACAAGTAGCAAAGATTTTTGAAAGTCGTTATACTTCCTCTTTAAACTTTTTTCTGTGAAATGCGATAAAGACATTAACTCAAAAAATACTTTTTAAATAAACTAATTTCTTCTAAATAATGCATGAACTTCAGGAGACAGAAACTGTCAAGTCATGCTTGTCAAACACATAGTTGTTGGCATTCTTAACTTTTCCTTTTATCCATGTGTTCTCTTGGATATAGTATCCTTTCACTGGGCCATTTGCCAGTCTCAGGTGAAGCCTGGAGGGAATGGTTACTTTCTCTCAGCCTTTACACACTTGGAACATTTAGCTATTCATATAATGTCTATTAAATCTTTTCTAAGAAGAAATAGGGATATGGCTGAAAAATATACTTATGCTAAAATGCAGTCATATTAAGCTCTGTAATCATTCTACAATCCACTTAGCCTGACATCCCCAGTGAATTATTTAATACAAAATATCTAAGTTTATCAATTGAATTTAGCAATTACAAAATAAAAGCAATCAAACCAATGGGAAAGAATGTCTCTCATGAAAGGAATAATACTTATTTCAAGTAATGCTCTGGTCTAGTTTTTGTTGTTCTTTGTTGTTGTTTGATTGTTGTTTAATTATACCTTTTACTTGTGACTCATAATATGTGATCTCACTTGGGTACATCAGAGATAATTTAATAAAAGTAGTTTGGAGAATTTCCTTTAGAGTAAAAGGAAGATAGTTCACAGTATACTAGGAAGGCTACTGATTTTGTAGTCAGAAAACTGGATTTGAGTTCCTGATTGGCCGCTTACTGCCTCTTTCACCTTGGGCAAGTTGTTTCACATGTTTCTAGCTGGATTTCATTATCAGTAAGATGGGGGTTATGATAATTGTGCCACCTATAACAAATGGTTGTTATAAGAATCAAAAGTGTTTTATAAACCCAAGATTTTTAGAAATAGCAGTTATAGGTATTTACATAAAAATGTTTGCATTTTACTAGCTGATACCATTCATTAAAATATATAATTTTTATGAATATTATTTTGGAGTATGTCCTTAATTCAAGTTAACAGAAAATTTTCCAAGTGACATAATTCTTGAAGTTGAGAAATAATAATATTGCTTAAATTTAGATGTAAATAAGAAATCATAATCTTGACGTCAAATTAGCTATGTGGAGTAGGTCCATTGTAAGTTCGTCTTCATTTTTTTCTTTCTATATTTTCCTTTTGCTTCAGGGAAATTATTAGTTTTGTTCTTGAGTAAGAAGTATTATAATAATTAAAAATAACCAAAATGATAAATGCCTTTATGAAATTATAAAATTAATTTACAAATGGAATGAGCATATCACAAGGATATGTATCCTACAAATGAGAGTAATTTGTGAAAGCGATGGATTTTATTAATATTAATATGTTAACTTACAATAATTAAATCTCTATATTTTCCATATACTCTTAACAGATTTGTTAATGTATAAAAAGCACGTTTACTTCAAATACTTTTCTGGAGATCAAAATTTTGTGCAATACTATTATCTAAATGGATCTGAGAGGAGGAAATTATATTCTTGATGCTTCTAAATATCCTACTGTATCTCTGATCATCCAGAAGTTTGTAATTTCTACTAAGTTTTTATACAGTGTGTCTGCTTAATGTTAATTATTCCTTCCTAGCAGAATTATTTGTTATAAAGATAGTGTTGCAATTGCAAAAACATGAGATACAATGACATGCTAATTTCTCTTTTCATCTAAATTAAACAATTGCAGATGAAATAAAGGAAAGTCTCCAGGAGCTGATTTGTTTATGCTCCATTAAACATGTAAAGATGAAGAGCACTAGAAAATGAATGAATAGTGCTTTAAAAGACTTTCTGTATGTACACCACTAATATTAATGCCAAGTGCTTCCCAAGTAACTTCCACTGCATTACAAAGACCATTCAAGATGTATTTAAGTCCCTTTTCAAAGGGCAGGGATACTTTTTTGAATTTTTTTCCTCATAGGCCTAAATTAAAGATTTCTCTCTTAATTACCAAGACATTTTTAGTAAATTCAGTTTTGAAATTTTGAGCTTGCAGGTTGCAGTCATGTTTCTTAATTTGGAAAGTCTGAATTGACAACAGTTTGATATATCTGAGGTTTTAAGTGCATTAACAACTGATATTGTGGCAATCTAGTGAATAGGGTTATCTTTAGTACCAATCACAAGTGAACAGCATGCAGAATCAGAAGACCTAGGTTTTAGAAAAAAACACATTCACTTCAAATTCTAAGAAACTAAGATGGAGTTCTAACTTTGTCTCTATGTATATTACCTTGTGCAAGTAACTTCAAACCTATGGGATTCAGTCTCTTGCTCTTAAAATAATGATGTCCAGGGCCCCTTTCACAAGCTCTGTTCATCTGTGATTTTATTAATTCTGAAATGACCACTTAGATGGCCAAATAATTCTATCATCCAAATATTTTGGTTGTATAGACCCATCTATTGTCTCTGGAATCTTCATTCCAAATACTAGCAACCAGCCAAGGTTTATGACTGTATGTCTTTGCTTTCCTGTTTTAATTACAAAATAACATAACTCAGGAATGTAATGTTCTCTGATGAAGGAGGAAGGGAGGAAGGGAGGAAGGAAGGAAGGAAGGAAGGAAGGAAGGAAGGAAGGAAGGAAGGAAGGAAGGAAGGAAGGAAAAGAAAGAAGGGAGAGGGACATAGAAGAAGAAGAAGAGGAGGAAGAGGAGGAGGAGGAGGGAGGAAAGAAAGTAAGTGGGAAAGAAGAAAAGAAGCCTTCTTCTAAAATTAGCAAAAATCTGACAGCCAGAGGAAAAAAAAATGTTTCCCACTTCTGACTGAAAAACGATACCTTTCAAATGAGGTAGTATCAAAAGGTAAAAAAGTCAACAGGCATTTGCATTGGTCCCACAGCACAGAAGACCTGATTTACTGTGGATGTAATTTGATCACTCCTTTGCAGAACAAAGACTTGTTACCATGAGGGAAAGCCCCAAGCAAAGCAAAATAATTAATACTTACATATTTAACATACATTATTCTGATTTGAAAATGAAAAATGAAATAAGGTAATATTTATAGATAAAATTGTTTGTGCTAACAGTTGCAACCTTCCTCCTCTTTTTTGTAAATAGAGAAAAAAGTTTCAGAATATAGTTTTGGAAGTCCACATGATTACTCAGAATTCATCAACTGAGTCAGTCTTGGGAAAAGATTATTTAAAGGAAAGCATGTGCATGTGAATTTTTTTTCTTTGTCCAAAACCACTAGAAATGCAAAGAGTAAACTGAATAAATATTTTCTTTCACAAGAAAAACTAACATTTATGTGGCACCTCATATGTGCCAGATAATGTACTGAGAATTTTACAAAAGATTTTATCATTTTATCCTCACAACAACCCTGGGAAGTAGGTGCTATTATTCCTATTTTTTTTACAGATGACAAAGTTGAGGCAGAAGTTAAATGGCTTTTCCAGGGTCACACACCTAGGAAGTGTCTGAGGCTGGATTTGAACTTGAGTCTTCTTGACTCTGGTACATACAAGCCTTTCTAAATTTCTCCGAATTCTGCATAGTCAATTCTTATAGAACAGTACTATTCCCTTACTTTCATATCCCATACTTTGCTCAGCTATTTCTCAATTGCTGAGTATTGTTTGCTTTGAACTTTTTTGCTACTACAAAATGGCTGCTATATATATTTATATATATATATATTATATGTAATATGTACACACATATTATATATAATATATGTATGGGACCTATCCTTCTAACTTTTTTCTTCTTGTATTGTAGGGCAATAGTGGTTTCACTGAGTCAAAGGATATGTGTGTTAGTGACTTTTTAGCAACATTTTGAATCATTTTTTTTCCAGAGCTCTTAAAGAAATTAACAACTATAGCAAAAGTAGTATGAATGTACCCATCTTTCCACAGACACTCCAACCATTTTATTATTACCTTTTCACCCTTTTTCATCTTTCTCAATCTTATGAGTGCAAAGTAAAGCCTCATAATTGTTTTAATTTGCATTTATGTTTTTAGATTGGGAGAATTCTGTCAAGAGAGTTGATAGCTTAGTTTTTCTTTTTTTTGCAAAATGCTGTAGGTGTGGTTTTCAAATGCTTAAGAATCTCATCAAAGAAAATTTAAAAAGGGACAGTGGGGCAGAAATGCAACTTATGTTTATATTGCGATATATAAAAATAAAAATATTGACTGTTTTAGCATTTTTAAAAAATCAGTCAAAAAATCCTTATGAATATCTGATCACATGATTCAGATGTAACTTTGATATCTAGAAACATTAAATTTACTATTTTCTAAACTACATAAACATATACACACACAGCTTCAATCTGGACTTAATTAGAGAGCATAGAATCACATAAATATAAATGAAATTAATTTCTATTCTGGAGTATGAAAAATTCTTTAGACCATTAATAGGTTCACCCATGGATTACTCCTTAATTTCTTGACTATTTGTCTTTTTTATTATTATGTTTATCTTTTTTTTTCCAGTAAATCTTTAGGAGATGTTTTATACTCACCAAAAAAAAGCTATTTAGTTGTTGAAAATGAATTTAACAAAATATTTTTGGTTTGAAGATTCCTATTATCCAGAAAATTCCTTTAAGAATTATGGAATTGAAGATTTAGAACTGGAATGGACCTTAGAGATTTTCTATTCCAATCACATCATATTATAGATAATGTAATTGAGGCCCAAGGCTGTTGAGCTACTTGCTCAAAGTCACACAGGTCTTAAGTAGCAAAGTGAAGGCCGTATCCACGATTTTAGATCCAAGGTTCTCTGCAATTTCTTCCTCATATCTTGTCCCATATGTTTTATAGATCAAGTTTTTGTGTGAGTTATAATCTAAATATGGACAACATAAGAAACCTGGGAACAAAATAGATATTCTCCTTAATGAAAGAATGTGCATGTAAACACTTGCGTATTTATCTGTAGACACACACATGTCCATACACATTCATGCATACATATGCAGAATTACACAGGGATTGTTCAGTTATTAAACTGGAATAATTTCTATTTGAAATGCCCCTAGGTGGTAGCAAAATATTATGATTACTTTAGTAATGAATAAACTTGGAATCATAGGAATAAAGGAGAGACAAAATCAGGATCAGCATTCTCTTAGTACTTTATCATGGTCTGTTTATAAAAGCAGAAAAATGAAATGTGGTATAGCAAGACTGACCACTTCAGTTCACCATAACCAGCCTTTATAATCAATGTTAATCGTTTATAAACAGAAGTATCTCAGAACTATTGGAACTTGAAATTAAAAATTTGATGACAGCCCATCCTGATATCCTTTTTTGCCATATATGATATATGATAGGACATGACTAATAATTATAACATTATATAATTTAGTATAATATATGTATGCATGTATTTATGTATGTAGTCATAGCCCAGTCACTTAGCATATGTTAATTTAGAAGGTTTGGGGGAGCACATAATTAATTAACACAGTATTCACAGTATTACATACTACAAAAAAGGCACAAACATTGAATATATGTGTGTATGTATGTATTGCAATGTCAGTGCTTTCAAGAATATAGGCATTCCTTCCACAGACGTAGATCATAAACCCTTGTATGACTCAGTCTTCTGAGAATTGTCATGGCCAAAATATCCACCACTTTGTAGTTAACCTAGTCATGATCATTTCTGAACTAAAGTTAGGTTGATACTCCTGTAAAAACTATTTGGTCTGCCATTGCCTCTATAATCAAAGCCTTTCCAGGTACATGGGTTTTTCCAGAACTTTTCTCTACTGACTTGCTATTTAAGAAATCATTATCATGTTCGCATCACAATGTAACATCAATGTTAGACTTCAAAAGATTATATGTGCGTGTATGCAAGTATATGTGGCATGTATATGTTGCATATGAAAATTTAAGGCCAAGCATTTTCTTAATATGTAACAATCATTTTATACATAAAACCTCCTAAATTTATATTGCGTATATATATATATATATATATATATATATATATATATATATATATATATATGGAGAGAGAGAGTGAGAGAGAGTTTATATATACACAGAAAGTTTGAATAACGTTTCCAGTGTGACATGACTGTTGTTGTTGTTAAATTATGTCTAATTTGGGACTTTCTTTGCAAAGATACTGGAGTGGTTTGCCCATTCCTGCTCCAGCTCATTTTATAGATGAAGAAATTGAGGCAAACAAGGTTAAGTGACTTGCTCAGGGTCACACAGTTAGTGTCTGAGACCAGATTTGAATTCAGGAAGATGAGTCTACCTGACTCCAGGCCTGGCACTGTGTCCACAACACCAACTAGTTGCCTGTGACACAGCTAGTTAAGCGACAGAGCTGAGATCCAAGCTCAGGTTTCCCATGATTCTAAGTCCAATGACTTTTTCATTTTTTTTGTTCATTTTGTTTTGCCCCCAATTACATGATTATGGTGAGTGTATAGGTTATCTGTCCATCTATTATCTATCTATCTATCTATCTATCTATCTATCTATCTATCTATCTATCTATCTATCGATTGGTCTGTCTGTCTGCCTGTCTGTATGTCTGTCTATGTATCTGTCAACTATCCATTGGTTGGGAGACAGCATAGCACAGCCAAAATGGAGTTGGCTTCGAAGTTGGGAAAACTTGGCTTCAAATTTTGAGTCTCACAATAATGACCCTACAAAAGTCACTTAGTCTTTCAGCATTCTAGGACAGTGAGTGAAACTTAAATAGAAATAAGGAATTACTAAACCACACATAAGGATACCTGTCAGCTATCTATTAACTTAGAAAACCACATATTATTATTATCTATATTCTATCATATTTTAGTTTCATTAATCTGGGATATCTTCGCTGGCCATGTGTTTAAAAGCTAACACAAGTCAGTGGAAGTGTTTATACCATTGAATCATATTGTAACCAGTAACCTCCGAACGTTTGTTTTACAAACACCAAGTGAAAATATAGCAGCAAACAGTGCATGCTCATTATGATATTTCTTATATTCTTTTCAATTGAATTATTTGGGGAATGCTCTTTAATCTCATTGGAGTATGTTCATTTTAAGCAACTTTTTACTATCCCTCTTTGTTCTCTAATTTCTTGAACCATTGGGCGCAAGCCAGGGGAGAAGGGAAACCAAGAAATCAGCTGTTTGCAGGTTGTAAAGCTTTTCCCTCATAGTCTGCTAAAAGCATTTTTTCTAAGTATCTATGTAGATAGGTTCAAAAAAAGGCACAATAAGAATGTTTGAATCAATGAGTTTGTTCAGAAAGACCTCATGAGCCTCATTTCTCAAATATATAGAGAACTGAGTCAAATTTATAAGAATACAAGTCATTCCCCAATGACAAATGGTTGAAGGATAGGAAAAGGCAATTTTCAGATGAAGAAATCAAAGCTATCTATAGTCATATGGAAAAAAAATGCTCTAAATGACAATTAATTAGAGAAATACAAATTAAAATAACTCTGAGGCACCATCTCACAGCCATCAAATTGGCTAATAGGGCAGAAAAGCAAAATGATAAATGTTGTAGGGGATGTGAGAAAAGTAGGATACTAATGTACATTGGTAGAGTTGTGAACTGATCCAACCATTCTGGAGAGCAATTTGGAACTATGCTCAGAGAGCTATTAAACTGTGCATATCCTTTGATCCTGCAATACCACAACTAGGTTTGTATCCCAAAGAGATTTTTAAAGGGAAAAGAGCCTATCGTACAAAAATATTTATTGTAGTTCTTTTCATGGTGGCTGTGAATTGGAAATTGGGGCACATACCTATCAATTGGGGAATGGCTGGACAAGTTGTGATATATGATTGCAATGGAATATTATTGTACTATAAGAAATGATAAGCAGGAAGACTTCAGAAAAACTCGAAAAGACTTACATGAACTAATACAGAGTAAAGTGAGCAGAACCAGAACATTGTACACAGTAATGGCAATATTGTATGATTAATAACTACGAAAGACTTAGCTATTCTCAGAAATATAATGATCAAAGGAAATCCCAAAGGACTCATGATGAAAAATGTTATCTACCTCCATAGGAAGTACTGATGATGTCCAAATACAGACCAAGGCATGTTATTTTCTCTTTCTTCCTTTCTTCCTTCCTTGCTTGCTTCCTTCCTTCTTTATTGTGTTTTCTTTTACAAAATGATTCACATGAAAATGTTTTTCATGATTGCACATGTATAACCTATACCAGATTGCTTACTATCTCAGAGAAAAGAGGGTTAGAATTTGAAACAAAGTTTTTTTCAAAAAAAATTGGGGCAGCTAGGTGGTTCAGTGTGAGGCAGTTAGGTGGCACAGTGAATAGGACACCGGCCCTGGAATCAGGAGGACCTGAGTTCAAATTTGACCTCAAACACTTGACACTAACTATGTGACCTGGGGCAAGTCACTTAATCTCAATAGCCTTGCCTCCCCCCTCCTAAACAAAACCAAAACCAAAAAGTTTAAAATTATTTGTACATGTAATTGGAGGAAAATAAAATATTCTTTAAAAAAGAAAAAAGTTGATGTGGCAAAATATGTATGTGCATATATATGTATATGTGTGTGTGTGTATATATATGTATATTTATATATATAGAGAGAGAGATACTCAATCTACACTGAAATTGAGTATGTTAGTGTCTTAATGACTTTTGTTTTTTTCACTTTTAAAATATCTCAGGATATTCATGTAGAAAAAGACAAATTGATGATAGTACAGCACCTCAAAATACTGAAAGATTTGTGCTGTTGCTTGTCATTTCTATTTTCTTTTTTTAAAAATTCTTAATTTCCTTTGACATTATTTCCTTTATTTCCAACTAAGGTTTTTTGTCTGTTTGTTTGTTTTTCAGATTCTACCTTAATGTGTTTGTTAATTTGCATGGAAGGTGAAGATGGATGACTTTTTTTGAAAAAATAAGACTAGTTATCCCTATTATATTATCGGAAAAAATACCGGTTATTCCTTCACCTCAATGGATTCTTTTATTCAGTGTGAAAGTGAAACAATTGCTCTGTCATTTTCAAGTATATAAAAATATCCTAAATATTTGAATAAATATTGAGGCCATTAACAGCATTTTCCATTGTTGTGTCCTTATCTAAGTTTGACTAAGTATATATTTCCAAACATCTTACATTTTTTGCTCTGGTGGAATAATGATGCAGAAAAAAGTATTTTTACCAGCCTGTTAAATATGTCAACAAATTTGAATGCATTTTAAAAATATTATTATTGTTTCTTTTTTCATTGTACTAAAGATAAGCATAAATATTTTCTAGCCGCTGCTTAAAAAAGCATTGACTCTGAAATGTAGAATTATGTGCAATGTGGTGATTCAATGGTAGAGTCGTTTAGTAACTATTTAACCAGATTTGGCGTGGCCAATCATAATGGTATTCTGAACTACATGGCAACATATTTTATTTAATCTTCTCAACACTTCACTTTTAGTAAACAATGTGTGAATGAGTAAGAATTTCACACCCTCTTTAGAGAGAAAAAATAAAACAACCCTTCTCAAAGTAACAGTTCTTTCATGCAAGGAGTAACATGCAGTGACACAGAACACTGGGAGAAGACTTGGATTATAGGTTTATCTGTCCCTTTTTATGAGTGACCTTGAAAACGCTTAGAGAAAGCTATAGAGAAAAGCAATTACATTTTTGAAATTACACACCACCGTTTTCATTCATCTTTATAAGCACTTTTAAGGAATCCAAAAAAAGGTTAGAATATTGCTTTTATAAGGGTTATAGGGACTTTACTTCTGCAGAGTCAGTTTGAAAGTAAATTTAGATGAACAGAGATGCATTTGGTTTCCTTTGTGAAAGTAAATTGGCCACTTCCAAAAGAAAGCAGATGGAGTAGGGGGGGGGGGGGACACATGATGTATGATTTGGTATTTTTTAAGTGTTGTTTATTATTCTGTTGGGTTTTTTTAAGTGCACCCAGTTTGTTAGTTAAAGTCAAAAGTATTTAAACACTAAGCTAGTCATCTACATTAGTGCACTATTGTGTCATTAAGGAATCCATTTCCCAAATCTTTGCCCTGATGGCATATTAGGAAAAAAAATATCTATCTACTCATCCGTGTAATTATAGAACACCTCTCCCCATAGTTCCATGGGGCTTTTGACAAGAACACACAACATAATACAAAGCCTTATGTAAGCTCTCTCCCTCTCTCTCCCTCTCTCTCTCTTTCTCTCTCTCTCTCGCTCACTCTCCTCCCCACCCCTACCTCTGTCCCCTCATGTTAGAATTGTTTTGTAGCCAGGATGCCCATCTTTGGAAACTAATCCTTGACAGTATAGTCCCTTTGCTCCATTGGTGCTTATAGATGAAAAGGGTGTGTGCTGGTCCGGTAGCAATGAGAAGCAGTTTCTGAGAGAGAAATGAAGGACAGATACCATTGCATTCCATTTTCAAAGGCTGAGTCTTCCCTATGTCTGGCTCAACCATCTTTTCTGCACCAATTAGAAGAGAATAGTGGAAGCTTTGAAAATGCCTGAGCTCACACTGAGCACAGTGAAAGCTCTACAAGCTCATAGCTTCAACCTGTACTCTAATAGGAAAGAGCAAGAGGGGCTATATTTGGAAGCTCCTGGCAGTTAGCAGATAGAAAAAGGAACTTCAAAAAAAATCATTCTCTTCCTTTAGTGAAGACCCCCTTAGGAGTACTACTGGAAAGAATCCTGTCGACCTGCCACAGTTAATAGTCACTCAGCAATCCACCCTAACCATGATTCCAGAATCAATGTGCTGTACTATTCAAGAGTACCACATCTGATGCTTGAAAGGATGGAAAACATGATATGTGACAGCTGCTTATGAGTGATAGTGATAGTGAACAAAAAGCCTAATGGATATTGGAATCCTCCCGTCCTGCATACAAAAAGCCTGGGAGTGAATGATGACTTCTCTTAGCATGGCTGTACTTTACAACTGGCACCTTCCTGTGTGCCAGATTGGCATCTCCAACCGCTCAACAATCCTCATTCTCATGCCATGTCTATGGTGGAGGCTTGTTTCTCTTCAATAACGTCTGCTACCACATATCAGTTTCCTGTCTTTACGTGTAAAGGTTTTTACATTACAATCCAGTGAGAAAGGGAATTAGTGGGGGTGGAGAGGGTGATAGGGATTGGGAGCAGCAGGCTGATAGAGTCGCAGGAAAAGCTATATAGTTCAAGAAAGGAAGCTAGCTTCAACTGGGAAAATGTGGATAAATTTGTCACTAAAATTTCCAGGATGGAGTTTTCATAAGGATGGAAGAGAAAGTCTGTGAAGAGGGTGGCAACTCATTTGGGGCCCACATTGTTCTTAGCTTTGGATGACACAATCTAATCTCCTGCCTTTTGTCAAGTGAATGGCTGAATAATCAAGGAGATAGCAAAGTTATCTATTCTATTTCTGAACAGAATCAGGATGGAGACCACACACACACACACACACACACATACATATGAACATATATGCACATACACATGCATATATATGCATATTTAATTCCAAAAGGAAATTATGAGTGTTTTGTATGTACTCATACATGTAGGTAAATAGATGATAAATAAAATAAAAATAAAATATTTATCTGAATATAGATATTTATCTAAATAAAAAGTTACAGCTATATAGCTCCTTAGTTAATAAAATGACAACTAATGTGTGCCAATTTGCATAAATGATTAAAATTGTTTCAGTTACCATCACCAGAATAAAATCATTTCTATAAACTATAAATAAATATGTTAAAGATTTCTTTTATATTCAAATTAACTCAGAATTCTTCAGTTTTACAGAATATACTTGGTATATGAATTTGATAGAACTGCATTCATATTCAAGGTTTTCTATTTACAGCCTGTGTAATCTAAGCCAAGTCATATCATCTTCTAGCATCTCAGTTTATATTCGTTAAAATGAGAGAGCTAGATTAAATGATCTCTGAATTTCATTCCAGATCTCAAGTTGTATGACTCTATAAACCCTCCCAGATAGTTCATCCTTCCATTCTTTTATGTATTTATACTACTTCAGAATCATTTCCCTCCCAAGAAAGAAAATGAAGCTACATAATTATGAACACTCTTCTCTCTTCTTTCCCTGTCCCTTTGAACAAGACTTCCCAAATTCTTTCTTTTTAACCCCCAATTACACATGCTTTTCTTATGTGCAATCTAGAATCACTAAAATTCTTAGCAATTTGTCATCAACTGTAATAAAGCCCTTGGACCTCTCTTGCCATTTGACCCAGATGGCTCCAGAGGAGAAAGTGAGGCTGGTGACTTTGCATAGACATCTCTCACTTAATTCCAATTCACTTGCAAAGTCATGGCATCACCTTCCTGATGTTGTGGTCCTCTTTGAGAATGAAGGACAAACTAAAATAATAATAGCACCACATAAATAAAATAAGTTTTTTGTCCCAGCAATCTCTCTAACGTTGTAAATATAGCGTATATCTCAAGGAGAAAAAAGACAGAAAGAAAGGTTCAATATATACCAAAATATCCATAGCTACGTTTTGTGAGATATCAAGAAACTGTAAGGAAAGTGAGTAGCCATGGCTTAAGTAAAGTCTGAGGAAACTTTGCAATAGTAATGGAATGGAATGTTGTTGGTCAATAAGAAGTTACAAAAATGAAGAAATCAGAGAAATGCTGGAAATTTTGTTTGAATGGTTATAGGGTGAGATAAAAAAGAACCGCAAGAAAAACACACACAATGACTATAATAATAGAAATTAAAAGAAAATTAAAAGGAAGTTGAAATCAGAATTATTAAATTAAATAATATTAGTCCACAAAAAATAACAAAACAGGTTCTCTTTAAAAGGCAGAAGACTATGGAGGCAGAATGCTGTAGATATTATAAAAAAGGGTTAACTCAGTTGCTTTTACTTAACTTATTCTTTGTAACAAAAGAGGAATGATTGGTGAAGAGGATTGTATCTATAAATTAATAGTTTATGAAGCAAAATTTTTAAGTAAAAATAATTTTAAAGAAAACCAGGAAAATACAAAAGGAACTCCTAGGGGGTGAGAAATGCCGCATACAGTGGCTGCCTGAGTCTTTTATTAATAGAAGCATTTTATGTGACTAGTTTCAATTGCAATATAACTAGTACCCTAAAAAATATTATTCCTGGGTTGGTGGAGGAAAGGTGGTAGAATAAAGGCAGGAACTTGCCTGAACTCTCTACCATATCCCTCCAAATACCTTTAAATAATGATTCTAAACAAATTCTAGAGTGGCAGAACCCACAAAAAGACAGAGTAACACAAATTTCTAGCCTGAGACAACTTAGAAAGTCAGCAGGAATGGTCTGTTGCATCAGGAAGAGAGAGGAGTACAATCCAACTCAGGTTGTGCCAGTGAAGACCAGACCTCAGCTAACCCAGAGTAGGCTTTGGGGTGACTGAATTAGTGGCAGCAGTGGCAGTTTCCAGAACTCTTTGCCCACAGATGCCAAGGGCAACTTAGAAGATCAGCAGGAAAGGTCTGTCACACCTAGGTGAGGGTGGAACACAGTCCAGTGCAGGCCACACCAGTATAGATCCAGCCACAGCAAAGCAGGAGCAGGCCTATAGACATTCAATGAAATAGAGGACTTTCAAGCATTCTTGATGAAAATACTACAACTGAATAGAAAATTTGACTTTCAAATACAAGACTTATTCAAAGGTAAACCAGAAAGGGAAATCATAAGGAACTTAATAACAAGTTTACGCTGTTTATATTCTTTCATGAGAAGATGATATTAGTAACTCATAAGAACTTTCTCATTATTTGGGCAATTAGAAGGAGTATATATAGAAAGAGGACATAAGTGTGAGTTGAATACAAAGGGATGATATCTAAGAAAATAAAATTAAGAGTTGAGAGAGGAGAGTACTGAGAGAAAGGGAAAAGGAGAGGTAGAATGGGGTAAATTATCTCACATAAAAGAGGCTAGAAAAAGCTTTTATGGTGGAGGGGAAGAAGGGAGAGGTGAGGGGCAATGAGTGAGCCTTACTCTAATCAGAATTGGCTCAAAGAGGGAATAACATACACATTCCATTGGGTATAGAAATCTCTCTTACCCTACAAGAAAGTAGGAAGGGAAGGGGATGAAGGGGCTGGGTACAGTGGGTAGAGAAGGGAAGGCAGATTGGAGAAGGGATAGTCAGAAGCAAAACACTTTTGAAGGGAGACAGAAAGGAGAGAGAGGGAACCGAATAAATGGGGGGGGAGGAAATGGGTTAGAGGGAAATACAGTTAGCAATACTAACTATGAAAAAGATTTTGAAGCAAGTTTCTCTGATAAAGGTCACATTTGTCAAAAATAGAGCACTGAGTCAAATTTATAAAAATAAGAGCCATTCCCCAATTGATAAATGATCAAATATATGAACAGTTTTCAGATAAAGTAACCAAAGGTACCTGTAGATATATTAAGGAATGCTCTGACTCACCATTGATTGGAGAAATGCAAATTAAGATAGTTCTGAGGTACTCTCTCATATGTATTAGATTGGCTAATAGGATAGAAAAGGAAAATGATCAATGTTGGAGTGGATGTGGGAAAAAGTGAGACATTAATGCACCGTTGGTGGAGTTGTGAACTGATTCAACCATTCTGTAGAGCAATTTGGAACTATGCCCAAAGGTCTATAAAACCATGTGTACCCTTTGACCTAGCAATACCACTACTAGGTCTGTATCCCAAAAGATATAAGAAACAAAAAGGAAAAGGACCTATATGTACAAAAGTATTTACAGCAACTGTCTTCTGGTGGCAGAAAATTGGAAATTGAGGGGATGCCCATCAACTGGGGGATGACTAAATAAATTATGGTATGTGATTGTGATGGAATTCTATTTTTCTATAAGAAATGAAGAGTAGGATGCTCTCAGAAAAACCCTGGAAAGAATTGCATGAGCTGATTCCAAGTGAAATGTACTGTGTGCAAAGTAACAGCAATATAGTGGGTTGATTAGTTGTGAGTGACTTAGCTATTCTCAGCAATACAGCAATCCAAGACAACTCTGAAGAACTTATGATGAAAAATGCTATCCATTCCCAGAGAAGTAACTGATAGTGTCTGAATACAGACTGAAACATACTTTTTTAACTTTATTTTTCTTGAGGTTTTTTTAAAATGTTTTCTTTCATAACATGACCATTATGGAAATGTTTCACATGACATCGAATTGCTTGCTTTCTCACTGGGGTGGGGTAGGGAGGGAGGAAGAGAGAGAATTTGGATTTCAGAGTTTTAAAAACAAATGTTAAAAATTTTTTGTAATATGTAACTGGGGGGAAATAAACTATTAAGTAAAAAAATTATTCCTTTGAGATGGGGAGAAAAGTTACAGGGGTCATCACTTCTTTAGAAATGAAGAAAGTGAGATGAAAATAAGCTAGGTTGGACAGAATTCAACTTTTTTGATTCTCTGATTGCTAACACATTTCTTAACAAATCTCTGTTTTATGTTAACAAAAATCACAGGAGAATAAATGGTAAGAGCTAGAATGCAATGTTATTTTGGAGTATCCATATTTTCCCTTTATTTAAGAGGTTATTAGCCACAAATATGATACTTATAAGAGAAACTGCTAACAAGATTTTCAGTTTTCCTTGATTCTGAAAATATTAGGGGAAAATTAGAGATTACAGTGAAATGAGTGTTTTGCATATGTAATAAAAAAGAAATTGGAGAGATAAAAATAGAAAGGTCCCATATATTCTAAAATACGTGTAGTACCACTTCTTATAGTAACAATGAAGATAAAAAAAATAATAGATGCCCATCAATTGAGGAATGGCTGAACATATCCTGGGGCATGAATGCAATGACATATCATGATGGTATAAGAAATAATGACTACAAAGACATAAAGAATCATGAGAAGACATAGAATGATATAAAAGGAAGCAAGTAGAAACAGGAAAGCAATCTACATGATGACTGTTAAAAATAAAAAAAAACATCAAATTGAAACTGAACTCTGTGTAAGTAAAATTACTAAGCTTGAATACCAAGCTAAGGTATGAGTATGTACTTCTTTCCCTTCTTTGCAGAATCAGGGAATAATGGGTATAAATATCAGTTTGCTTGATATATTGGTTAGTTTGGGTAAACTTACTTTTTTCTCCTCTTTAGTTTTCGTCCTTTGTTATAAGAGATGGTTCCTTTAGTAGGATAAGGGAGTTGGGAAATTAAAGATAGATAAATATGTATATAGGTATGTATATATACACATACATATTTATACACATATATGTATGTGCAACTGTGTGTATATATTTGAAACGAGATCTTCATGATTCAAGGTTGTGTGTGGGTTGTGTGTGCATGTGTGTGTATGTGCAGCAAGCTAGTTGACCCAGTAGATAGAGAGCTGGACCTGGAATTATGAAAACCTGAGTTTGTATTTGACCTGAACTCATATTACACTAGTTGGATGACTGTGGGTTAGTCACTTAACCTCTGTTAGCCTTAGTTTTCTCATGATCAAATTATGTGTGCATCTGTATGTTGGAATGATTCTTACTGACACTGCCCCCCACATAAAGACACAATTTTTCTTATCTCCTGCCTTCATGTTTATCCCTAATAATGACATGAATGTTATGTTCTGTTCTCTTCTCAGAAAATATAAAGACAGAACAATGTGACCTTGAAAAACCATTTCAACTGAAAAATTCAATGCCCCTATGATACATCCTAAGGAGATGGTAAATATACCAAAATTGTTCTTAAATATATTGGCATGTCTCTTCCTGTAAGTACTAGGTATGCATAAAATTCAGCAGCTAACTTTCAAGATTGCATAGTCCTATTGAAGTTTGTTCAATTAAATTTCATGGTATATAATCATTATTTCTTTGTTTACCTACTACCAAGGTTAAACATATAGAGGAAGGTATCCTAGATTACTCAGATAAAGAGAAAAATCTGCCCACAACATCTTCAAGAATACATTTTCCCCCTGAAAATAAATTGCCATTTGGTGACACTCACAAAAAAGAAATGATGGCGTATCACCACTGCCATTTTGCCAGCTCGTTCTGTGAATCCCCCAAATGCTGTGTCTGGGATAATTTCTGTCTCCTTAAACACTGAAAGAGAAAACCTTTCTAAGGCAGAAGAATGTGTGCTATTTACTGTTGGAGTGGAATTCGTCTCCTCTTTGAAGGGTACTCATCTCTTTCAAAGGCAAGGGAGCCACCCACTCCACTAAAGCCACTGGAAATTTTCATACAGATTTAAAGATTTGCCTGGTTTAATAAATGGCAGATGTCCACTGATGACTAATGCGTAGCTCAATTAAGAGGCTAAAACATGAAAAGCATATTCTTTTAATCTTTGAATAGCAATATTTTGAGGGAAGTTCTTAACTGGTTGAATGATGAGATATTCTTAAAGTTGAAGTTTGGGGGATTGAGGAAGAAACTCACTTCTGAGATGTTCATGTTCGTTTGAGAGAGGCATAAAATTTACCAGGATTGAACAGTTATGGGAGTTCCAAGAAACCTGTTTCAAGTTTAAATTATTAATATGAATTGATCAATTATTATTTTGCATTCACTGAAAGTGCTAATGGGAAATAAGTGTTGTTTTCACTTTTGGTTTAGAACTTGGCAACATTTAATCAAAAATGCACCATATGATTGGAGCTGAGTTTTCTTCAACACCTAAAAGAGCAGTTGCCAAAATCTGCCTTGCCCTTTTCTCAAATTCTTGTAACTTGGGAATGTGCTAATGGAGCTCAACTGATTTTTTTTTATTTCTTAATTCCCATCTGCAATTGGATGTGTGAACCTTCAAATAACTATTCACTTCTCATCCATTCACCCACGTAGGGAATATGGCCATAATCCACTAATGGTAGGTATCTAAGCAAGTCTGAATGGTTAGCTCTCAGCTTTTAGAGTGGCTAAAGCCTTGCTCCTTCTATATTGGCCTTTCATCCCTAGCATGTAAGCAGAAATGATAAGAAAGAGGAAGAGATTTTGTCACTTTCATCTATTGAAAAATATTTTTCCAAATAGAAACATAGAAACTAATTTATATTCTCTCTCTCCCTCTCTCTTATCCTCCCCCTCCTTTTTTGGGGGGAGGGTTCACATTTTCATCAAATACATACATATGAGTCTGTATATATCTGTATATAAATATTATATAATTGTATGTATGTTTACCAATATATGTATATATAAATTTTATATATATATGTATATATATATATATGTATATACACTTCTATCCATATTTCATCAGAAGAAGGAAAATAAACATTTATTAATACATCATATGTGCCAGGTACTATGCTTAAGCAGATTTTATCTCATTTGATCTTCATAGCAGCTCTGTGAATGTCTTCACTTTAAATATAAGGAAACTGAGGCAAACATAGGTTAAAGGACTCTCCCAAGTGTTATACAGATAGTAAGTGGCTTAGTTCAGATTTGAACCTAATCTTCTTAACTCCAGGCCCAGGCATTTGAATAAGCCCTTACCTGTGTGCTGTACTTCTCCCAAAGATTATCATTAGATTAATTAGAAAGACTTATTTAGCTTTAAAATGGGTTATTTGATATGGCAATGTATTTAGTACAAAACATCACTCCCAAATGTCTGACACTCCTATCAGTACATTCAAGATTCTTGGGCAAAGTGGATGATACTCAGAGTACATGAGACAAAGGGGCAACTCACAGATCTTGGATTTTGGAGTTCTTTATTTTTCTTTAAACCTTTGTGGAGTAGTCAAGAAATTTCCCTTGGGTATGGTGCAACTTTTCTTTGTAAAGTCCTGAAGCTGCTTTTTTTTTCAATTAGATGAATTTGCTCTTTGGTCCAAATTCAGATGCTACCTCAAGTCACTATACTAGTAATCACTAGGAATGACATGTGAAGTCTGAACACTTTGGTCCACTAGAATTTACTAGATGATCCTCTAGTCAAGGAGAGAAGGTGAAAGGGATGAGAAGGAGGTTGAGATCAATTATAAGTGCAGTATTTTTCTTCTGGCCCCCAAGGGATTCCTTCTGGGGGGGTGAGGCTTAATTGCAGACTTCTATGACTAAGCTACTAGATTTCCAAATCTTCAATTTCAAAATAGTTTGCTAGTTTTATACAAGTCTCTTAGGATGGGGGTGGAGCCAAGATGGCGGCTGGAAAGCAGGGACTAGCGTGAGCTCCCCACCAAGTCCCTCCAAAAACCAATAAAAAATGGCTCTGAACCAATTCTAGAACTGAAGAACTCACAAAACAGCAGAGAGAAGCAGGGCTCCAGCCCAGGAAAGCCTGGATGGTCTCTAGGTAAGGTCTATCCTGCATTGAACTGGGAGGGGAGCAGAGCAGAGCAAAGCCCAGCATGGGCAGCATGGACCAACCAGACCAGGAGCTGGGCAGAGCGGGTTCTAGCACCCTGAATCAGCGAGCTGTGGCAGTTACCAGACTTCTCAACCCACAAACACCAAAGACAACAGAGAAGGTTAGTGGGAAAAGCTGCTGGGGACAGGGAGTTTGCGGTTAGGCCACCACCCCAGGGGCAGGGGAGGTGGGGCA
Organism: Phalanger gymnotis; assembly: GCA_028646595.1. Classification (NCBI taxonomy): domain Eukaryota; kingdom Metazoa; phylum Chordata; class Mammalia; order Diprotodontia; family Phalangeridae; genus Phalanger; species Phalanger gymnotis. The sequence continues at coordinate 287,637,477 of CM053622.1, read as the reverse complement.
GCTACAGAACTACAGCTGCAGT
>CM053622.1:287614429-287636955 GCA_028646595.1 Phalanger gymnotis | reverse complement strand
GTATTTAGCCAAATCATTTTACTGGCCTCACGTTCCTGCTCGCACTCCTGGTCTACACACGGGTAAGCCCTGCTTCCACAGCTTCCTGCCTCCGCAGCTTCTGGCTTCCACAGCTTCCTGCTTCTGCAGCTTCAGGCTTCCGCAGCAGCTTCTGCTTCCGCTGAAACTGTCTCTTGGCTCACCTTTCCTCGCAGCTGAGCTTCTGGCATTCTCAAGCCCCGCCTCAACGACCAGAGACCATTGGTTCCCGAGCTGGCCCCTCCTAAGTTACCAATCCCCACCCACACAGGTTTCACACCTGACAGGGCCCTGGGCCTGGGGTTTAGCACTTAACAGCTGAAAGTACTTCCACTTAAAAGAAACAAAAGCCATGCTAATGAGACAATTTTGCTTAACAACATAGAGGTCTGATCAAAATAATAGTGATTAATATAAGTAATAATAATAGCAATATTCGTAATAAGAAAAAACCCTACAGTTCCTACTTTGTAAGGACCAAATGAAATAACAAATATAAAGTTATTTTTAAGTTTGATACTATGTAAATGTCAACTATTTGTAGTAATATAAGTATTGTGGTTTTTGGCAAGCCTCCCTGGGTTCATCAAGATCATCGACATAATGAAGAGTTAGTAGCTTTTGCTTCTCTGTTACATGAAGATAATAACGCTCATAGGATCAATCTTTTTTCACTTGAATCAAATAGGGTTTGAAAGTTCAGCCATTGTAGTTATCATATTTTGGAGCAAGAATCATTTAAAAATAGATAAATAAAAACATATTTTCTACCTATACCATGTGGATGGTATACCTAGTAATCTGCATCATGAGTACAACAACTAATATTTATTAAGTGCCTGCCCTATGTAAGGCATTGTTCTAAGATCTAGACACACAAAGACAAAACAAAACTGTCCCTGCCCTCACAGAGCTTATAATCTACTTAAAGTGTATAATGTATATAGGTAAGTAAATTAAAAACATTTACAAAGTTAATAGAAAATAATTTTACTAAGCAAAAAATACAAACAAGTGGGGGAGTCAGGTGAGAAGGAAAATATTCTAGGAATAGGGGACAGAAAACACAACATTGTGAGGTTGGACTGTCATATACAGTAAAGAAGAGGTAGGCAGGTTTGGCTCAAACAGAGAATGCATGAAGTAGAGACATGTGATAATAAATCTGGACATGTTAGCTGCAGGCAAATTGTGAAGGGCTTAAAACGCCAAAGAAATTTGTGTTTTATCTGAGAGGCAGGAGGGAGCCATCGTGTTTTCTTGAGTTGGAAGAATGACATGATCATACTATCATATTTTACCAGCTGTGTAGTAGAGGTTAGAGAGGGGAAAAGTTGGAAGCAGGGCAATCAATTATGAAGCCATTGTCAAGGCTAAGATCATGTGTCATCCAGGTAAGAAGTGGTAAAATCTTCAACTGGGATAGTAGCCAAGAGTGGACAGATGGGAATGAATTTGTCAGATGTGGACATAAAATCAAGGAACCTGAGTGCATGAGGGAAAGGGGCAATGAAGAACAAAGAGTGGCTAAAAAAACTGTGGTATATGATCATGATGGAATACTAGTACACCGTAAGAAATAATGAGCCCAATGATCTTCGAAAAAACATGGAAAGACTTGCATGAAATAATAAGAGTGAAATAAGTAGAACCAAAAAGAACATTATCTACACTAACAATACTGTTTTTAAGAACAACTTTGAGTGACAGTCATTTGGACTATTATAAATACCCAAATTAATTATAAAGGACCTATGAAGGAAGATGCTATCTGCTTCGAGAGAAAGAAGTGATAAATAGAAATGTGTATAGAAAGGCTTTACACACACACACACACACACACACACACACACACACACACACTTTCATCTAATGATAGCCATCTCTAGGGTGGGGAGGGAGGAAATAAGGAAAAAAAAGTACATGATAACTTTATAGTATATTTAAATGAAATAGAAAGTTGTACATAAAAGATTTACAGTTTCATGTACGATCATCTTTTTGTGTCTATTCTACTATGTTATGGAGATGCTTGTTTTATTTCTTCAGTTCAGAATAAAACAAAAAAGAAAAGTTAAAAAGAGAGTTGAAAATGACTCTAGATTGTAAACCTAAGTAACTGGAAGTATCGTGTAACCCTTCATAAACATAGGGAAATTCATGTTATGCATTACAGGCCCCAGGATAACTTGTTCCCTAGTTCTGAATCACCTCTTCCAGGTGTGCCAGGACCCTACCTTTTTACTATTATGTGAACAAAGATTATTGAGATAATAAAGAGTTAGTAGAGATTGCAAACCTTGTCTTCAACTAAGGATCCACTCATTTCCCCGGCTCAGAGCAAAAATTAATAAGCCCTGCTTGGGACATTCTACGGGGGAATATCTCTTTCTGGCTCTATGTTTTCTTCATAAATCCAAAATTACAAATACTAATTTATAAATATAGAAATAAGAATATATTCTCCTACCATCTGATAATTAGCTAGGCTCTTTCACAACACATTAGGTAATATTTGTACATGTGTTCATTTTCAAAGTTTGTCATTATAATGAAACCTTTCTTGGAAATAAAACCTTGGACTTGGAGTCGAGGCATATATGGACACAAATTCTCTATCAGACAGTATTTTTGTGTGAGTCAGGGCAAATCACTTGCCTTCTCTCTCTCAGACTTGGTTTTCATGCCTCTGTAAAAATTCTTCTCAAGAAGGTAGAATGTACTATTTTCATGCTTAATTGTTGTTGAGAAGCAATTTTCCTCAGTGGAGAAAGAGCCAGTCTCTCCAGATGAGAAACTGAGGCAACAGCATTAAGTGACTTCCCAGTGTCACACAGCTAGTAAATATCTGAGGCCAGATTTGAACTTAGGAAGGAGAGTCTTCCTGACTCCAGGCCCAGAACTTTATCCACTGTGCCACCAAGCTGCTGTGCTCGAGTGTGTGTGTGTGTGTGCATGTACGTGTAAAGTAATATATTATGACATAATATACTCCCATAAATTACACTTAATATATATGTTAATTACTATTATTATATACTATAAAACATATAATATACATACACATATTTATGTTTGTTTCTTTTCTACCCTAGCTTCATTTGTCAGGGCATAAAATTAAGGACCAGTAGTAGTCATTTCTAAAATTTGGCAGTTTTAAGAGATGTTATGTAGGAACAAAATTACTGTTACTTTTTGAAACACTGAAAAAGAAAGGGGTAATTAAAAACTTTAAAGTGTAGTAGTTGCAATGACACTGTTTCTTTTCTCAAATCTACGTGACCTAGGTATGGGGCACACAGTACACTCAAGCCATTAGTCCCGCTGGATAGGTAATTCACACCCAGTGCTGCTGGAAACTGACACATTATATATTATAATACTTTTATGCATCTGCAGTTTTTAGAAAGAGATATTACTAAAATGGCATATTTAGTGTCCTTAGAGGACACTAAATCATCAGCAATATGTAAATGTTGTCTTTTTCAGTTTATTTTTTCCAGGGGAAAACTATTCCACTTTGTGAAAGGACCTTTTTGTTTCCTTACTCTGTGCCTAAGCAAATCAGAAGGCATAAGCTGGCTTTACAGGATGAATTGTCTTTAACTTTAAATCTAAAATCATCAATTCATGGGTATTATGAAGAAGATTACACCGTTAAAGTGCTTGCCATTAAGGGATGCATATATTGGAAAAGTGCTAGTCATATAGAGAACAAATGCCTAATGGCTTCTTTCAAATAATGTCTCTTAGCATTTATCAAGAGGCAAAAATAAGTGCCTGTTTTGGAATAAAGGCTTAAATTTTCTAATCTATGTAAACTTATATTTGTGGAAATGCTTTCCCATATAACATTCATAATCATTTCATAGGGTGCCTTTGCAAGGTGTACTATTAGTCGGATACTGTGTCGGGGAAGTACAAATACTGATAAATAATGTTGCTGATATTTCATCTTCACAGTGGCTATAATAATACAAAGAAGGGTTTAACTAGGGAGAATATTCACTAGGAATCAGCCAGGAGGAATACTGTGATCAGATATGCACTTTCATTAAAATCGTGAATACATTTGCCTTACAAAATTCTTGAAAGCTGGAAGTCTTAAAGCAAACGAACTAACCAAATAGTCCTTATTTTATAGAAAACTTCTTACAGTAGTTGTATTAAAATTTCATTGTTAATTTAGTGACCCAGGAGATAACACTTTTTCACTCATTTTAGAAGCTACAACTTCCTTTTTCTCTCTTCTATCTTCCCTTTGACCTTCCATCAACTAGAAATAGGGACACCTTTCCACTTGTTGGGGTAGAGAATGGATCTGTGATTATTGCTTTGGTATAGGATATTGTCATGCTAGAAAACCCTTCTATCTTTATAGGTCAGCATGTACTTTTAGCCATGGTTCAGTGAAATGTATCACTTAGGCTATAATTCTGGGATGGATTTAGCAAATAGCTCATTTTTTTCCATGAGAATTCCATTATCTATAGGGTTTTACTCCAATTGACTATTGTGGACAAACATATGCAAGGGGATGATGATATTACAGGTATGTGTTTGGTTGTTGTCCTTCATTCTCAGGGGACCAAAATGACATCACTATGTTAGAGTAGAGTTACAGTGTGTCCGACTGTGGCTGATCAGACCAATACAAGCTTGGAATGCTCTACCACAGTTGGGCAGAAATAGTCCATGTAAATATTTGGGATGGACTCTCTAAATTTGCTCATCTTATGTTTCTTTTGAGCTACTTCAACTCTGTTTTGCTCATAGAGCACAGTGCCTTCTTTGATGCAGGTACACCATGCTGGGTGGTCCTTTGGCAATGTCTCCTATGTCACACAATCAATTCCAAAGTTCTTCGGAAAGACCTTGAGAGTGGGGTCAACTAGAACCAGCAGGTGAACTCTGCTTACTAATTTTCAGTGTGAACATATACACCTAAGAAATCAGCAAATACCATAAATTAGGCTCAATTTATTGGTTTGTTGATTGCTTAGAATTAGGAAAGTGACAAGAAATATTAATATAATACACATTAAACTAAAAGTAGGTCATGCATCTTTTTGGAGAGCCAGTTGTTATCACTTAGCAAAACACCATTGAGGGTATAGGCCACTGGGTCCTGAGTTTACATGCTAAGGTAGCATCCTCATATAAAGGTGGACAGAATCCAGTGAAATACAAATGGTGTCATTGGAGTCTTGTCCTTCAGAATATGTCTAATAAGTATCTGAATATTATTTCATCACCCTGTAGAAGAAAGCAGATCAGAACCAACTATGATTTAATAGATAAGTCATAGGAAGTTGCCTGAGGCACAAGGATTTCAAAAGATATGTCCTGAATTTTCCTCCTAGCTAGCAACTGTCATAGGTAGAACGTTAACCTAGCTTTGGAAAACTCCAAGTCGAGTGTCATATATCTTCTATACTCTGTTCTTTAGTCTTCTCAACTCCTAATTAATTATCGTATTGCCATCTCCAGTCATCCTGATCTATATCTTACCACTGGACCCAGATGATTCTGGAGGAGAAAGTGAGTCTGGTGACATGGCACAGCCCTCCCTCCCTTAAATCCAATTCACTTATAAGTCATGGTATCACCTTCCTGATATCATGGTCCTCTTCAAGAATGAAGGACAAACAACAATAACACTACCACCAACAACAACAAAAACATTATTGCATTAATCAGTGCTTTGAAGTACTTTAAAGATTTTTTCTATGTTATCATTTTAACAAAATAAATTGTAATAATTATTATTGGATTATAATGATAAATTGTTCTGTTTCTGCTCATTTCCCTCTGTATCAGTTCCCAGAGTTCTTTCCAGTTTCCCCCCAAATTGTCCATGTCATTATGTCTTGTGGCAGAATAATATTAAATGACACACATGTAGAACAATTATTTTAACAATTAACCAATACAAAGATAACCTCTTAGTTTCAAATGTTTGGTTATCATGAAAAGAGCTGCTATCAATATAGTTGTATTTATAGATCTTTATACTTAGTAATCCTCTATCATTCATTTTAGTCACAACCTCTTCCCCTTTCTGTAAATGTGAAAGGCAATTTCTTCCTTGCTCCTCTAATTTGTTTATGATGTGACCTTCATACCAAGGTTGGATTTCCATTTGGAGCTTCTCTTGGTGAATGGTGTGAATTGTTTTAAAAATAATTTCTGTCAGACTGCTCTTTTCACAACAGCTTTGGTCAGACAGTGAGTCCTTTACCCAGGAACTAAATTCTTTGGGTTTATCAAATAATTTCCTTGCTATATTTGCTTCTGTATGTTGTATCCTTAATCTGTTAAACGTTAGTGACCTCTCTGGCCTTCTCTCTGTGTCTCTGTCTTCCAATCTGCTTTCCACAGTACTGAATAGGATTACTGTTTTTCTCCCCATATATGTGGAAATTCCATGTATTTTGGGATATTTTTGAAAAAAAAAATTGTTATATGGGATGGCTTTATGTGAGGGAGAGGGATACTGGTAGAAATTTTGGTAATTTGAAAACAAAATATATCAATGGAAAATATATTTTAACATTTAACAGTTTAAAATGTTACTCTTTGATTTCCACCCTCTTCCTAATTACTTCTACCTTATTTCCTGCTGATTGACTTCTCTAAATTTTTGCATCATCTTAGTCAGACATCAGAGACCATCTACCCCAACTCTTACTTGAAAAATAAACTCTTCTACAATACAGTTGGTAAGTGATCATTTCCCTTTGCTTGAAGATGGAATCTACTGAAGGGAAACTCACTTTATCACAATGCAGGCTATTTCCTTTTTAGAGAGCTCTATTGAGGAATTGGCAGTTTGATTAATTGAGGTACAGCTTCGTCCGAACAGAGGGAAAAAAGATGCAGCTCAGGTGCACACCGGCGAAGAACAGTAGAACCTAGTCTGCTCCTCTAAAGATTGGAGGTGTAGTGAGTGGTTTATATGGTTTTACAACAAAGGGAGGCAGGGGAATGAGAGGAAGACAGTAGCCACAACTGAGGTGTTTGTGTGAGCTCTGTCCATTTGGGGCTGATATCAACCAGTCTGAGCTGGCTGACCCTTGGTAGCTGGCACAACAGAGGTGTTCCAGGTTCACCCAGTGGACACCATGAAGGATCGCTCCCATATTCAACTGAAGCAACACTCATTCTGCCTTTTGATTGGCTGATTTTGATTCCCAGGTTATTTCGGCCTCTCCTGGATAATAAGGGAGCTCAACACTACTTATAATAACATTTTTTCCCTCTCCTGTAACCTACATTAAATATACCTGTTTTAAACTTCCATCCATGGTCCCTGGTTTTACCCTAGGGGACAAAGAAGAATGAGTGGAAACCTCTTCTACAAGGTAAACTTTCAAGTACTTGAATATATAGTTATTATATCGCCGCTATATCTTGATTTTACCATATTAAACTCTTGTTCCTTTAATTTAATACTTATAATGGCCTAATCCTGGTCACCCTCCTCATTTTATTCTTCAGATTCTGAATGTCCTTCAAATGTACACCCCAGTGACTTCCTTTTGCCTCCAGGTCAAATAAAAATATATTTATACAAATACAAATATATTTATACAAATACAAATACAAAATATTGTTTGAAATTCAAAGCCCTTTATCACCTAGCCTCTCCTACCTTTCCAATTTTTTTACACCGTTGGCCCTACACTGGATTCCTGGCTGTTCTACAAACAACATACTCCACTTCTCCACTTGGAACATTTTCTCTGGCTGTCCCCCATGGCTATAATGCTCTTCCTCCCTCACTCTGATCACTGACCTCCCTGGCTTTAGTGGGCTTCGGCACCCTACATTAGTGATAGTAGCAATTCATCTACAATCATAGATGCATTCCCTTGCCTAGGACATTGACACATTAAATGACTGTTCTATGTTTCTGGTCTTGCAAAGAACATGGACTGGGTGTACTAACATGCCCTGGGGGAGCATTCCAATAAGCTTTTCCCCTTTCCCTCAAGGCAATATGTCTTTCCTTGGTTCATACAACTAGCTCTTATGAAAGATAGGATGTTAACAGATTTTCCTATGAGCCTGGGCCTCTATCAAGTATGCCATCCTATTTTTGCAAAACAAATTTTAAGAGAGTAACTCAAATAGTTTTGTTTTGTTTTTAATAATACATTGAATGTTAGAAATAAATGAAGGGACCATATTTTTCCTTAATGTCTGGGAGGCCTGATTCATTTTTTTTAACCAGATCAAAGGAAGAAAATTGGACCAGTATCATTATATCTTTTTTCTTCTATTGTAAATTTCTTAGGGAGTACTAGCAATATTATGATTTATAGTGATTATAGAATGTCAATTGTCAAGGACCAAGTCTCTCCTGGTCAAAGGAATAATGGAGTTATATAAAGGTTGTTGCTATAACATTAATTCTGTCTCATATATGTTTACTTAAACTCTTTTATCCCCCAAAAGATTCATGTTTGTCTTTCTTCCTTCCTTCCTTCCTTCCTTCCTTCCTTCCTTCCTTCCTTCCTTCCTTCCTTCCTTCAACCATTTTACCTCCTAGTACTATCATATTGTGTCTCTCCTCTTCTGCTCAAATTTACTGAAAAAAACAGTTCTATCCTTCATTTTCTCACCACCTACACTTTCCTCAGTACCTTACCATTTCTTTTCTGTCCCTAGCAGTCCACTGAAATCCTTCTCTGAATGGTCAATTTTAGAGGCACTTATCAAATGGCTATTATGTGATATTTCCTGCAATATGGGCTGAGACAGACACAATGTCTAGGTATAAAGAGACCCTCAATTGGAAAAATAGTCCAACAATTTATTACTTTTTTATTCTCAAACCTGGTGATTTGTTGTTTAATTCATTTTCCTTAACTTTCCTACCACATTTGATGCTGTGGACTATATGCTTAGAATTGATTCTTTCCCATCATTTGGCTTCAAAGACAGCCAACTCTACTTTTCCTAATACTATTTGTCTCTTAATTTCATTGGCTCCTTGTTTTTTTGATGCATTGTAGGAGGTCACCTCCAGGTTAATATCTTAGGGTCCCTTCACTACTATCTCTATCATTTCTCCCTTTTTATCTTTATGATCTGCAAGGCTAATTAATGGCAACATTTACAGCAAACTAAGATTTGCAGAATGTGTTCCATATGTTATTTTACCCTCATAATAACCATTGGATGTCGGTGATATTAATTATTTTCATTTTATAGATGAGGAAAGTGAGACACAGAGATGAAATAACTTGCCAAGGGTGACGCAATTAGTAAGCGGATTTGAATTCAGGACTTCCTGACTCCACATTTAGCATTGTATACATTGCAACACCTAGCTGCCTCTATTCATTTTGATCATTTTATATTCCACATTTGATGGTGACTCATCTGCCTTCTGCCACTGATAAGTCGGCTCCTCAGATCATGGCTTTTATATCCTCTCAGGGCTCCTGGGATAGCCATTTCTAATGCTTAGAACTCACAAGCTCCCACCAATGTGCTATCTTGATTATTTATTGTTATCATTTATTTAGAGTCAATTCACCTTTAGAAAATGAAGAAGCACTCTTTCCAAGGAGTGAATTGTGCTACACTTGGACATGTGTGCCTGAGAGCAATGCCTTTGCTATTTATGACTCTGGTTATTGGTAACACAAATTCTGGATATCCAGAATAAAACTTATTATTCATTCTCTTAAATATATTGATTCTTCCCACTTCAGTACTGCTGTCCATAGCACTATTATTTACCCAGTCTCTCTTATTTAAAACATCACTATTTGACTATCCTTTCCTCTTTACCTCCCTAGTTAATGAGTTATCAAGGTCTATGATATTACTTCCTTAATCTCTTACCTTAGTTTTTTCCTCCATATTCCCCAAGCTACCTACTTAGTATACAGACTCTCATTATCACCTACCTAGATCACTGTAATGATTTCCTAAAAAGATTCCCAGATTCCTATTCTTCTTTCCCTTACCATTGTATTTTCAAAATCCTGAAAAGTTCATCTTAAGCACATTTATTATGTCATTCCTCTAATCAAACCCTTCAGAAGAGCTCCAGGTGACCTTTGGAATTTTGTTCAAACACCTTAGGCTACTATTCAAAACTATTCACTCTGTGCCCTAAGACTGTAACATCATACCTCACACACACACTTCAAAGCATTAATCAATCTCTACCTCCATAAAGCTCTTTTTGACCCTACATGCCTTGAGATCTCAGGTAGCTCTTTCTCTGAACTTCTTTAATAGACTGATATTCTATTTTGTACTACAATTGTTTATACATGTGTTTTTATACTTAATCTTATTTTTAATGAACAACAACAATAAAACACAGATATTATTTCTTCCTCTTAAACTTTCCAGAAAACAAAACAAAATCAAAATCTTTGAAACATACATAGTAAAACAAAACAAATTACCATATAAATCATATTTTTTAAAAAAAAAGTAAATTTCATTCTTCATATTTTCTCTATCCTCTTTCTGTCAGGAAATGGGATAACATTCTTCATTATCAGTCCTCGGGAAGGTTGATCACTGTGTTCATCAGAGAACTAAAGCTTTTCAAAATTGTTCATTGTTACTGGATAAATTGTTTCCCTGGTTCTGCTTACCTCATTCAATACCAGCAAAGTCACTCCCTCATCATTTTTTTAAAGAACAAAAACATTCAATTGTATTCATATACCATAATTTATTCAGCCATTCTCCATTTGATGGGCATATGTTGCAACAATCTGCTAGCGGCTGCTGTAAGCGTGTAAGACCCACCAACAACCAGCACACAGAAAGCTGCCAATACAGGTTCTTTTGATCTGCCTTACTAAGGAAAGCAACGTTAAGGGGTTAACAATCTTACTTTAATCCAGCATACAAATATCATTCACTTAGTTCAGGGGAAAAAGCCAGCACCCTGAACTTCAGAGCAAATATAAACAAAATACAAACATCAACAGACAGGCCTTGTCTGATTCAAATCTCAACCCATAGTTACCAGGCTCCACATCAACACACCTCCAAGAGTGAGAACCCCAAGCAAATGGCTCTGTCCTCTCTTTTTATAGACTCTTCAGCCAGCATCAAACATCATCTTAGCTACCAGAACTCAGGTTCCTACTATTGGCTCTGGTCTTAGCAACTCCCCTTAGAACCCAGAGGGCTTCACACTCACATAGGCTTAGCACCTAGTAGATAAGGGTTTGGGCCTGGGGCTTTTCACCTAGTAAGGCTCAATCAAAGACACTTAATTAATCATTTTAAAACAATAAGAAAGTTCCAACTTAATTGATATTATAGCATACCATTTATTTCCAGTTCTTTGCAAGTATAAAAAATGCTGCTATAAATATATTTGTCCTTACTGGTGCTTTTTTCTGTTTTTTTTTTTTTTTAATATCTCTTTGGATTACAGGCCCAATAGTGGCATCATTGGGTGAAATGGTATGCAACATAGAATCTTTTGTTCATAGTTCCAAACTCTTTTCAGCATGACACTACCAATTCAGAGCTTAACCAAGGGTACATTGATATTTCCCAGAACCCTTCTAGCATTCTTCATTTTAATTTTTAGTCAATGTCTTTGGTTTAATTTGGCTTCATTTAATGTCTCAGATTAATTTAATCTGCATTCCTTTAATTTTTAATGAATTGTATTTTTTTAACTTGGTTGTCAAAAGCTTAGACTTCTTTACTTGAGAAGTGACTCTTCAAATTTTTTGACCATTTATCACTTGGATGATGGTCGTTAGCCATCAATTTGAATTCATTCCTTATGTATTTCGGAAGTAAGACCTTTGTCAGAGAAAATTGTTATGAAATTTTTTTTCCTGAAATGAACTGTTGCCCTTTGAATTATACTTGTATTTGATTTGTTTGCCTAAAAGATTTAATTTTATGTAATCTAGATTGTACATTTTATCTTCTGCGTCCCCCTTTATTCTTTCTTTGGTCTCAAACTCTTCTTATATCTCTTATCACTCTTAAGTCTCTTATAATCTCTTATATCTCTTATAACTTCTTATATCCATAAATGCAAAATGTAATGTCCTTCTTGTTCTCCAGAGATAATTTCTTCCTTGTTCTCTTTTATGCCAACTTTTATATCCACATCATGTATCCATTGGGAGTTCATCTTAGTATTTTGTGTAAAGTGTGGTTCTAAGCCTAATTTCTGCCAGACTGCTGTGCAGTTTTCTCAGCATTTTTATCAAACAAGGAGTCTTTTCCTTAATCACTGGGCCCTTTGGTTATATTGAACATGACACTAATAGAGTCTTATGTTTTTTTAAACAAGTACCAATTTTTTATGATTAATGTTTTGCATTATAGTTTTCTATTTATTACTAATAGACACTCTTCCTTCCCCACCTTATTTTTTCCATTATTTTCCTTGAGATGCATGATGCTTTGTTTCTCCAGGCGAATTTTTTTCTATTTCTGTAGTCATTTGAAAGTTTGATTGGTACAACATTGAGAAGTAAAATAGGTAGCGTGTTACTTTTGTTTTGTTGGCTGAATGAAAAATTATTATTTCTCTAATTATTTAGATCAACATTTATTTGTGTCAAGTACTTTGTTAAATTTATATAGTGCTATGTGTAACTTGGCAGGTGGAAACTTAAGGATGTTATATATTCTGTAGTGATTTTAAATAGAGGTTTTTTTATACCTTCCTTCTAGATGTTTTCATAATATACATAAATGCTGATAAATTATATAGCTTTTATTTTCTATCTCGTAATTTTATTTTCAATAAAATTTAAGTTTTCTCTCTAGGATTCTCAATGTATATCATCATATCATCTGTCAAAAGTGATAATATTATTCTCTATATATGTATGCTTATTCCTTATATTTTTCCTTCTCTCATTGCTACAGTGAACATTTCTAGTGATTTTCCCAATGATGGTGGTAACAAAAGATCATTGCTTTGCTCTCTGTTTTATTGAAAAGGCCTCTAGTTTATGTTTATTTGATATAATGCTGACTATTGGCTTCATATACATTTTACATATCAAATTAATGAAATCCATTTATTGATGTTTCACAATGTTATTCATAAAAATTTCTCTTGCATTTAGTCAGAACATTTTTTTCTGCATGTATAAATATATCTGGGGTACACTAAAAACAGCTCTGACTGGCTCACAAGAGTAGATTGTTAAATTTTCAGTATGAGCATTTACATCTCAAGAATCAGAAAATGTTACAAATCATGGCTTGATTTATTGTTCTGTTGATTGTCTGCTCTAGACTAAGAAAAATGATAAGATGTTAAAATGAAAATTAAACTTAAAAGTGTTTCATGTACATATTTCCCCTCCGACAGCAGTTATTAAACACTTACCAGCACACACCTGAATATAATCCCATGATTTTTCTTGGTATTGTAATTAGTCATTTCTGTGTATTGTTTTCCTGTACTGAACTCGTCCTATATTCTTGGAATATATTTAACATGGTCAGTTTATAATATTTTTTGTAAATGTTGTACCCTACTTATTAATACTTTATTAATTTTTTGCATATTCACCACAGAAGGAATTTAAAAGGAAACTTTTTCAGTTTTTGAAAACCATTTGTTATAATTTCAGACTCAGTTGTTCTTTTAACACTTGATGGATTTTTTAGCTGAAATAACATGAAAAATTCTCTGTAAGCCTTAAAGTCAAATATGTGTAGTGGGATATTATTATTGTTATTATCTTTTCATTGTTTATATTGGTTACTTGGTTTCCCTTTTTAGAAAACTATATTTTCTTGTATTTTTTCAATCTTCTGATTTTATCTCAAGAGTTTCTGTTGTTCCATGGAGTAATTAACAGCTTATTTCATTCTAAATTTCTAGGAGTCTATTACTTGGGTAAATACTTGTTTTTGCTAAAATGTTAACTCTCTTTCCATATCTTTTCACTAAGCTGTTATTTCTTTTTCAATTCTTTTTTCTATCAGGCTTGTTTTATTTAAAATAACATTTTTGCTCTCTTTCTAACTCTTGCTTCATTAAGAAAGAAAATAAGAACCTAAATTGGTCTTTTATCCAAGTTGTGTTTTTCTTTTTTTTTTTTCCTTTTGTTGTGCCATCTCCAGGTTTACCCTCCACGTAAATAATCCTGCCCCAGCTTGCTCCCCAGTTTGTGCTTCATCTCCACAGAAATCAGTTTGTGTTTTTTCCCTTTTAAATACCCTGACTCTACCCCTGCTCAGGGCTGTTCGATTTGAGTCTTTACTCGAACAGTCGCGTGCTTGAATAAATCCACTTCAAAATTTATATCCGGGTCTCGCTCACTTTTTTTCAGCACAACCCTTTTTAAAAAGTTTTTAAATTAATTTTTTTTTTCCAAGCTGGTTTTTCTTTGGGACTTTACTTGTAAATTTTTTGAGTTTCTCTTCTAAAACTTTGACTTGAGCATGCCTGGCATCAAGCCAGTTACATTGTTTTTTCCCCTCCTTCTTCTATATATTTATACTCCCTAAATTGGAATTGTTTGTTAGGGTCAAGCTCTGTACACTATCACACTACCATGGCCGTGATAGTGGCACTATCACATACTTATTTGGTCCTTTTCTCACTTATCTTGGCTCCCGCCACTAGGTATTATGGGCATAGAATGATTTGTTGTTCAAGCCAGGTTTACGCTAACTTTTAGCAACCACCATGTGGTCTAATCAAAGGTATTATCTGATTCCTGCTGTCCTATTCTTTTTTGCCTCTAAACCTCAACTTTGGTCTAGACAGCCCAGCTGCAGACTTGTTCCTGGGTTGAATTCTAGTAGAGAGTTACTTGACCCAGCTTCTACCAGGTAGCTGGAAAGCTGTGAAAGTTCAGTGACAGCCCCGAGGCCTTTTTTAGTGCATTGTCTAAGTCTCTAATCCTGACTCAACTCTGTTCCACATTTTTTGCCTTGGTCAGTTGCCTACGATGGAATTTTTGATCTTGGGCTGGAAAGATGACCCACTGTGCTTGTTCTTTAGATTCTCAATCATTGCTTTGTTGCTGCTCTTTACAGATTTTTATTCAAGCGTTTGGGGAGGAATTGGATGTATTGCTTCCTCCTCTTCCATCTTGGATCTTGGTATGTGTTCTAATTATTTACTAGATGCAATTTTCATGAAGGCAGTAACTATGTCATATCTAACTTGAGATTTTTTCTTGGTACTGTAAGAGTTCCTCCACAGAGTAAGAGTTTAATCAATGTTCATTGAATTTAGTTATATGCTATTTTTATTTCAGTAAAATAAACATTGTTTAAAAAAATCTCTATTTGGGTATATAAATTGATTTCCTTCCTCAAGAACTTTAGTTTGAACTATAACCAGGTATACTAACCTCCCAACACTGCACTTCCATATTGTGCATGACAGAAAGGTAAAGGATTTAGCTGCCCCATTACTTACCACAGAAAATGGTAGATGACAACTGAGCAATATATCAATGAAATAATGAAATTAGCTCTGAAGTAATTCAGGCCAGGTGTGAAGAGAGTATCAAAATTGTTGAATTTCCCAAGATTAGAGGAACTAAATTTGCTAGTTGCTATCCTTTTAAAAATGTTCAGCTTAGTCTCTATAAGACCAAAGAAATGAAAGTATCTGATCTGAGGGGGTCAGAGTGAGTAGAGCCACATGTAGGTACCCAAGCTGACTCATAATTGAACCTGATACAAAGACAGCTCAGCTCAACATGATATAATATGCTGCAACACAGAACAGTGCAATGAACCTTTGTTATGTAACTACTATGCTTACAACACCGTATTATTAACTGAGGGAAATAAGCAATTTATATAAAGCAATCCCTGTTCTCAAGGCAGTTATAGTCTAGTATAGAAAAGAAAGGAAAAGGTAGATGAAAGAGAAAGTTGTGCAAAGGTAGTCAGGATTAGAATCACTATGAGGAGAGAGGGCCATGTTGTTTAGTGGCTCCTTTGGGCCACTAGTTTATAAACCTTCCCACTTAGCTTTGTATTTATTTTTCACCATCTTTATATTGGAATATGTGACGTGCGCCAAAGGAATTTTTCAGAAGCACTTCCTCTATATTTCCCAGGCAAATTTTTGGTACACCTTTTTACCCTGAAATAAAATAATTATTAAAAGAGTAGAACTTATAAGAAAAGTATTTATGGGATAGACAATAAAGCTGTGGAAAAGCTGAACATATATTAAATGTAATAGGATTTGAGATCCTATTTAGAGACTTGATGAATGAATAGACATATTTTATTTTAAAGCATTTACTAAGTGCTTAATCAGTACGAGGCCCTGTGTGAAGTGGTAGTCATAAAAATATAGGCAAGCAGGATATAGTCTCTTTATATTCTAACAAAAAAAGAACACATAAATGGGATCTTTAGTTGGAAAGTCAGCAAACAGCTTGGAGAGAATAAAAAAGTGGCATTGTAAGCCTGGACAAGGCAAGATAAATTTCATCAATCAGAGTCCAGTATTCCAGGGGCAGGAGTTCAAGTACTGGTGAGAGGAGGAAAGTTAAGCCAAAATCACTAACAGCTAACTCCAAGTCCATGACATAACACAATGACTCTACCTATTTTAAAACATTAACAGATAACAGTACTTCAGCTAGTTTCTAGAAATTCACAGTAATTGATTTCAATTAAATGTATGAACACATATACATAAAGTTATATAATAACTTTAGAAAGGAAGTGGAAAGATGTTATGAAATCAAACAACTGATGAGGAAGTGACATAACTTCAAAAGAGCTTAGAAATCACTAGCTTAAAACATTTATGAAGTTCGTTCATTGTTTTATGATATATCAAAGGTAACCAACCCCAAATGACTGAGCCATTAAAATGGATAATAAAGTAGGATTAACTTGGTAGTATTGGGAGGAAAATCTTATAATCCCCTGCTAGTTCTGATGTAGAACAAATGAAATTAGATGAGTCAGAAGATCTAGGCTTAATGACTGGCTGTTACTTTTACTGAGTGTGCTATCTTGGGCAAGTCACTGTTTTGAGTCTCAATTTCCTTCTTTGTAAAAGGAGAATAGTAATATCATATTAGCTACATTATAAGGATGTTTCAAGGGTCATATAGGGCAATCTTTTTAAATCATTTTGTAAACCATGAAGTACTATATATATAATCAACAAGCATTGTTAAAAAATCTATTATGTACCAACTTCTGTGCTGGGTGCTAGAGAACAATTACAAAAACAAATGATTGCTTCTCTTCTTGGGTATGACATTCTATAAAAAACATAAAAACACACACACACTTTTACATATTTAATGAACTAATAAATAATTATTTAATAATATTAATAACTAGTATTTTATGTAGTGCTTTATTAATATTATCTCATTTATTCCTCACAACATCCCTGAGTAATAGATCCTATTATTGTCTTCATTTTAAAATGATAAAACTGAGGCAAATCATTTTAAGTGATTTGCTCAAAGTCACACATCTAGTAAATATTTGAGGCTGCATTTGAACTCAGGTCTTCCTGACTCTATGTCCATTCTTCCATCTACTGAACCTCCTAGCTTCCTCATAAATATACACAATACACACCCACACTCACATGTCCCTCAATGTATATTTTTAACAGGTATTAAGTGCTGTGGCTGCTGCTGCTAGTGGTACTGCTGTTACTACCACCACCACCACCACCACCACTACTACTACTACTACTACTACTACTGCTGCTGCTGCTGCTTCTTCTACTACTACATTAATCAAATCCAAATTAAAAAAAAACAATTTTAAAGAAACACTGTGTGTATTGAATTAAAAAAGAAAACTACTATAAAAATTAGAAAAGATAAACAAATTAATTTTTTTTTCCAGATGAGAAAAAGAAAAGAACAATATAATGTCACAAATTTCCTTTGGCATTTTGATCACATGCACTCATATTGACAAGATTTCATTATATGATGTCCCAGCAAACATTAAATGCAGTTGTTATTTAAACAAGTGTTTAATTTATTATATATTTTTGAATAGAAGTTCAGAAATTCACTAAATAACCTTTCTCAGGTTAATTTAACCCCAGCAGAAAATACATATGTGAACTGAAGAAAAGATATTAACCTCAGTGGTAACCTTCATGGTAACACATTACTTCATCAATTTTATTTGGAGAGTATCATTGAAAAGTGAAAAGAGATTAGAATTTGGAGTCTAAGGATCTCCATTACATATCACTCTGGCACTTAATTAGGTGGGTTAATTAGGTTAATGGGCTTGAACTAGATTATTTTTAAGGTCCCTCATCAGTCTACATTTGTGATCCTATGAGTATAATATTATGGACAAGTATGGCATGAGGCCTATCGAACAAGACAGAAAATCCTCAGGTGTGTTTATATCTTTACTTTCAATTGAAAATTCCATTCTAGAAAATTATTTTTTAAATCTAAAATTAAAAAAAAAGTTTAATCCTTTTAGAATTGAAGCTAAAAAGAAGCTAAAAAAATTTAGACTACATAAGGAAAATAGTTCCTAATATTTAAACTATTCAAAACTGAAATCAGCTGCCTAAGGAAATACTAGCTTCCTCCTTTTTGGTGGTCTTCAGACTTCTCAGCTATGTTTAAGTACATTTTTTTAGGATATAGATTAGGTTAATTGACTGCTCAGCTCTCTCATTAACTATAATATTATGTGTTACCCACAAATATGTTCTTATCCTACTGGGTCCATGACTTTGTCATGAGATCATTAAGTCCTATCACACCCAAACACACAGAAATGTGTGTGTATCTGTATCTAGATATATATGAATATAAAATGAATCAGGATGGCACTCAATAATTTTAATTTACTGTTTTCCTATCTACAATATCTTCATTTTTTTTGGTGTTTCTCTTTCAAAACTTGAGGAGATTTGTCATTTTATCTAGGTTGACTTTCTTTTCACTGGTACAGTCATAGCCTTATCCTTTATATCTGTAACAACAATGTGGCTAGCAGCTGCTGATGAGGTGTAAGACCCAACAAGACCAGCAATAAGAGCTGCCAGCACAGGTTCTTTAATCTGCTTTTCTAAGGAAAGCAACTTCAAGTGGTTAACAATGTCACTGTAATCAAACATACATATATTATTCACTTAGCTCAGGGGGAGAAGATCAGCCCCCTGGACTTCAGAGCAAATACAAACAAATCACAAAGGTATATTATATTAACAGAGCAAATAAACACTAAACAGCAAACAGGCTTCTAGCTATCTGTCCAACCAATACATACTTACCAGAGAAGCACCAACATGTGGGTTTTTTCAAAGCCTGGGGATTTTAACAATGGCTGCCCAGAGTCTTGTCTAGTCAAATCACACAACACTGAATTTATATACTCTTCTTAGGGCCCAAAGATTCATACCCAATCAGCAAAAGGGTGTAAACCTGGGGCTTTGCACCTAGTAAGACTTAATCAAAGGCACTTGATTACTTCAGTGCTCCAAAAGGGAAAACAGTAAAAAAAAAAGTCCTACCTCAATTAATATTATAACATCTTAATAGATATGAAAATTGATCCCATGTCTGAGAGAAATTTTAAAAATTGGACCTGAACTCATAGTATTTAACTCAGAACAGTAGTTATGAATTGGTTCATGCTTATGCCCCCATTTGGAGAGCACAACTCTCTAACAATGGACTGGGGGCTGAGTGCCTAGCTCTAAGCTAGGAAAGGCCCCTGTCTCCTGATTGGCTCCCGTTTTACCTTCATGCTGCAAATGAAGGAACACCAGCAACATAACAATAGAGTCAATCACAAGTATCTATTAGAAATAATATTAAATCCAGAGACGCATTTTTTAAAAAGATAATTTGAGAAAAAAAGAAATGGAAATAAAGCTAGGGCAGAGTAGGGCCTTCTCTGATTGGTTTGTTTTTCTTGGGCTAGGACCAGCAATAAAACATATCCTGTCACAGCCACAGACCTCCCAGCTTGTCCATTTAGGTAAAAGTCATTTCTCATGGTCTTAAAGAATAGAATTGTAAATGTGGCAGACAGGAGCTGCAACCCCTCTCATGCTGCTGCTGTGGGATGTCTAACACTTCTCCTTTCTTCTGTTCTCAAGAGTCACGAATTTCTAACATCACAATATGTGAAAACCTCTATGCTAATCTGATTGAAGACTAATTTCTTATTAGTTTCCTTTCTTCTCAAACTTAGAAGAAACAGAAATCACAGAGATATTTATGGCCAGCTAATTTCATGCCATGGGTTGGTCTGGATTATTTCAATAATGTTAAAAAAAAGTTTATTTCCTAGTTGCCAACCGAATGACTCTCTAAATTTAGCTTTGAATCTCAGTCCTTGAACCTAGCCTGACCATGTGCCAGGACTTGAAGTCACTCCTACTTAGTAGGACCTAACATTTCCTGTATTTTGCTAGACTAGCCTTCCAGAATCTGACTTTATATGCACCCGTAGAATGAGGCCTTAAAATAAGATTCTAGGAAAGGTTGACTTTCGTAAAAATTTCTATTTATGTAAGGAGGCAATGGGTTCCTCGTCACTGGAGGTTTCTTGACTCACTTCTTAATGAGGCCTATTCACTGAATGGATGTCACCTCACTCTAAGGGAGTGCATGAAATGGCCTGAGACTAAAAGTTCCAGGAACTCCCATTGCATCTGTGTTAAGCAAAATTGTCTCATTAGCATGGCTTTTGTTTCTTTTGAGTGGAAGTACTTTCAGCTGTTAAGTGCTAAGCCCCAGGCCCAGGGCCCTGTCAGGTGTGAAACCTGTGTGGGTGGGGATTGGTGACTTAGGAGGGTCCAGCTTGGGAACCAATGGTCTCTGGTCATTGAGGCGGGGCTTGAGAATGCCGGAAGCTCCGTTGCGAGGAAAGGTGAGCCAAGAGACAGTTTCAGCGGAAGCAGAAGCTGCTGCGGAAGCCTGAAGCTGCAGAAGCAGGAAGCTGCGGAAGCCAGAAGCTGCGGAAGCAGGAAGCTGTGGAAGCAGGGCTTACCCGTATGTAGACCAGGAGTGCGAGCAGGAACGTGAGGCCAGTAAAATGATTTGGCTAAATACTATCTTGTTTTTCTGTGGCCTCCTGGTTACTCTTGTGAGGTGGGCTTTCTGGGCCTGGAGTCTTTTTGTCAAGATGTTGGAATGGGGAGGCTGGTTCAAGTTTTTGCTGCGGTGGGGCCTAAATAAATTTCTTGTTTTCTCCTTAGAGAATCTCTTATACCTTGCGATTTCGGACCATTCAAACATATACATGATTATATTTGAGATCATAAATTCGGCCTTCCTACTACAGCATCCTGGGTCATCTCCAGTCATCCTGATAAATATCTGGTCACTGGATCCAGATGCCTCTGGAGGAGAAAGTGAGGCTGATGACCTTGCACAGCCTTCCCTCACTCAAATCAAAGTCAATTGCAAGTCATGTCATCATTTCCCTGATGTCCTGGTCCTCTTCGAGAATGAAGGACAAACACAACAAAGTGAACTGAATGAGCACTTAGAGGCTATCCCATACTGTACATTACTTTCAGGTACGAATCAGATTAGAAGCTGATCTTCTAATTCTAAATTCTATAATTCTGCCTTGGGGCAAAGACACTTTGGCTTTGTGATGTCTATGGCTCAGGCTCTAGGGGCTGAAGAAGTAGGAGAATGATGGTACCTTCAAAAGAAAACAGGTGAGTCAAAAGAAGAGATTTTTGTCGAAATGTGATCTGTCATTATGTATATACCACCAATTAACAATTTAAATTTAAAACTGTTTAGTATGATGTATGAGAAATAGGCTAGTCAGTGATAAAAAATCTCTTTTCACTGAACATAATTTTACAGCATCAAGATTTGCTGCCAAATATTCTAATTTTTCCAATAATACTAAAGAAATTGTTGTTAACATACGACTCACAAGACTATTCTTTCTTTAAAGTGTTGAAGCAATGATATCATGCTGGTTCCAACCTTCAAAAGAATCTCACTAACCCATTGCTCCATGATTACTCTTATCAGGGACTCCTTTTCAAGATTCTAAACTAAGTTCCCTGGAATCTTAGTGAAATAGTGGGAATATGCTGAATTAGTAAAATTACTTCATCTCACTGGAAGTAAATGACAAGATCCTACTCCCCATAACATTTATCAGATGATAATACCTGTGTCTTGTTCACTATCTGTGATCAAGACCTGAATACCTCCCAGAATTTCAAATAGTGCTGACAAGAAATACATTCTGATTCATTGAGGAATCCTAAGGGACTTGTTTTTTTTTATTTTTTTCAGTTTATTATTTAATATATTTACTTCTAAGCATTGATTTTCACAAGAGTTTGAATTACAAATTTTCTCCCCATTTCTACCTTCCCCCCTACTCCAAGATGATGTATATTCTGTTTGCCCTGTTCCCCAGTCTGCCCTCCCTTCTGTTACCCCACTCCCCTCCCATCCCCTTTTCCCTTCCTTTCTTGTAGGGCAAGATAAATTTCTACCCCCAATGCCTGTGTATCTTATTTTCTAGTTGTATGCAAAAAACTGTTTTTTTTT
>CM053622.1:287583401-287613929 GCA_028646595.1 Phalanger gymnotis | reverse complement strand
GGGTGCATTTTTGCTGCCTGGCCATATTCCCAGCCAACTTACTTGACCCTTTAGTTTTTCAGCAGGGCACAACTGCTTGTAGACTAAAGAGTTCTATGTTCCACACTTGGGCGGATGCGCTGCCGCACCAGCACTCCTCCTTCCCCAAGAACCTCCTACCCAGACTGGACTTAAATCTTCAGCAGGCTCTTCACTCCTGCTCTGATCTCCCACTTAATTCCTCCTACCAGGTGGGCCTGGTGCCAGAAGCAACTGCAGCTGTACTTTTGTAGCTGCCCCACCTCTGCTGCCCCAGGGGTGGTGGCCGAACTGCAAACTCAGTCCCCAGCAGCTTTTCCCACTAACCTTCTCTGTTGTCTTTGCTGTTTGTGGGTTGAGAGGTCTGGTAACTGGGGCAGTTCACTGATTCAGGGCGCTAGTGCACACTCAGCCTGGCTCCCAATCTGGTTGGTCCGCGCCGCCCATGATGGGCTCTGGTCCGCTCAGCTCCGCTCCCCTCAGGTCCCAGCTCCATGAGGGAGAGACCTTACCCAGAGACCATCCAGGCTGCCCTAAGCTAGAGCCCTGCTTCCCTCCACCACTTTGTGGGTTCTGCAGTTCTAGAATTGGTTCAGAGCCATTTTTATGGGTTTTTGGAGGGACTTGGTGGGGAGCTCACACTAGTCCCTGCTTTCCATCCACCATCTTGGCGCTGCCCCCCAAGATGACCACTTTTAAGGGACAATATTGTAGGAATTCTTTTCATAAATAGATATCTGCTAACATCCCTTCTAGCCCTCTAATAGGGTGATTCAGTTTTTTTTTCACCTACAAACTGTGTATAATAATAGCACCAATCTCACAGGATTGTTGTGACTATCAAAAAAGATAATTTATGAGAATCACCTTGTAAACCTAATATACTATGTGTTTCCTATATATGTTACCTTTATTAGCCTTATTATTATTATTACCTTTATTATTATCAATAATGAAAGTATGTTGAATGGGTCAGCATAATATGACTACCTTCTTATCCTTCACAATTATTTTCCAATTGACAAAAGTTTGTTATTAATGAAGAGCTAGATGAAAATAGATTGTTTCAGAATGGTTCTTTTTGAGACTTGTTTTATCAACAACTGCTGAAGTAGAACCCTAGTTATAAAACAATGTATTACTTCCAATTAAGATACAGCATATCCCAACACCAGCAGCTACAAAAAGGTTAAGTTACTTGCCCAAGGTAATTCAGATGATAAAGTGCAATGAAAATGTTCCAAGCTGATTTGCTGGTACTCATCCTATCCAACAACATATTTGACTGAGATTTTAATGAACCACTAAAGTACATTTGAAATGTTTCAATATAGTAATCTTCATTTCACATTCAAATTAAAGTGGCCAATGAAAATTTGACTGATTTGTGTAATTATAGAGGAGGTTGATTTTAGAAATATAACAGATTTAGTCCCACTAATTTTTTAGTTACATCTTATTTCTTTATTTTTTTTAGTTACATCTTATTTCTTTCGAAGATGACTATCATTAAAATGAGTTAGAATATGACTATTCCAAACATATCTTCTTAATAAGTCATGAAGGAATTAACCACTATTCAGAGAATTTGTGCAAACCTCTCTTAAATTTAGTAGGAAGACAATGAGAAATGAGCACCTACTGAATTTTGTATGGATGCCAACATAGAACTCTTCATTTAAAATTTCTCTATGTCATTTAGACCCTCAGGGGGGCAGTGTTGGGCAATGGAAAGAAAATTTTGTCCTCACAGGCCCTGATATGTAGCCTTAGTTTGCCAATTATTACCTGTTTGATCTTGGGCAAGTCATTCAACCTATTTGGGCCTCACCCGTGAAATGTGGAGACCAGACTAAAAGGCTTTTAATGTAACTTCTAGCTCTACATCTGCAATTCTGTAATCCTATATGTTTATCTTAATATTTGCAAAACAGGTGACTAAAAGCATAAACTTATTTAAATAGGAACTTCTTCCTCGTTAATCAGTAAATACATTTTGCTTACAAACATCCATGATTTCATGAGCATATTCATGCTTGTTCCTCTCCAAAATTGTAATCACATAGCAGTTGTTGTGGCCTAAAAATATTGGCTAATCTTCTCATGATAAATTTACCCAACCTAAATTTGTCTGGATCTTGAAAATGGATAGAGTCCACTGCTTGAACAACACTCAAAACCTCTCTAGCTTGGTTTTATCTACTAGGGTTTGTGTCTTCCAATCACATCTTTTGAGAATCCAATATTACCCTTATATCCTGATGTCAGTAAAGAAAAATCTTAGTGAGAGAGAACTCAAGTACGCTTTTTAAAGAGTAGGACATGAAATGAAATACTTTAGCACAGGCATTTGGACTCTGGGTAAGTTGTTTCTAGAGTGAGGAAACTTATTAAAGTAGTTGTGTGTCTGTACACCTCAGTCAAAGCCATTCACTTTCCACCCCTGATAGGCTCAAAATGGGAAGATTGCTATATCTGGGTCCAAAAATTCATGTGCAATAAAATAACTGTATTTTTTGTATTGAAAAGCATTGCAGAATACTTGTAGAAAACCATCACCTCTAAATTATTGTATAAGAGCCATATATGATGCATTTATGGAGTTGAAATAAAAGTGTGTGCAGAAGACCTGGGTTTAAATGCTACCCCTGACACTTACTAGCTATGTATGAGACTATGAGCAGGTTACTTAATCTTTTTGAAATAGTTTCCTCAACTATTAAATGGACATTATTTTACCTGTAGCACCTGTCTCAATGGGGTTGTTATGAGGTTCACATGAAATAATGTTTGTAAAGTGCTTTGCGAAATTTAAAGTTCAGTATAAATGTCAATTATTATTAGCCTATTTTGAGACATATCCTTATATAATTTCCCCCAGGCATTTTGTCATGTGACTATGCAAAACCACTTCACAGGCAAACACTCTAACAACATTTCCTGCTATCCTAATGTTTCACTGATAAATCCCAATGATATGCATTTGCTATAAGCATAAAGTGATTTATTTGATCTTTGAGAAACACACAGGAAATCAATGAAAGAAAAATGAATGCAAAATATAAATGGTTATAGAAGATCCTAACTATGCCTAGAGCTAGAGTAAAAGGTAGTTTTGATTCAGAAGTACCTCAACAGGAAATAGCCCGGTTTGTTCCATTTCTGGCTCCCTTAGCCCTTGGCTAACACTATGGCCTCAGTCAGAGAGGTCATTTGGCATTATAGCCTCAACAAAAATAAGTCTTTTAATGAAGAAAACAATTTAATCAATTTTTCAACATAATATATGAATGTACCTTGGAAAAAATTCAATTGATTATTATCCCAAAACATAGGGTTTTGTTAAAATTGTATTAAATATTCTTTGCCTTCCTCATCTCTTACTAGATACCTATAAGAAACATAAATACTAAATTGGCAGGACACCTCCTCCCCTTTATGCCTCAGCCCTACCTGCAAATATGTATGTACTTTTGGGGTATATGTGACCCATTGAAAAAAGATAATTCACTGGACCTAGAAAAGATGGCATAGATGTCCTTTTAGAGAAAATGAGACTGGGATAATGTGGGGGACAAATGGTAAAAATTCTATAATTCATCAATGTGGTATATGGAAGGCTTAGAAAGATGTAAGGAGGCAGATCCATTCTAAGTAGATTAGATGCTACTAGAAGAATACAAACTAATTACATATTTTGCTTTATCCTTTCCAGCATCCTTCCCCAAATGGAACTGTATGACTCTTTGCTATGGATAAAAATCTCATTCCTTTATAATAAACCTTGGATATATGATCTTCTCCAAAATTAATCAGATAGATTATTGGATAGTCAAAAGCCTGTTGATGGAATCATCTTTAACATCTTTCCAGATTGGCAGGAACTGCTAGAGATTATAGATAAATACATAGATGACAGACAGGTGGAGATAGAGATATATGGATGATATAGCTATAGCTATAGCTATAGCTATAGCTATAGCTATAGATATAGATATAGATATAGATGTAGATGTAGATGTAGATAGAGCTTTAGAAAAACCAGTGCTACCTCATTGCCAGAAGAAGGATCATGGCAGGACTTCAGGGAAAGATATGATTATTACATATGCAAAGGGGTGACCCATGATACTTCTATTGTCTGGGGCATCTCTTCTTCTGAATTAAGCAGTTCCAGAGTTGTCTACCTTGATAATGTCCTTTCTTGACAATTTACTTGGTTTGCACTAGATTTCTTAAGAGAAATAGTGATATCTAAGAAGGGGCAGAGCCCAGATGGGAGATTAGAGGCAGCCCAGCTCAATTTTCAACATTCCCCTCCAAATAACTTTAAAATAATGGCTTGAACAAAATTTGGAAAAAGCAGAGCCAAAAAAAGATCAGGGTGAAACCATTTTCTAGCCCAAAAAATTAGGAGATGAGCAGAAGTTTATACTACTGCCATGGAGACCTATCCAGAGACCACATAGCAGCAGTAGCAGCGGCAACACCTTCAGGAATTCACAATAATAAGGGGGTCACACAACTGATCAGAAAGAGATTACAGGAGATCCCTTGCTGGCATTGGGTATACCTGACACTGACTGGAAACTCTATTGTCCATGTATATTTCTGGGTCTCACTTCCAGAGTGGAAAGGAACACTGGGAGTTAGTCACAAGGTAGTAGGAGCCCTGATTCCATTTTTAAAGCAAAGAACAGTGCTAGTGTTTCTGGCTTCAGGGAGCCAGGGGCTTTTCCTGGGTAAAGAACAAAGTGAAGACAAGGAGAGCAGTGACCATACCTCGCCCCAAATGATACCACCTTGGAAGCATGGAAAACTTGCAGACCTCAAGAACTAATTATGAAAATGGCAGCACAAAAAAAAAAAAAAACCCTGAGGCTTGGGACAATGACTCCCCATCTAAAGTAAGCAGAATCAAATTTTAACATAAAGTTCAAATTAAAAGAAACAGGCTGGAAAATGAGCAAACAAAAACAAATAATGATAATTTCACCATAAAGAGCTACTATGGTGGCAAGGAAGACCAAGAAATAAACTCGGAAGAAGACAACAATATGAAAAGAGCTACAAGCAAAGCTTCAAAGAAAAATTCTAAGTGAACACAAGCCAAAAAATCCTAGAAGACTTAAATAAAGAAACAAGTTGTACAGGAAAAATTGGGGAAAGAGATGGGAGTGACACAAGAAAATTAAAAAAAGAGAATTATCTTTTTTTATAATTTGTGGAATAAAACAAGCATTTTGGTAACATAGTACAATAAAAAAGATGATTGCACATCAAACTGTAATATGCACACCTTGCTATTCCTTTTAAATATATAATAAAGTTATTATATAAATTGTTTTTCTTTTGTTTTTCTTCCTTCTCTGCCCTATGCTAGAGATGGCTACTAAGAATGGCTGAGTCTTCTTTTACAACATGACTAATATATTTAACATGATTGTACATTTATAACCTATACCACATTGTTTGCCATCTTGGGGGAGTAGAGGGAGGGAGAACACTTGGAACTCAAAAATTTACAAAAATGAATATGAATGTTAAAAACTTTTTATATGTAATTGGAAAAATACTAAGAAGGAAAAATAAATAAAAGAAAAAGAAAAAAGAAAACAAAATCAAAAAATGAAAAAATAAAAAAAAACATGAAATAAGCAAAGACTCATGTGAGATTTCCCTCAAACTCCTTCTAATACCTTTAAAAAGTGACTCTGAACAAATTCTAGAGTGACAGAACCCACTAAGAGGCAGAGTGAGGCAGATTTCCAGTCCAAGACAGTCTAGAAGGTAGACAGGAAGGGTCTGTTGCACAGGGCTGGGAGAGAAGTGTAGTCTGACCACCATTTAGATAACACAAGATTTGGCAGTTAATAAATTAAAATATCGGAGTGTTCAGAATATGTTATTCTGGAGGGCAAATGAGTTAGTATTATGACCAAGAATCACCTAGCTAGCAAAACTGAATATAATCCTTCGGGGGGGGGGGGTGGATATTTAATAAAATAGAGAACTTTTAAGTATATCTTATGAAAATTCCAGAGCTGAATGGAAAACTTGACTTTCAGATATCTCAAAAAAGCATAAAGAGTTAAACAGGAAAGAGAAATTATAAGGGATTCAAAATGGTTAAACCATATATATTCCTGCATCAGAAAATGATAGAGTTTTTATAATGGAGGGGAAGATGCAGGAGATGGAGGGGGAGCACATGAACCTTACTCTTAGAGGAAATGGTTCGAACAGGGAATAATATATACACTCAATTGGGTGTAGAAATCCATCTTACCATAGAGGAAAGTAAGAGGGGAAGGAAATAAGGGTAAGGGGCTGACAGAAGAGTACGCAGATTCCAGGAGGCAATAGTCAGAAACAAAATATTTTTGAAAATGGACAGGGTGAAAGAAGAGTTAGAGTAGGATAAATAGGAGGAAAAGAGGATGGAGGGAAAAGATAACTGGTAATCCAATTTACAGTGAGTTTCTCTGGTAAATATTTCATTTCTCAAATATAGAGAAAACTGAGTCAAATTTATAGAAATAAGAGCCATTCCTCAGTTGATGAATGGTCAAAGGAAATGAACAGGCAGTTTTCAAATGAAATAATCAAAGCTATCTATAGTCACACAAAATGCTCTAAATTACTATCAATTATAGAATTGCAAGGTAAAAAAACTCTAAGCTACCACCCCACAGCTATCTAATATGACATAAAAGGAAAATGACAAATATTGGAAGAGATGTAGGGAAATGAAAACACTAATGCATTGTTGGGGAAGTTGTGTATGATTCAACCATTCTGCAAAGCAGTTTGGAACTATGCCCAAAGGACTATAAAACAATGCACAACCTTTGACCAAGCAGCACCATACTATCTCTATACCTCAAAGAGGTTCTTCTTTTTGGGGGGTTGGTTGTTTGTTTCAAGGAAAGGGATCTATATGTACAAAAATATTTATATCAGCTTTTTTAGTGGTGCCAAAGAATTGGAAATTGACTGGATGTGCATCAATTGAGGAATGGCTGAACAAGTTGTATATGATTGTGATCAAATACTGTTGTATTATAAGAAATGATGAGCAGGATGCTCTCAGAAAAACCTGGAAAGGCTTTTATGAACTGATGCAAAGAGAAATGAGCAGACCCAGGAGAACATTGAGTATAGTAACAGCAATATTGTATGATGATCTACTGTGAATAATTTAGCTTTTCTCAGCAATACAATGATCCAAGACAATTCTGAAGGACTTGATTGAAAGGTGCTGTCCATCCTCAGAGTAAGGACTGGTGGGGCCTGAATGCAGAGTCAAGATAGTTTTTTTTGTAATTCTTTATTTTTCTTTTTTTGTCTGTGTTTTGTTTCACAATATGACTTAAATGGAAATGTGTTTTGCATGACCACACATATATAACCTATGCCAAATTACCTACAGGGGCAATGGGAGGGAGAGGGAGAATTTGGAAGTCAAAAATTGAAAAAAAGAATACTATAGTTGTTTTTACATGTAAGGGAAAAATAAAATATTAAATTTAAAAAGATCTTAAAATAAGTATAAAGAACTATTAGGTAGTTAAGTTTAATAAAATTAGAGGACATCTCCTTTATGGTATGTGATGAAGTTTTTGTTGTAGAAGGAGAGTCCACCCTTTATCTTGTGCCCCTCCCAGAAATGATGAGGTATGGATACATGTCTCCTTCCCTCCCTCCTCTTAATAGCCTTGATATCTTGCAGGAGAGTTACTCTAAATTGAAAAAGAAAAGAAAAGCACAGCAAAGTGAGTTGGGGCAAGAGACAGTCTTGAGGAGTGTGGAATCTGGGCAGCAGAAAATAAAGCCAGCTATAATGGAATATTAGCCCTAGCAGTGATGAGTTGAGTCACGTCTGAGCATTAGGCACAGACAGCACAGCTTATCAACATGCCCAGTAGAGAGGTGGCACCATGAATACAGGAAAAAGAAAAACTGAAGCCTGAATTGCTTAGCTGAGGCACATATTGCTTAATCATATATACTCTGTATGCATTTCCTTTCTCCACCAATGTACTCTAGGTATGTGCCAACTCTTTGCACTGACATTGTATATTTCCAAGACAATATGCCCCACATTAATATAAAGGATGTTTTGTAATTGATTCATACTTTTTCTTTGAGCCAATTTTTGCTTTTCTATAACTATTAGAACAAAGCATCTTGGAGACTATGAACAAAGGTTAGGAGTGGTGAACTACAAGTACACTGGATATGAAATGCTCATTACCCAATGGGGACCACTCCATAAAATGGGACTTTAAAATTGTGTAGCTAGTACAGAGTTGGTAGTAGGGGAAATAGGAATCACCTTCTTCTCTGTAACTTGTATTTTCAGAGAGTAGCCTAGGGCAGTAGGCAGTAAGTGATTCGTACAGGGTCATGTAGCCAAAATATGTCAGAAGCTGGATTTCAAACGAGGTCTTTCAGACTTCAAGGTTCAGTGCATATCAACAATCCCATGCTACCTTTCCTAGAGCCACAGAGTAATGCTTGGACATTTTCTTCCTTGTACAGAGATTTTGCTTTTTAGATTAATCTGTGATGATATTTAACTAATCTAAAGTTGACATATAGCTAGCTGGATTGACCATTTTCATGTTAATGGTTGAGCATTCATATTGTTTTATGACCCATCTATGCTTTTAAATGACAAGTATCCACTTCATAATGTTCTGCGCTTATTTTTATGATTTCCTCTATTTGGAGTTTTCATGGTGTTCTGTGTTTGGAGGGACACCATACAATTATTCAGTACAATCATATTTGCATTTTATTTGCCTTATAATCAAGACTGCAGATTTTTTTAAAAAAAACTACAGAAAATTTACAGATCCAAATAAGTTGTAATTGAGAAGTTTTGCATTACAAATTTAAAATGGACTTTTTGCCTGCTCAATGGGATTTGAGATATGTGCATAGAGAATTAAGCTTCCCAAATCAAAAAAAAAAATTATACATTTAAACAAGAACACAAAAAACCATAGTCTGGACAAAATAAGATGGCTCTTCTATTCTCTGATCTCATATCCAAACAATTGCCAAGATAAATTTAGATAATGATATTGGTCATTCAGGCTAAAGCCCATTTCCATACTTCTCTAGTTAACAATTCTCACCAATGTTTTGTTTGCTATTAGAGACTATGACTCAATATTCACAGTATTTTTTATTCAGATGTATGAACATTATAATTTTGTATTTTCTAGATGAAAAGTACTGAATAAAGTGATAATATATATCCATAGAAAGAGATCCCTTTATGAATACTTGTATGAAGCTCATAAGCAGAATGAGGGACTCTAGACAACACATTGAAATGGATCATAGCCAGTAGCAAAGTTATTTGTTCTGACTCATAAATTCCACAGATGTCAGTTAGCATGGTATTCATTTGATGCATTTGTTTTCCTCAGTTCTTTGTTTGGAATATTTTTTACATCATGCTCATAATAATAATAGGCTAAGTCACTGTAATTATATTTTCTTATAGATTATGTTGTAAAATCATTCTATATAGGTACATAAAGATTAATTTGCATTTATACTTTATAACTAACTACATGAAATAAATAACAACAAACTCATCCATACACAATACTTCCTAAATGGGTAGGATTAAAAAAAAAATAACTGCATTCTGATTTAGAAATGCATTTAAGGCACAGAGTCAAGATAGCAGAGCTAAAGGTGGCAATTCTGCCTTAACTCCTTTACAAGATCTTCAAAATTAACCCAGAAAATGTGCCAAATAGAAATCATACCGGGAAAACCAAGAAAAAGTCAAGTGAGTCATTTCAGCCAAGCCAGGGCAGTTTAAATTGATACATTGAATGGTAGGTGAACACTGAAGTAGGGCTGGCCAGGACTGTGACACAGCAATTGCAGCAAACAGAAATGACAGCACAGTTACAGTGTAGCCCAGTGCCCAGGAACAGTAAGGGGACTAAATGCCTGAGAAGAAAAAAATCCAAGTGGATGCCTTCACTTGCACAAGGAGCACCAACTAGTACCATTTGGCAGCACTTCTTGACCATTATCAAGTTCCAGGACACAAATCCAGAGTGAAGAGGAGCACTTGTGGGCATAATTGTGAGGGAACAAAAGATCTACCTATCTAAGGAGGAAGGAACAAGTTCCCAGAAACATTGAGCTGTTGCTCTGAGTTCAAGGAGAAAATATTTCAAACAGCCATAAAGAAACAATTCAAATATCATGAAGCCATAGGCAGGATTACATAGGATTTAGCAGCTTCTATGTTAAAGGATTAGAGGCCTTGAAATATGATATCCAGAAGGCAAGGGAGCTAAGATTACAACCAAGAATCACCTACCTATTGAAACTGAGTATAATCCTTCAAGGGAAAAAGGGTTATTCAATGAAATTGAGGACTTTCAAGCATTCCTGATGAAAAGACTGGAGCTGAACAAAAAATTTTATTTTCAAATACAAGACTCAAGAGAAGCATAAAAAGGTAAATAAGAAAGAGAAGACAAAGGATGCAATGATGCTAAGCTATTTACATCCTTACATGAGAATGTGATTCATTTAACTCTTGAGAACCGTATCACTATTAGGGCAGTTAGAAGGAATATGCATAGACAGAGGCATGAGTATAAGGAGACTTTAATGAGATCATATCTAAAATTAAATTAAGGGATGAGGAAGGGGTGAAGCAGAGGGAAGTGAGAGGTACAATGGGGCAAATTATCTCAAATAAAGGGACACAAAAGAACTATTATAGTGGATTTCTCTCATCAGAATTAGCTCAAAGAGGGAATAACATATGCAGTCAAATCTATATTTCCCTATAGGGAAGTAGGAGGTTAATAAATGGGGGAGACTGACAGAAGTGAGGGCAGATTTGGAGAGGCCAATCAGAAGCAAAACACTGATGAGCAGGGAT
Organism: Phalanger gymnotis; assembly: GCA_028646595.1. NCBI lineage: Eukaryota > Metazoa > Chordata > Mammalia > Diprotodontia > Phalangeridae > Phalanger > Phalanger gymnotis. The sequence goes on along the minus strand of CM053622.1, from coordinate 287,602,978 downwards.
AGGATGAAAGGAAAGAGAGAAAGAAAAAAAAAAAGGTTAAACGGAAGGAAAAATAGGATGGAGTAAAGTACAGTTATCGTAACTGTGAATGTGGATAGGATGAACTCATACAAAAAACAGAAGCAGAAGAGTGGATTAAAAACCAGAATCCTATATGTTGTTTACAAGAAACACACTTAAAACAGAAAAAAACACAGGATAAAGGTAATGGGCTGAAGCAAAATACATTATACTTCAGCTAAAGGTAAAAGAAACAAAACAACGACAACCGAGGTTAGCAGTCATGATCTCAGACAAAGTAAAATCAAAAACTGATCTAATTAAAAAAGATAAGGAAGAAAACTACATCTTGCTAAAAGGTACTAAAGATAATGAAGCAATATCAATACTAAACATATATGCACTAGATGGCATAGCATGCAAATTCTTAAAGGAGAAGTTAAATAAGTTATAGGAAGATGAAGACACTAAAACTATACTAGTGGGGGGACCTCAAATTTCCCCACTCAGAGCTAGATTAATCTAACCAAAAATTAAACAAGAAAGTAGTTAATGAGGTAGGTAGAATTGGGGAAAAGTGAGATACGATAGACTTCTGGAGAAATGGGATTAGAAAAGAATAAACATTTTCTTTATCAATACATGGAACTAACACAAAAACAGACTATGTATGAAGGATTAAAACCTCACAATCAAATATAGAAAGACAGAAATATTAAATGCATGCTTTTCATATCATGATGCAATAAAAAATTACACTCAATAAAGGGCAGCAGAAAGATAGGTTAAAAATTAATTGGAAATTAAACATTCTGATTTTAAAGAATGAGTGTGCCAAAGAACAAATCACGGAAACAATAAGTAATTTCATTAAAGAAAATGACAACTATGAAGCAACATGACAAAATTTTTGGAGCGTTTTATATCTCTAAATTATTACAACAATAAACCAGAGAAAAAGCAAATAAATTAATTGGGAATGAGCTAAAAAAAAGAACTTGAAAATGGACAAATTAAAAATATCCAAATAAGCACCAAATAGGAAGTTGTGAAAACAAAAGGAGATATTAACAAAATTTAAAGTGAAAAAAAAAACCGTTCAACTAATAAATAAAATTAGGAGTTGGTCTTATGGGGGTGGGGGGAGAAGCCACTCAAAAACTAGTTAAAATAATCAACAAGTTTAACAAACTTGCAGAATATAAAATAAACCCATATAAATCATCGACATTTCTATATACTACCTACAAAGTCTAGCAGCAAGAGATAGAGAAATTCCATTTAAAGTAACTGTAGACAGAATAAAATATTTGGGGATCTACCTGCCAAGAAACACATTGGAACTATATTACAACAACTACAAAACAATTTTCACACAAATAAAGTCAGATTTAAACAACTGGAAAAATATCAATTGCTCATGCATAGGCTGAGCTAATATAATGAAAACAACAATTCTACCTAAATTAATTTATCCTGTGCCATATCAATCAAACTGTCAAAAAATATTTTGTAAAGCTAGAAGAAGAATAAAATTCATTTGGAGACACAAAAGGTCAAGAATATCAAAGGAGTCAATGAAAAGAAAAACATAAAAGAAAGTGGCCTAATAATACCAGATCACAAAGTATATTATAAAGTGTTAACTATCTAAACTATCTGGTACTGGCTAAGAAATAGAGTGGTGAATCAGTGGAATAGATTAGGTACATAAGACAGTAGTAAATGACCATTGTAATTAAGCGTTTGATAAACCCAAAGAACCCAGCTTTGGGAATGAAAACTCACTATTTGACAAAAACTGCTGAGAAAACTAGAAAGCAATATGGCAGAAACTAGGTATAGACCAACATCTTATACATATACCAAGATAAGATCAAAGTGGGTACATGATTTAGATTAAAAAATGATATCATAAGCAAATTAGGGGAGCAAAAAATAGTTTACTTGTCAGATCTATGGAAAAGGAATGAATTTATAACCAAACAAGAGACAGAGAGCCATATGAGAAGTAAAATGGACAATTTTTATTATATTAAACTAAAAAGTTCTTGAACAAACAAAAGCAATGCTAATAAAAAACTAAGAAACAATTTTATAGCATATGTCTCCAATAAAGTCCTCATTTCTCAAATATATGGAGAAGAGAGTCAAATTATTAATATACGAGTCATTCCCCAATTGATAAATGGTCAAAAAATATAAACAGGCAGTTTTTAGATGAATAAATTAAAGTTCTCTATAGTCATATAAAAATGCTCTACATCCTTATTGATTAGATAAATGCAAATTAAAACAAAGATTTTTTTTTAAAGGGAAAGGGACCTTTTTGTACAAAAATATGTCAGTTCTTGTTGTGGCAAAGAATTAGAAATTGAAACTGGAAAGTGATAAATGCTGGAGAGGATTTGGGAAAACTGGGACACTGTTACATTGTTGGTGGAGTTGTGAGCTGATCCAGCCATTCTGGAGAGCAATTTGAAACTATGCCCAAAGGGCTATAAAAATGTGCATACCCTTTGACCCAGCAATACCACTTCTAGGGTTATATCCCAAAGAGATCATACAAGTAGGAAAGGGACCCATACGTACAGAAATATTTATAGCAGCTCTTTTTGAGGTGGCAAAGAATAGTAAATCAAGGGGATGCCCATCAATTGGGGAATGGCTAAACAAATTGTGGTATATGAATGTAATGGAATACTATTGTGCTATAAGAAATGAGGAGCAGACAGACTTCATTACAACCTGGAATGACTTATATAAACTGATGCTGAGTGAGGGGAGCAAAACTAGGAGATCATAATACATGATTACAGACACACAATATCTGTAAGGACTAACTTTGATAGACTTGACTCCTCTCATCAATGCAAGGTTCAAAGACAGCTCCAAAAGACTCATAAGGGAAAAAGCTATGCATATCCCAAAGAAGAAATTATAGAGTCTAAATACAGATTGAGGCAAATTTTTTGTTCTTGTGCTCTCTTTTTTTCCTTTTTTGGTTTTGTTTCTCCTTTCTTATGATTCATTTTGTTGGTTATAATTCTTCCTTACAACTGCACTATTATGTAAATAAGTTCAGTGTGAAGGTATATGTAGAACCTACATTGTATTACATGCCATCTTGGGGGAAGGAAGGGAGAGGAGAGGGAGGGAAAGAAAATTTGGAACCCCAAAACTTGTGGAACTGAGTATTATGAACTAAAAATAAAAAATAAATTTGTTACTAAAAAAAGAATTAACACTATTAAGAAAATCACAAGACCATGAATGCAATCCTATGATGTATTTTAGTCAAATAATTATTAAGTACTTATTACATGTCAGGCATATACTAAGTGCTAAAGACACAAGAAAGAGATTAAAATCAGTCTCTAATCTTGAGATCATCGTCTGATGTTTCAGATTTTGTTGTTATTGTTTTTCTTTCAAGCCAAGGTACAGAAGACCATTATTTCAGTGGCTTGGGAATATACTTTACTCTTATAGGCCTCCACCTTTTTAAAACTGAGTAACAAAGTAACTAATGGGAAAAAAATGTAAGGAAGTTTATTAGTATCAGATCTAAAACTGTATTATAAGGCTGTCCTTATCAGAATTATCTGGTACTTGCTAAGAAATACAAAGTTAAATCAGTAGAACAGAATAGATACACAATTTATAGCAGCAAATAGTTACAGTAACCTTATATCTTGTAAGTATAAAGATCTAAATTTGGGGGATAATAATTCATAATTTGATAAAAAAAATTATTGGGAAAACTGGAAAGCAATCTGGCAGAAATTTGGCATAAACCAATACCTTACACCATTTACCAAAATAAGATCAAAATGGATATATGACCTAGATATAAAGAGTTATTACAAGAATATCTGAAGACCATGGAATATATTTACCCATCAGACTTATGGATAGATAAACAATTTATGAATAAAAAGACAGGAAAAGAATAGTGTGAGGGGTAAAATGGATCATTTCAATTGCATTAAATTAGAAAAGTTTTTGTACAAATTAAACAAATGTAGAAGGAAAACAGAAGATAGGGGAAAATTTTATAAACAGATTCCCAGGTAAAGGTCTCATATCTAAAATGTACTAAAAATTTGAAATCTGTAAGAATATGATTCATTCCCAATAGACAAATGATCAAAAGGTTATGAACAGATGGTTTTCCAATGAAGAAATCAAAACAATTTATAGTCTTATGAAAAAATCCTCTAAATCATTAGTTATTGGAAAAATGCAAACAAAAACAACCTTGAGATATTGTTTTATACCTACCAGAATGGCTAAAATGGTTGAAGGGGAAAATGGCAAATTTGGAAAGGTATGTGGAAAAAATGGAATTGGTGGTGGTAATACATTGTTGGTGGAATTATGAACTGATTCCACCACTTTGTAGAACAATCTGGAGTTATCCCCAAAGAGTTATTAAACTGCCTATAGCCTTTGACACAGCAATGCTACTACTACGTCTGTTTCACAAGATGATTAGCGAAAAAGGAAAAGAACCTATATGTCCTAAAATATTTATAGCAGCTCTCTTTGGGATGGCAAACAAACAAACAAAGAACAAAAACAAAAGACAAAAAGCAAACTGGAAATTATGTGGATGCCTGTCAAGTGGGGAGTGGCTGAACAAGTTGTGGTATATAATTGTAATGGAATACTACTTTGCTATAAGAAATGATTAACTCAGTGATCTTAGGAAAAACACAGATAGAAGCATGAAATAATGAAGAATAAAGTAACCAGAACCAAGAGAATGTTGTATACAGTAACAATATTGTTTTAAGAACAACTTTGAGTGACTAAATAATTTTGACTACTATAAATACCCAAATTAACTACAAAGGACATGTGAAGGAAAACGCTATCTGCATCCAGAGAAAGAAATGACAACTAGAAGAATATATAGAACGGTTTTACATACATACATATGCACATGTGTATATTCACATATGTATGTATGTAGATATATATTATGTGTATGTGTGTATACATAAATGTATGTATATACATATGTAAAAACACACAAATATGTGCGTGTAAAATATGTGTCTAATGTCAAGTGGGAGTTGTCATGTTGGGAGGGGGGAAGAAAGAAAAAAAGGGGAAAAAGTTATGATAATTTTATTATATATTTAAAAAGAATAGCAAGCTCTACATAGTAGATTTGTAATTTTATGTATCATCCCCACTTTTTCCTATTCTACTGTTATGAAAATTAATGTTTTATTTCTTAAGTCCAGAATAAAATCAATCCAAATTTTAAAAAGCATACAATAAAATAAGTAGGATTAAAAGGAAACAAACAAAACAACAGTCTCTGAGAATTTGCTGCATGAAGTTTAAATTAGAGGTTAAATGATTTGTTTTTGGGCACACAGTTAAATAACACATGTGGGTCTTGAACACTAATTTTCCTGAGTTCAAGTGCAGAACTTTGTACAACTACCTTCTGCCTCTCATTTGCTAATACAAATGAATATAATGAAGGATTTGCAAGTTATCTATGAATAGTTTGTGCTAGAAGGTCCCTTTCCTGTCTTATAATATTTCTAGTGCCCTACTAAATAAATTGGTGAGTTGTAAGGAGAAATGTATTTTGTGACTGTATATTATCAAATTCTTCAAAATTTTCTTATCAAGTTACTATCCCACCAACAATTACTCAGAATGTCTGTCATTCTCAGCCTCAAATTTAAAGTTTTTTTTTTTTTAGTTTTTGCTATTTTAATGGGTGCAGTAGTATCTTAAAGTTGATTTGATTTACATTTCTCTAATTTTCAGAGAAGTTGAAATGATCTTTTGTGTGATTACTGAAAGTTTGTATTTTCTAATTTTGAAAATTTTCTACCATGAATTTTGACAATTGATTCACAGAGGAGTATACATTAACATTAGAGGTGTATGTCTATTCTTTTCCTCTTATTTGACTCTTCCTACTAATCAATAATATTTCTACTAATCTTCCTTTCAATCATTAAATGTCGATGCCCCCCCCCAACCTGGCTTTTTCAGGTACTGTCTTTTCTCCATACTGCATCCTCTCAGTGATATCATCTTCTTCAGATTAAATTATCATCTCCATGCAAATGACTTGTATATCTAAATATTCAATTCTGTCTCTTCTCAGTTTTTGTGCCTTCTATGTTGGACATGCGTGAGGGCCATAAATGCTTGAACATTCATAGATGTTTACTTTTTAGTAAGAGGTTTAGAATTTCTATTCCTATTTGATTTTAACTTTTTTTTTTTTACCATTTCTCTGATATTCTACATATTTGTTCCTCCAAAGCAATTCTATTATTTCACCTTATAATATAGTACTTCATTGATATTTTGTCACCATAGCATAAAATCTATAAAATAACTTTAATTTCTCTTCTTTTTTAAAATGTGCGACTCAACAATACTCTCCTCATCCCTCTCCAACTACCATCTACTATGCTTATCTTTTTTCTTCCAGAAGGAAGAATGTTCCTAAATGGGTATCTTAGTTTCTGTTTATTATTTAAGACTAAAAATTCTTGAAGTAGTGAAAAAACATGACCAGTGAAACTACTAGAAATACCTCCCTGGGGAAAGCAAAAGACATCTACAGTTTAAGAAAAAAAAGGTTAAGTAGTAGATATTTCCCAAGGCACATGAATGGGGAATAAAACATGATAGGATTAAATTTTGTATAACAAATGAAGGTTCTATAGTATGTATGTTAATTACAGTTGGCAGTCAGACTGAACAGGTTTGTTTTTTTTTTAAGAGAAACTTTGCTACTAAACATAAGAAAAGTAAATTAATCTTTTTAAAAGTCAATTAAGTATGAACCAATGCTAAATTGATTGCATGGCCCTTGTTCCATCTTAGTTTCTCAACTATGCTTATGAATTGTTTGATATTATATGCAATCATCTACATTAAATAAAATATAGTATAAAAATGATTGACCTAATTTAGAAAGAAACTGAACAAATGCCAGATTTATCTCTAGTAGGAAAAACAAATTCAGATCTGAAACAGAAGTATCTGATATAGCTGATAAATTCTAGAGATGTGGAAATGCTATATTTCCTCTTTAATCATGCCTTGAACAAGAAAAAAAGGTAGTCAAGATAATAGTAAAACTAGATATTAGAAAAGGCAGCTAGTTCTTAGAAATAACCTTTAATAATCAAGGCTGACTATAGGTTCAGACCTATGTTTAGCAGACTACGTCACTGCTCACATGCATATGACATAGAGGGTCATCAAAGAAAGATCTGGCTATAAAACATCTATAAATACATCCAGCCAATAGCCAGCCCATGACCTGAAATATACATCACTAGTGTCACTTTAGGCTAAAGCACTGCCTCCATGCAATTGCAATTTTAAATGCAAATGCATTAAATGAAAAATATTTAATTTTCATTAACAATAATGTTAAAATGCAAAAATGATGATGAGGATGAGAATGACAAAAAAAAATTCTATAGAAATAAACCTTGTGCCTGGTTGTTTAAGTTCCAAAAGATTCCTGGAAGGGTGAGATGATTATTAAGATTCATCATATACAGCAACTTTCATTGTTTTATGAGAATATCAAGAAGAGTAAAGGGTAGGGATCTCAGTTAAAGGGAAATGGTGGGGAGGTTTTACATGGAGGGTATTAGGAAAGTTATGTCTTTTGATCTATGATCTTAAGGTAGAGATAATTCTACATGGGGTGCCTAAAGGAGAAGAACCTGGCTCGTCAATGTATGAAAAATGAGGAAGGGAGATCACTAAAAACAAGAAAAAGGGAATCTTTCAGCCAAGATTCTGTCCCCCTGAAAAGGGACAGAAAGATGAGGTTCTCAACATCTTCATTAGCATAAAAATAAAATGACAGCAGAATGAATAATGATTAAGAAATACAATGAGAAACTACAATAAGCAGCTACTACCACCCCAGAACAATATGAAAGGCGGCAAAAAAGTCAGAAACAGTAGTCAAGTGGGTTACCAGCAAAGCAAGCACCAGTGCTGGCAGCATCTCAGAATAACCAAAGATCATCCAGAAAAAAAAAAAGTGCATTATAAAAGACTGAGTCTGGAGAAGAAAGGAACAAAGGGCACCCCACAGAAAAATCCACACCTGAATGGATAAACAGCAACAAGCCTACTACTGGTATACAAACTCACAATTTCAGGAAAAAAAAAAAAACCCAGAAGGTAAATTAGAAAAAAATTTGGTAGAAACTGGTTATAGGTCAACATTTCACATCAGATACCATATGGAGGAAGGGAACAGTTGATAGATTGCTGGTCCAGAAGTCAAGAGGACTTGTCTTCTTGAGTTCAAATATGGCCTGAGATACTTACTAGTCTTGTGACCTTTGGGCAAATCAATTAACCCTTTATGACTCAGTTTCCTCATCTGTGAAATGAGCTGGAGAAGATAATGGCTATTTCTGTATCTTTGTCAAACACACACATACACACAACTGAACTCAAGAAGAGTTGGACACAACTGAAAACAATTGAACAGCAATGACAAATGTTGGAGGAACTATGGAGAAAAAAGGTACATTAATGCATTGTTGATGGAGATTGGAATTGGTGCCATTATTATGTAAAATAATCTGAAACTATGACACATAAATCAACAAACTGTGCAGGCCTGTTGACCCAGAGATTTCACAACTAGGTCTATATCCCCCAAAGATATCAGAAAAAAGAGAAAAGGGACCAATATGCATAAAAATTTATGTCAGGGACTTATTTTCCTTTTTAAAATTTAATATTTTATTTTCCCCCAATTACAGGAAAAAAATTCAACATTCTTTTTAAAAATATTTGAGTACCAAGTTCTCTTCCTTACTTCTTTCCCTCTCTCCCTCCCCCTTTCATTGAGAAGATAAACAATTTGACATAGATTCCACATGTGCAGTCATGCAAAATATCTCCGTGTTATATAATGAAAGACAAAAAAGAAGAAAAAGAAAGTTTTTTTAAAAAGTATGCTTTAATCTCCATTCAAACTCCACCAGTTCTTTCTCTGGAGATGGTTAGCACCTTTCATCACAAGTCTGCAGAATTGTCTTAGATCATTTTATCGATATGAAAAACTGTCATTCAGACATGACCATCATACAATATTGCTATTGCTGTATACAGTGCTCTATTGGTTCTACTCATTTCACTTCTTATCAGTTCATGTAATTATTTCCAGGTGTTTTTGAGAGTATCTTGCTCATCATTTCTTATAGCACAATAGTATTCCATCACATTGGTATACAACAACTTGTTCAACCATTCCCCAAATGATGGATATCCCCTCAAGTTCCCGTTCTTTGCCACCACTAAAAGAACTGCTATAAATATTTTTGCACTTATAGGTCATTTTCTTTGTTTTTAAATCTTTTGGGGATACACACCTAGTAGTGCTATTGCTTGGTTAAAGGAAATGCATGGTTTTATAGCCCTTTGGTTATATTTTCCAGAATGGTCAAATCAGCATACAACTTCACCAACAGTAAATTATTGTTTTAATTTCCCCACATCCCCTCCAACATTTGTCATTTTCCTTTTCTGTCATATTAGCCAATCTGATAGGTGTGGGGTGGTAGCTCAGAGTTGTTTGAATTTGTATTTCTCTAATCAATAATGACTTAGAGGATTTTTTCATATGACTATAGATAGCTTTGATTACTTCATCTGAAAACTTACTGTTCATATGCTTTGACCATTTATCAGTTGAGGAATGACTCTTTTTTCTATAACTTTGACTCCACTCTCTACATATTGAGAAATGAAGCCTTTATCAGAGGAATGTGCTGCAAAAATTTTTTTTCACAGTTATGATAACTATGAATTTACCTTCATACTATTCTCCCCTGTGTATCTTCTTTGTCTCTCTGTCTCTGTCTGTCTCTCTCTGTCTTTGTCTCTTTCTCTCTGTCTCTCTGTCTCTGTCTCTTTCTCTCTGTCGCTGTGTTTCTGTCTCTGTCTCTTTCTCTGTCTCTCTGTCCCCACCCTACCCATTCTGAAGTGTTTTGCTTCTTATTTTTACCTCCCCCAATCTATTCTCCCTTTTATCAGCTCCGCCTGCCCCACCCTCTTCTCCTTCTACTTTCCTATAGTGTAAGATAGATTTCTATATCATTTGAGTATGTATGTTATTCTCTCTTTGAGCCAAATCAGATGAGATTAAAGTTCATGGGCTCCATTTCCCTTTCTCCTGTCTTCCCATCCACTATAAAACTCTTTCCTGCCTCTTTTGTCAGATAGTTTTTCACATTCTACCTCTCCCTTTCCCTTTCTCCCAGTGCATTCTTCTTTCTCACCTCTTAATTTTATGTTTTAAGATAATCATCCCATCACAGTCAACTCACACCTGTGTTTTCTGTCTATGTATACTCCTTCTAACTGCTCTAATAATGAGAAAATTTTTAGGAGTTACAAGTATAATTTTCTGTTGTAGAATTGTAACAGCTGAATCTCTTATGATTTCTCTTTCCTGTTTACCTTTTCTTAAGTTTTGTATCTGAAAGTCAAATTTTCTATCCATCTCTGATCTTTTCATCAAGAATGCTTGAAAGTCCTCTATTTCATTGAATATTTTTTTTCTCCTGAAGCACTATACTTAGTTTTGCTTGATAGGGGATTTTTGTAATTTCTAGTTATTTTGTCTTCAGGAATATCATATTCTAATCCCCCTGATCCTTTAATGTAGAAACCACTAAGTCTTGTGTTATCTTGACTGTTGGACTGTTGAGTGCTTGCATTATTTTCTTGGAAAGGTAGGAGAAGGCTAAATTGTGAACTATTTAAAAGTCCATGGGATTTTGTCTTTGATTCTAGATGCAATAGGAATACATTGGAGTTTATTAAATGGAAGAGAGGGTAACATACTCAGACTTTTGTTCTAGCATGATCACTGACTCCAAAGAATAGAGAAGGTGTAAACCTTATGCAACCTTATCCTTGAAAACTATAATAGAATAAACAGAAATCAATGATTCAATGAGACAGCAAGAAATATAGAACACAATCAAAAATTGTAAAAAAAAAATAGAGAAAATGCTAGATATCTAACATAAGAAATAATTGATGTGGATAATAGACCAAGAAGAGATAATGTAACCAAATGTTGGACTCCCTGAAAATTACTAAAGAAACAAACCCTGGACATTATTTTCAAAGAATCTTAAAGGCAAACTGTATAGATCTATTAAAAACAAATGACAGAGTGAAATACAAAGAACTAATCAGTCACCTTCTAAAAGAATTCCTCAAAAGAAAAGTGTAGGGAATGCCATAGTCAAAATCCAGAGCTTCCGCATCAAGGAAAAAATACTACAAACATCCGGAAAAGAGTTCAAGTACCAAGGAACTATAATCAGGATACATAAGACCTGAAAACTTCTACTACAAATGAGAAGAACTTAGAATATAATATTACAAAAGTCAAAAGATATAGGCTTAAATTTCTTCCACACAAAAAGAACATCTCACAGCAGCAGAAATGAACTCTGGATAAAGCAGATGTCCTCCTAAGACAATCTGAGAAGACCACAGGAAAGACTTGACTTCCTGGGGCTAAGGTTTGGCCTGAATAAAGTGAAAACACCTTCAGGTCAGCTCTGCAGAATCAACTAACAACAAGCCCTTGGGGCAGCTGGGTTGAGAGGCAGCCTCAGCCTTAGAAAGTTTTATCTTGCTGACAGTGTGGGGGTCTGACTGCTGAGCAGGAAAACATTGAAGGCCCTTCCACTGTCGAGGGAGACCAAGTACAGCTATGCTGACCAGATGCATCCTGGGCTGTGGCTGCAGGGAGAAGGAGCTAGCACACACCTGATGAGTGCAGCAGTGAGGATCAGGCACCTTGTTGTCTGTGGGCACTTGCAGGAGAGAGGAGTCCCTGATTTCAGTTCTAGGGTAGAGAAAACAGCTGTCATTTGCAGCTACTGGAGGGACCACATGGAGCAAGATCATTTGTCAGACAATGTTGCTAGGGGCCCTAGCCATGGTTTAGGAATGGAGAGAATAGCCCAAGGTTTGGCCTGGAGACAGACCTCAGAAAATAACAGTAAGAAGGACCTGAGGCTTGCAGCATCATTTTCCATAATTCAAGACTACAACTTGATTATACTAATGGCTAATAAATACAAAATAAGATAAAAAATGAGTAAGCAAAGGAGAAAGAACCCAACCATAGATAGTTACTATGAGGGATAGAGAAGATTTGGGTTCATATACAGAGGAAGATAATAGAGCTTAAAAAACTACTCCTTTTTCAATGAGTAATATCAAATAGTCCCAAAGACAAAAAGAATGTTTGGAAGAACTTAAGTACTTTGAAAATCAAATGAGAGATCAAGGAAAACAGAAATAAAATAAGAGCATTCCAAGAAAATCAAGACAATTATGAAAAGAAAGTCAACCAACTGAAAATAGAGAATCAAAAACTTAAGAAAATAATTTCTTGAAAACTAGAATTGGACAAGGGAAAGTTAATGATGTGCTAAGACACCAAGAAATCATAAAACAAAAGAATGAAAAGATAGAAGAGAAAGCGAAACATCTCATCAGAAAAAATAAAACAACTAATCTGGAGAACAGATCAAGTACAAGTAATATGACTAGTCAGACTACCTGAAAATTATGATTAAAAAAAAGAATATTGATACAATATCATAAGAAATTATCAAGGAAAATTGACCTCAACTTCTAGAATAAGAAGTCAAAGTAGAAAGAGGAAAAAAAAAATCCACCAATCACTACCTGAAAGAGATCCAAAGAGGAAAACTTACAGGAATATCATACTCAAGTTTCAAAGTTTCCGAGTTAAGGAGAAAATATTGGAAGCAACAAGAAAAACAATAGTTTAAAGATCATGGAACCACAATAAGGATTACATGAGTTCTATGTTGTAGCACTGTAGGTCTTGGAATACTATATTCCATAGAGCAAAAGACCTGGGGTTATGGCCAAAGGTAACTTATCCAGCAAAGTTAAGTATAATTCTAAATGGGGAAAAAAGAAACATTTAACAAACTCAAAGACTTTCAGATTTTTGTGACAAAAACCTCAAAACTTAAGGGAAAATCTGACATATAAGATCCAGGAGAAATATAAGGTAAACATTAAAGACCGATTATAAGAAACTCAATAAGGTCAATTGTTTACTTTCTGTATGTGAAAATATTAGCAGTATTCTTATGATTGTCATCATTATTTGAGTAGTTTGAAAGAAAGGGCTAAGCTGAGTGTGATGGAATGATTCTAAAAAAATGTGTAGAGAGGAATAAAAAGGAGTAATTATCTCATACAAATGAGGCATAAAATGAAAAATTAATACAGAAGAAGCTAGTGGGGGAATGGTGGGTAGTGCTGGAAACTTACTCTCATTGGGAATGGGTTAAAGAAGCAACAACATATATATCTAGAAGGTTGTAAAAATCTTCTAAATTCAGAAAGAAATAAGAAAGCAAAGGGATAGGTGGGGGGAGAAGATAAGGAAGGGACTCTTAGATAGGTGGGTAGATTAAGGAATAGCTGGGCAAGATAGTGAGTAGAAGTAAATCGGAGGAGTGAGAAGGGATAAGGTAAATAGGGTGAGAATGATAGTGAGAAAAAAAACCAAATGTGGCTTAGAATATGACTAGGATGAATTTACCCATAAAATGGAAACAGATAACAGATTAAAAATTTGAATTCAACAATATGTTACTTTCAGAAAACATTGTAAAAGTGAGAGATACATACAAAGATAAAATAAAGGGCAGGAGTAGAATTTAGTATGTAAAAAAAAACAGGAATTATAATCATGATCTCAGACAAAGTTAAAGTCAAAATGGATTCAATCAAAAGTGAAAACTAGAACTACAATATGTGTCAGCAATATTATTCAATACTGTTTTAGACCATTTAAAATACCTAGACAGCATTAGATACTTGAGCACATACCTGCCAAAACAGACACAGGGACTATAGGAACATAAACATAAAACACATGTTATGCAAATATACTCAGATCTACATAATTCAAGTAACATTTATTGTTTGTGGATAGTTAAAACCAATGTAACTTTTAAAATGATAATTTTACCTGTCATCTATTTATTCAATATCATCCCAATTAAATTACTAAAAGATAATTATTGAGTTAGAAAAAATAATAAAGTTCATTTGGAAGAACAAAAGGAAAGAAACCAGGGATAAAAGATGTAAAGGAAGTAGATTCAGCAGTATCAGACATTAAACTATATTATAAGGTAAAAGCATTGTTGAAGTGTAAAAAGGATAACTTTGATTATTTCAAATTAAAATTTTCTTGCATTAATAAAAACTATGTAGCCAAGAATAGAAGGAATATAGAAAATTAGGGGAAAAAACTTTTAAATAGATAGGATGTGATTGGTTTGGAGTATTGCTGTGGTATAGAAAATGATAAGCTGGTTGATTTAGAAAAACATGGAAAGACTTGGACTTATGATGAAAGATGCTATCTACCCTTAAACAGATGAGAGGAAGAAATAAGCATAGTACTTTTTTACATTTATATGTATAAGTGTGTGGGTATACGTGTGTGCATGTATGTATGTTTATAGATATCTATGTATATGTATACATATCTACATGTGTATATTTGTTTGTGTATGTATAGATATGTGTATGTGCATACATGCATATATACATACATACATATCTTTACATGCTTAATTGTATCCTTTTTTAGGGTAGGTGGGAGGGAAGGGAAAATAAAATGAAAAATGTTCGGAAGAGAACAAAATTAAACGAACAAGAAAGCAAAGAGAAGCTGGATAGCTTTGAAAACAATGTGTAGTATTTATTATATAGGTTTTCTTGATATGGAAATGTATTGTTTTATATTGAATCCTCTCTTATGGTCTGCTATATACATGGCAACATGTTTTTTTTTTCTTTTCTCATTTTGTATTTACATTTTAAATTTTTAAATTACCATTTTTTAAAAATGCAATATGAAAAAAAGGATATGGGCTTATAACCAAATATAATTTACCTGAAAAGTTGAATATAATCTGAAAGGGAAAAAAAACATATCTTTAAAAGATGAGACATTTCAAATATTTCTCATGCAAGACTAGAGTTTAGTTGGAACTTTGGAATGCAAACAAAAGGGTCAAGCAAAACCTAGAAAGATGAAGTTATTTAAGCCTTTCGAAGAGACTATATGATGATGCTGTGCTGCTATTATAATGAAAGAGAAGATATAAATGTCCTTTGAGCACCTTAAAATCTTTAAAGTATATTTGAAGAAGTTAAATGGGAAAACAAAATCTATGGGATGAACTGGTGTTGTTTTGAGGATTTTAAGAGGGGCAATGGAAGTGAAGGTAAAAGGAAAACACCAATGTAGAAAGAAGTGAGTAGAACTTGCTATTTTTTTCATATTTAGGGTAGATTAGAGAAGACCAACGAAAGTGAGGATTGTCAGATGATCCAAATTTTTATCTGAACTAGAGAAGTTGGAGTTTCCCAGAGGGAGAGAGAGAAAGACAGACAGACAGGCACACACACACACACACACACACACACACACACAGAGAGAGAGAGAGAGAGAGAGAGAGAGAGAGAGAGAGACAGACAGACAGACAGACAGACAGAGACAGAGACAGAGACAGAGAGACAGAGAGAGGCAGAGACAGAGAGACAGAGACAGAGAGAGAGAGAGAGAGACAGAGAGAGAGAGAGACAGAGAGAGAGAGAGAGAGAGAGAGAGACAGAGACAGAGACAGAGACAGAGACAGAGACAGAGACAGAGACAGAGACGGAGACAGAGAGAGAGAGTTTGCTGTAGTAATACATCAAGCTTAAGAGAGAATTGAGTATAGAGAATGGGAAATTAAGGTGATGAATAATGTTTGAAAGGCAATAGTCACATGCACAATTCTTAATCCTGACAAGGAGATTAAAAGACAAAAAAGAAAAAGAACTAGATTCTAAAGGAAGATGTCCATCAATTTTGTAATGGCCGAACAAATTGTGGTATATGAATGTAATGGGATATTATATTTAACACATTAAGCTATGGAAAGTACATTCCTCACAACAAACCTCTGAAGTGAATATGTCAAGTATTTTCCCCCTGTTTTATAGATGAGGAAGCTGAGTCTCTGAAAGATGAACCGCATATTCCCATAACTAGTAATGATAGCTCAGAATAAACCTCACATCTTTTGCCTTTGGACCCAGTTAATTTTGTCATTAGCCCACAATGTTTCACCACCCCGGACCTCAGTTTCCTTACCTGTAAATCTAGGAAATTGGTCTAGCTGTCCCTTTCTTGCTCCCAATCCTTATGATTCTATGATGGTACATGTGTTGACATGTGCATTTGTATGGACATGAATACATTGAATGAGAGGGTATCCTTCCTTAATGCACTGTTGTAGAAATCTTTATAATCAGTTTAGGGAAACTAGAAATGTATGATTTAGCATCTTAAGCCAACAATCCTGTATTTTGCCCATTATATTAGACCTTGATAGGGCAGCTCTAGGGGGTGTGGTCATCATGGGGTAATCACACCCCTGAGTATTAAATTCACAGCTGCATCTCAAAGCTCCCAATCCTCAAGAGATGTGATTATCTGCTGTCATGCTTTAATTCTTAATTAAAACAAGAAACAGCACTCAAATTGGATTGGCGAGTGGATTATGCCTTTTCTTGGAGAGGACAAGGGTGTGTGGGCTTCCTGAGAGCTTAAATGCAGGAGCTTGTGGGAACCTACTCCATAGCTTAGAGTCTCACAACACAACAAACTAGATCATAAAGAAAGCCAGCTCTGCTCACCTCCCACGCTGGAAAAATTGCTCAGACCACTAAAAATCAGTGGCCCAGAAATCTCTAATGGCTCATTGTTGCAGAGTGCCACTTTGGGGCATTTTCAGGTTCATAACATTTTACCCTTTAATGCAAAATTGTGAACTGTGTTCTCATTAGCAGGTTTCTACTGAGAGTAAAAGCAAATGGATTGATTCTTGCATGTTTATTGTAGAAAATTAGCATGACCGTGTGCTAGGTTTAACACACTATGGCCCATAATGTAATTAAAAAAGTAATTTTAAACCACAGTGCAATATTAATATTAAAATTGTTGCAAGGACAGTTGTGCAATTAGCATAAGTTAATGAGAAGTATTAGTGATTTTTATTTTATGTCCGTTTTAAACAAATATTAACCTGATTTAAGTTCCCTTTTAAAGGTTACATTTACAAAGAACTTCCAAGCAATTTAACTACAATGAATTTCAACAAGGCAGCTTCCTGTCTGTGGTGCCTACCTATTTTTAAATTTTATGAGGCTGTTCAGGCAGAGTTTTGTAGCAGTTAAGATGAAAGTCAGGATGCATGGCATACTTTAAAAGAAAAAAAAAAGAGGAGGAGGAAGAGGAAGAAGAATAAAGGAAAATAATCAATTTGGTATCAAATTTATTCCAAAGCAGAGAAGTGCATTTTTTTTTTCTGATTGTGGAAAAAGACATGCAGGGAGGTCAAAGGTCAAGCAAAGAGGAGACAGTATTGTGTAGAAACTGTCACGCATCACCACCTATTTTGACATGCACAGGGCCGTTTGTTGTCTGTTGAACATGCAAATTAAGTGCCTGCTGTCATAGCCAGCCGATATCTGAAAGTGGAAAATGAGACCACCTGTAACCAGTGAATGGAGTGATGGACAAGCATTCAGAGCTCGTCATTTCCAACGCCATTCACACCACCTCCGAATTGCATATGACATGTAAAAATCTTTTCTTAATATTCACAACCGGGAAGTTTGGGGAATTATGGAGGCTTCAACTGCTGCATCTAATGGGTTCTCCAAGCAGACAGCTGTGACTGTGAGCTGGCTTGATAATTAGGTGTCCAGGAAGATTTTATGCTACGAATCAGTTAAAAGGGAGAAAAGAAAAAGAAAATAATGGCAAGCAAAACTCGCCGGAATGGAAATCATATTAACCCTTGGGTGTCTTTCTTTACGAAGGGTCTGTAAGCCTTCTATCAACGAAGATTAGTAAAAACATATGTGTGTGTGTGCATAAGTGTATGTATTTTATAATCTCCTCTCTCTCTGTGAAGGTTTAATTCATAAGCATATCCTAAAAGAGGGTACTCATGACACTGGTTAATGCTGTTGACATGTGCATTTGTATGGACATGAATACATCGAATGAGAAGGTATCCTTCCTTAATGCACTGTTGTAGAACCTTGTACCAGCAACTATATTACTCTATAAAGTCATCTAGAACATTAGTATTCATAATATTCTTCTAAACCAATCCATCGTATTAAAATTATCAAAAGGTTTATCATCCCATAAGCACCCACAGGTGCTGTTGACTGTGCGTGGGGAAATCAAAACTCTTAACGTGTGCCTGAAGTCCTTTGCAATGTTTCCTCCCAAACTGGTCATGCTTATTTGTGGCTATGGGGTGCCCCAAATAGTTATCTCTACAAAATGAAGAAATCTATTTCACTAGTTCTTTGCTTAGTGGAAGTATAATTCAATATAGAAAAGAAAAAAAATACATATACAAACCCATTGTAAAGGGGTTCATTGGAAATCCCCTGGATACCTTCCTTATGTCTCCCAAAGACAAACTCTTAAACCCTATACAAGGCTTAATTAAGGAAAAAAAAAAGCATGGCCTGTTCTCTCAACAAATGGCAAAATGGATGCTTCTCTATAGAGCTCTCCTTGGGAGTCATAGAGCTCTCTGACAGAATGCTCTCACTCTCCAAAAAAATGATTGTCCCAGACTGCATGCATTTACTCTTATGCCCTCAGCTCCACACTGACCCTCAGGCAGAGCACAAAGAATGCAATACGAATAAGAGAGATTAACGTGAGCCTATCTAAGCAAAGGGTGGTAGGGAGTCTTTACTGTTACTTCATTTAATGCTGAGGTCCAAATTGATACAGAGTAAGCAGCTACCAGTGGAGACATGATTAGAGAAATTGATTGTGGAAGGCTTTAATGGAAGAGCACTTAAACCTCATGTTAATAGTTTTACATATAATGTGACAAGGGTAGGAATTCTAGGGTACTTTTAAGGGGTCATAACAAGTCACTCCTCAATTTGAAAGCATAATATGTTTCAAAATCTCATTTGGAGTTGGATTTTTAGAAACACGGAATTCATTTTCCTGAATAAACTTTTTATATATGTTATTCTTCCAGACTAACCTATAGAAAACCATTTTTTAAACATACATTGAAGAGAATTTAATGCATGTATAGCACTAGGCTGATGTGGAATCCTGGGAGAAAAGGCCCTGATGGTGCTAGAGGAAGCAGAAACAGATGGAATAGATCAAAGAACAGAAAAAGTCAGTATTAGAAAAGAGAGAACTTTTGTTTTCCTAGCCAAAATTTTCAGGTTGGCAATAATTATGTTGGATATCCTCATGACAGATTTCCTGTACTTGCTAGTATACCTATCTCTCACCTTCTAAGCCAAGTCAAGAAGCATTTATTAAATGCCTACTATATGTCTGTCATTGTTGCTCTGATAGAGATCAAAATATAATGATGAGATGACATGCAGACAGCTATATACAA
>CM053622.1:287568586-287583301 GCA_028646595.1 Phalanger gymnotis | reverse complement strand
CAAATAGCGTTCCTTGAATGAAGCTGATATTGTGTGTTCAGAGATAATCATTCTGATGAAACACATTTATTTTGAGGTACAGAGTACTGGTAATCATTTTTGCACACAGAAGTTTTTATAGGGTTGTTTTTATTTTCATTTTTTCCCTGTTTTTAATGTGAATGTTTGAGAAATGGATAAAGAAATCGGAATACATAAATGTAATGATATATTGTGTCATAGGAAATAACAAATATGATGAATACAGAGTAGCAATGAAATACATGAACTATTGCAAGCTAAATTTAGCAGAAGCAGGAAAACTATGTACACAATACAACAGATAAATAGAGAGAACAATCATTAAAGAATTAAAACTCAATGCTGTGAAAGCATAAAAAATAAAGTTTGTCCCCCAAGAAGAGACTTCACCTTTCCCCTTTCCTTTGCAGAGGTGAGTGGGACCAAAGGTGAGTGTTTTCCATTCATCAGTTTTGATTAATTTTTTCTATCTTTACAAAAAATATTTGTTATAAGGGATGGCTATCTAGTTTAGTATGTCACTGAAATATAGAGAAGTATGTAAGTGATATAACATCCTATCAATGAAAGAGATTTCTGATGAAAGAATGGATTTTCACTTAAATGTTATTAGTTGTGTTTCAGGCAGAGTAGCAAAATGAAATGAAAATTATCAGTCTGGGAGAAGAAACATATTTTTGGAAACACCAGCATTTAGGAGTAGAAAGGTAAAAAGAGCATTAGACCTGGAGCTAGAAGATCAGAGTTAAAGTGCTAGCTCTGCTAATTATTATTGCTATGAGTTTAGACAACTCATATTAATTTGTTTTGGGTTTTTTTGCTCAATAGTTTCTTGTACCTGTGAAATAAAGATGATGAACCAGAAGTCTTTGAAGTTATCTTCTAGATCTACATCTCCTTGCCTGGGAATCTGCTCTGTTTTTCATTTTTCACAATTTTCCTCCCTTTGCTTCTGAACATAAATTATCTTGCATTCCCTAAGGTTTTTCTCAGATCCATCCTCAGCATCACTGGCTCCCTCAGATGTATCAAAGGTCACATCTCATTAGTTGGGAGCTCTGAAGGTAGAAGGGGAATGAAGAAGGTGTGTGGGCTTATGGGAAGGTGTCAGAAGTTGTCTTTGGAGATAAGCAATGGTAGTGAGTGGGGAATCTATTAGTGAAAGTTTTAGGGGAAAGGGGGCACCCCTCAGCAATAGGAATAGTGATGGCAAGGGAGAGAGCATATGGGATAAGGCATAGTCATTGACAAGTACACATCACCCATAAATCGGGTGTCCTTAAATTAGGGACTGACTTTATTCCAAGTATATTTCGGGATATTTTTGCCTGGAAAAAATATAATAGGAAAAATAAATAATGTTCACATCTGAGTACTGGTGATGAATATGTGGTTTGGGGTAGAATCAAGTATCGGTGATGCTAAGCATTTTGAAGTAAAACAGGACTGGACAAGATATTTTTGTGGGTTCCATGCGAATAACAGTAGAAAATGTCCTGACATGGAGAGAGGCTTCAAGACAACTACAGTGATTCCTTTGACACAGTGCTATTCCCCATTTTCCTTAATACTGTTCTTTTTTTTTTTCAGCCATCTACTAAGCCCTACTTTGATAGCTCATCATAGTACAAAGGTAACCCTGGCATCCAGGTGGCACAGTGGATAGAGCACTGGGCTTAGAATCAGGAAAACCCATCTTCATGAGTTCAAATCTGACCTCAGACACTTACTAGCTGTGTGACCCTAGGAAAATCACTTAATCCTATTTGCTTCAGTTTCCTCAAATGTAAAATTATTTAGAGAAATAAATGGCACATCCACTTCAGTATTTTTGCCAAGAAAAGCCCAAAATGGAGTCATGAAGAGTCAGACCTGACTGAAACAACTGAATAGCAACAATAACAACAACCCCAGATTATTGAAAGCAATTCAAGTATGGTATGAGTTCTGGCTGGCCCTTCTAAAGAAGAAAAGCTTCAGTTAAGGACTTGGTCTGGTGACAGACTGTGTGACTATCATCTGGAAACTAGATGACATTGTTATATCCCATTGTGATGCTGTTCTATGTAACCAGCTAAGAATTTATTTCTAAGTTAGTTGGATATATAGGTTTACTGAAATCCATGGAGTCTAGGTTTTATTAAAAAAACAAACACAGACAAACAAAAATCACCTCAAATATACACAAGATTAAAATGAAACAATGAGTTTTAATTTAGGGGGGAAATCATCAAAATGAAGCATGAATTTTGATATGCCACTACTATTTTAATACACACAAAATCCATACTTTATATATACTTTCTATATGCTCATAGACATTTTTATGTCTCTTTTAACTGTGTAAGAGTTTAATTTTTATAAACTAGTTCACTTGAAGACCTACATAAATGCTCTGAACATGACAAATTAAATTGTTTCACAACAATTACCTAAATCTAGAGAGGACAAAGGGCAGCTGAAACCAATCACATAGTGAATTCTAACAATGTAGATAGATTATTGGGCTCTAAATCCAAAATGACTTTTCTTCGATATTATAAGAACTTTCAGCTTTGAGTGATTTGATTTTTAGCCTTTTTCATCCAAATAATTACTAATATAGAGAACAAATCTGACATTTCCAAGACACTGATATTTGTGTCTTATTGTTTGTACCCTTGCATTCCTAAGGTAATTAAAGGTTTGGGGTGTTTCAGAAATTTCACTGTTAAATAATGGTTGTAGGTATCATTGTGTATGTCCCTTTGCTTCTTATTCCTATTATTTTGAGTTCCTTCACTTAGGATTCAGAATCCAAGAATTTAGAATTGAAAATACATTAGAGATCATCTGCTCAACCGCATTTTGCACATGAGGAAACTGAGGCACAGATGCAAAATGACGAGCTCCAAATCACACAGGTAGTAATTAGCAGAGTCAGAAACTGAACTCAAGTCCATTGGCTACAAATACAGTATTTTTTTTATCACTCCCCTGGTCCAAAATCCATACCTCCTTCATGGGCGATAAGTCAGATTACATTCTTGAAATTGTATGACAGCTGTGCCCCTTCATAATCTTCAGCTTGACTCATTTATTTTTTACCAATTTCAGCTGCTTTATTAAAAAATAGTAATGTACATAAGTAATAAGAAAAACAATAATAATGATCACAAAAATAAAACTATTATGACTTGCCTCTTATCTGCATTAGACTTTTCTGATTGTTCACAGAAATCCTTGAGAGCAGCAACAATTTTGTTTTGGTTTGGTTTGTATGTTTGTTTTGTTTTGATTTTGGTTTTTGTTTTGTTTTAGTTTTTGCCTTCCTTTATGTCTCTATGGTTTAGCACATTGGCTGGTATATAATAGCCACTTAAAAATGTTTATTGACTTGACTGTTAGCAAACTATTCTTTTAGCATCTTTCCACTTCATCTTTTGTGAAGGTAACTTCATAAGTTACTAAGATCAACTATCCAAGACTACACCTTGTTCCAGTGATAAGGCACTTATGAGGAATTAATCTATTTGGGACAGAAAGCTTTACAATTTTCCCAAAACATTTGTTTTCTCAGAGACCAAACTTATCTTTTTCTTTTATCTTTATCAAATTATACTCCCTACCTAGTACCTCTTTTAGTCATTTTGAATGTTTCAAGCTTTGTGTACCTTGAAATATCATTGACTTCCCTAACTTTTGTATTCCTCAATTGCAGGTAACAGTGAGATAGAAGCTTGCTAATGATTCATTCATGAAATTGTCAAACCAGGGAAAAGGAGTCATCACAAATTCCAACATCCCAGGTAAGACAAAAGGAATCTTCCATTTAGTGGCCCCATGCTAGACTGAAGAGTTGGTCCTCTTTACCACAACATTCTTGGAAATCATATCTACGCAGTAAGTACTCAAATGGACTACTTTCTGACTCTACAGTACTGGAAATTGTTCCCCCATAAAAGAAAGTATTTTTAACACTGAAAACTATGGATTTTTTAAATCAGATTTCCTTAAATTTCCTTGGGTATACCATGATAGAAATGTATATGTTAGAGAATTCCTTCATATTTTAACACTGACAGTTGGACCTATCACACCAATGATCTCAAAACACCCTTGTGTTGCAGTTCTCCTTGAAGCTGAAATTTAAAATCACATAACTATATACAATTTATTCAGAGGTCAGGGTAGAAGTTAATGGAAAGGTAGAGATATTTGAAAAGAACATGAAATTAAATAATGAGAAAATATGAGTAACACTAAGAACCTATGCTTTATACATTTGTTCAAGGTTTACAAGCGTGTTACATATACTTTATCTCATTGATTCTCAACCTGTGACATATGTAAGGCAGGTATAAAACAGGCATTTTCCAGAAGAATAAAGTGGACATCATAGACATAAACTGATTTTACCAACACCAAACAACTAGCTTACAGACGTAGTTACTTCATCTTTAAGGGTGGAAATAATAGGTTGGGACAAACCCGGGCTAAAGTCACCATTTCTATAATTTACTAGTTACTTGGTGTTGGCAAAAATCATTTTACCTCGCTTTATTCATCTGCAAAATGGGAATTTTTATGTCTGCCCATATACCTCATGGAGTTGTTGTTGAGGAACAATGAAATAAAGTATGTAAAGTGGTCTGTGAACCTCAAACAAACTTATAAATGTTTATTTCTTTTTCTCTTATTATTTGGAAGCCACTATTGATCTTGGAAAAATGCATTTGTCCTAAGAAATAATATTTTAAATATACCTTTTAAATTGAATTCTTCACAAATAATAACAAATTTTACAATTTTTAAAATAGTTTCCACCAACTTCATGTTAATAGTGACAATTATTAAAAAAAAACCAAAAGTATCTTATGTTTTATATGCCCAGCACATAGTAGATGCTTAAAAAGTATAGTTTGATTAATTTACTCATTGATGCATTACTTTGGAGCCATCTTCAGTCAGAAGTTGTCAAAATAATTGAAAAATCTTACAATAAAACACTTCTTAAAATGTAAGTATATTAAAATCAGTTGTGCTACTTAACGAGCTTTTAGGGAATTGTATAATTGGGTAAAAATACTTTTTATGCAGGATAAACAAAAGGTTTTTCTCCTTATCTGAATTACAGCATTCACAAAATTAGTGACTTCCTTGTTCACTGAAGGTTATGGACATCTCCCTTGACCTGCCCACCCCCCAAAATTACCTAAGATTAAATTATTTCTAATAAGTCTTCTGATGAAACAAAAACACTACAAATCCACACATCAGTCTCCTAAATGATGTGGAAGGAAGAATAGCTTGCTACAAGTAAGCCTTGACTTACCTCTCCGGATAGGCTAGAGCAACACATGAAGTGAAATAAAACCTCCTGGATAAAAGTAACTATGAATTGTTGGGGGGGGGGGAGGGGAATGTAACTTTAAAAATATGTTAAAAGAAATAAATTTAGCATTTTCTAAAACATTCATAACCAAATTAGACTAGTAATGCATTCCTCAGGGAGTCTACTTTTATGAAAATGATTCTTGAACTATAATTATTGTATTCATATGTATCAATGATTTCAAAGTACAGTACAATACTTGTTTTAAGTACATTAACTATATTTCCTTTGTAGCCTTAAACTCTTCAATTCTTTTGTCAATGGCATTGCAAAGGCAAACTTCAACCTAGCCCATTTCCAAATTATAACAAATCAAATTTAATGGGAGTCCAATTAATGAAGATTTAATGTACATCTAATTAGTTACAAAAGTATTCTATATTAATACTTGTGTAGCCAAACAGTCTTATTTTGGCAGTGAGTACTGACCTTCAGATTGAATCGTAGTTTCATTGAAAAATGAAAACTCAAATCTTAAGTTGCAAAGTATATCAAAAGATACAAAAATATTCAAGAATAGGGTTTCAAATAATAGAAAGCTTTGTAAAATGAAAGTATTTTGGGTTGCTAAATTTTATTTCAAATCTTTTTTTTAAAGAAACTCAAAATTATTGTGGCTCTTGTTACAATTTAATTAAATCCATTTTATAAGTTCTGACACGCCACAAAAGATACTTTTTTCCCCTTTCATACAGCAGTTTTTAAGCATATCATACTTATCAGCTAAAAATGAAGAGGATAAAATATTTTGTGCATGTGTATGTCTTTCTAAAAATGCTGTATTTAAAGTTTCCTATAAAGTGTTTGTAGGTGAGACTATTGAAACTTAAGAAAAGTCCCTTCTCAAAGAATACACTTGCATTTAGGTAGTTCCTGTTTTTACTAAACAGAAAATAAAGTCTAATGGTGTTTCTTTTAGCAATGAAATTAATATCTACACAATGTCTGGGTGATTTTCTCTATAACTACTGCACTTAGAATAAAACTCAAATACTTTCCCTTAAAGTAACAATATTTTTAACCATATTAAGTAATAATTTTAATCAACTAATTTAACAAATTAATCAACTAATCAATTAATTAATTATTAATTTATATGAGCATCTCATGTAACATGACCTCTTACATTGATTCTTATAGGTATGAGAGTGACTAGGAGAGGAAACAGACTACATTACACAAATTTTCTTTTTTTCCCCCCCTCAGTTGATATAATTTAAGTAATCACTTTTATGTACTGCTATTTCTGTATAAGAAATTTTGTGTAACTTGTTTAAGGATATTCTATCCTCATATCCTATAGATTTACAAAATATTTTTTTGAAAATAAATAGGAAGAATGCATAAAAATGTTATTTGTCAACATATAGAAATACAGGAAGTTATATGGCCTAAAAGTAAATTGCCCTCATTCGCTCCTTACTGACTCCTTACCCTCCTCCCCCAAAAAAAGGGTAAGTGTTGTCCAGAGTGATGAAGTCTTCAAATTGGAGTTTCATGATGGCAGTTAGAACTTTCTTACATGTTCTTGTGCTATGGCGCTGAGTAAGGCTAGGGACAGCTGCACCAATTCTACATAATTAGTCAAGGTCAGCTACTGCAAATGGAGGACATTCACTATTTGTCAAGAAAACAATGGAAGGAGACCTATCCATTCTCAATTGGGAATGACTGTGAGCAGGATTCATTGAATCTGGAGTAAAATTATGCCTGCCCTTTTTTTGTGCACAGAGGAAGGGGGGCAACGACTCAGGACAATTTAAGTGTTAGTACTAACAAGGCTAACCAAAGGCACAAAACGCAGTCTTGTTTTAACTACCCAAAGCATATGTTCATTGACAGAAACTAATGTTACTGACACTTAAAATAAACAAGAGAAGGGGAGAAAACAATCCAAACATTTTAAGGAAAAGGCAGTTCTCAGAAGTGATTGAGAACTTGAAATTGTCTCCTCACTACAATAGAATAAATGCTGAAATTAGGGATTTGTGTCATTTTTTAGTCTTTAACATTAAGCTGCTTATTTAATTTATATAAACTGAAGAATTCTTTGGCACCAAGCAATTTAATTTCTTTTAATTTCTCTCTCTCTCTCCCTCATATATCAGTATCTACACATATAGATATATACATACATACATATATATTACATACATGTATATGTATATGAACACAATATATACATTATATGTATAAATGTATATGTGTATATACATAGATATATATTTCCTAATTTGAAACAATACATCTTTGAACATTTCTAAAGTGCTTATCTGCCTGACCACAGTGCCTGACACATAGTAGGTACTTAATAAATGCTTGTTGTCTTGAAAAAGCTGAAACTAAATGCACACGTACATATATGTATATTATGCATATATATACACACACACACATATATACACACCTACATATATGACCTGTGTGTGCATATATATATATGCTATAAACTATATAGTATTTACGAATATGTACGTATGCACACACACACAATATGTATCCTTATAGTTTGAGGAAAGACGTGATTTCTAGCTTGTCAAAATAACTATAAGGAAATATACAAATAGTTTCAAAACCCAATGGAAATTAAAGCAGACAATCTCTTATAACAAGTGTTCATGGGAGGAATCCCTTTGTTAATCTGTTGTAACATTTGGACCCTTTCTCAGAATAATGTTTTAAATGTAAAAAATACCCTACAATTAGAACGGTATTAAAATGTAGTTATCAAAATTTCTCCTAAAAACAAGTTCACAGGCCCCACATTAAGAACCTTTGCTCTATACTCTGAGAGTTTTCCAAAAATAATAGACTACATGAACAGCTACAGTATTCCAATACTTAAAAAAACACTATGTATTGTAGTATATATTCTGTAGGTTGGATATTTGGTTTGATTATAGCAATGAAGACATTTAGATTTAAATTTGGATTCATATAATTGTGTAAAAGGTTAACTTTCAAAATCCCCAGGCCTGCATGTGTATGCCCTCTGTTGGATATATTGTGAGTTGACAAAGGTGCTTGCTCCTTGCTTTGATGTATGGTCTCATGGTTTAATTTACATCTGTTCCTGACTTTTGTACTAGCCCTTCATACTCAGGCAACACTGCTGCTGGACAGGGAGGGCACACCTACCACTGGAGTACACAAAGTAATTACAGGAATCATCCTTGTTCCCACCCCTAGAGGAGCCCTGTGGGAATATCTAGGGACAGTGAAGAGGGGCCTGGCAGACAGAGAAGGCCATCTGGGTGGTGTAGCATAGTGATACCTCATTAGCACGTTCTTCATGATCATATTTTCCAGGTGACAGTCTTTCTTTTGGTCTCAGGTCCCTCATTAGTGTCTCGTTATAAAGTCTTCTCACATATCAGATTTATTTTGGTCCGTGCACTTTACAGCGGTATTTCTACCTGCAGCTGAACAATTCAAAGAATTACTTTAAAACTAAGATGAAGTTAGTTGATGGCTCACACAATAAAGGGAAGCTGTTAGACATGATGGAGTGGCTTGTATTTGCAGAAAAAGGGAGAAAAGGAGAGCTGGTTTACTACCTTTCAATTATAAATCCTTAATGGGACTTCATTATCTCACTGTTTACAAAGCAATGCATTCCTGATTAGCCCTTTATCATATTTTCATTTTGAACTGAATAAATTAGGGCAAGAAAATTCTGTACTATAAAACTCTTCCTCATTACAGTCATCTCAGCAAAATGCAACAGAAATATATTCCTAGGGCTTTTTTTGGGAGGGGGGGGGTCAGATTTTGCTTGCCCATCATTCCAGATGAGGGGAATATTTCCAGCTTTACACACACACACACACACACACACACACACACACACACACACACACACACACACACACACACTCTTTAGTTTATTAAATTCTGCTCTCATTTGCTACCTATATTTATTTATTTCTAATTCTGTGTTCTTCCAAAAAAAAGTCTCTAATTCTACCATTGATACTTAGGGAACCCTAAATTTGTACATCTAAGTTTAGTGGTAGCTTGTGATATGAGTTCCCACTTGTAAGCAAAACCCTTAAAAATAATGATCTGATAGCAGCTTTATTCCTTCACTTTATAGCTGCACTTAATGCCAGTCATGGGGGGTTGGGTATTTGGGGTCGACAATAAAAATGATATTTTTTGAATACTGCTTTATTATATATTTGTCAAGTAAAAGTAAGCATGCTATTAAAAAAATCTATCAATTATATAATTCCTTCCACATCTATTTTCTCTAAATTAATAAAAGTTTTCTGCTTGTTGTTTATCTCTAGCATGGTGGCATTTCTTGTAGTTTCTTAAAAGTGGTTTTGGGAAAAATTCTTATCAGAGAACATACAAACAAGCAGTATTACCCATCTCATTCCACATTCCCTAACTATTGTCCTAAGTTGTTTTCAAGTAGTTAATCATGTCTGTGAAAATGCTACTGCTGATATCTCAGGCTGCCTATTGTTTCAATTGAATCACAAAATGAAACTGTTTATGTGGGAATATGATTCAGTATGTTTATTACACAGTCATTAGGGTGATTATTTTTTTTTACTTCAGTCACTAATGCATGCAATTGACACAATCTCTAAGGATATGAAATCAGCCCAATATTTATCTTTGATCTTAAATGTGACTAAAATTGATTCAGCTAATATGAGGAAACAATACTTATCAACCATTTACCTGATTAGGCTACAACCTGCCATAAATATAGCATTGGTGTGATTGCTGTCAATACCGCTGGCTCATTTAAATTTTAACCCTAAGAATGCAATGCTACAGATGCCACATACAAGTATTCTCATACTTCTTGATGGACAAAGGAGAACAAGACATTTGGCAGAGAACCACTGTGTAGGAAAATTTTCATAAAATAGTTAAAAAATAAGTTTCTAGAAACCAAAGTGGAAATTTGAATGCTTCTTCAGCATGAACTTAGTCTCCTCTTTGCACTCGGTATTACTCTTACATTTTTTTTTTCTGCATTAAAGAAAATAAACAAAACACTAGAGCTTAATACTTGATGTATGTCCTCCCTCCTAACAGCAATCCTAACCCAACCCTACACCCCCAACCGCTGCTTTTTCTCAGTATGACAGTTGAGTTTAAACCTACTCAAACATATAATCAAAAGAAACCAACATTTGCATGAAACAAGATGATTCTGAACATGACATATACTGAGCTACTCTGCTGTTTCTCCATTTGGGAAAAGCTCAAAATTTCAACTTGTTCAGTAATATAATTTTGTGACATGATATTTGCAAGAGTTAAAAAGGAGCTCATGCTGTTAAGGAGGTAAAGAGATTAGTTTGTCTGAGTTTGTGTTTGTTCTGGGATTTTCATTTATGAAATAGATATACACACATATACACATATCTATATCCACATATACGTATTACTATAAGCTTCATGAAACTGGGAATGAGTCTTTACTTCTCTTTACTTCTCGTGAGGCAGTTCTTTTCAACCCCCAAGTACTATAATGTTTTAATTAGTATTTACTTTTTAAAAAACACTATATCTAAGGACTTCCCAGTAGGAAGTTTGATAGGTTTCTTAATTACTCCAGTGCAAGAAAGAGAATCCTATTGGCCTGAAAGAACTCACAGGCCTCCCAGAGTGCCAAACTCGTTACTAAGGAGAAATTCGCATGCTGGGAACATCTGACTGATTGACTACCAATAATGCAGGAAAAATTGTAGCAGTCACAGATTTGCTCATGATTACTGGCTCCTGGGTATATATTTTTACTTTCAATAGTCTATGCTGCAACTTTTCCTCTTCAGAGATAAATGCCAGAGAAAAAAACAATGTGTGATTATTTTCATTTGGGCATTTCACTCGCCTAGGAATTCTCCTTGAATAAATAAATGTTCCAAATATCAAGAGGCTGAACAGCTCGACAGAGAGGATGTGAAGTTTTCCCTTTCTCTTCCAATACATTACCTGTGTTTAGATGATAAAATGGTTTCTGTTGCTACTTTCTGTAATTGTCATAAACTTGAAGATGCTAAAAGGTATTTTTAATCTTATTTTCTATTTTAAAGTATTACAAGTAGATTACATTTTATAATGGCTACAAAAAATATTTTAAAAGGCAAAACATCTAGCCTAAATACCGCTCATGAAGAAACTATTCTATCCAATTTACAATTATCACTTTACTGTTCTCAAAAATCAGAGTGATACTAAGCTCATACAACTTTTAATGAGATAGATTGGTTTGACTCCACATCAGAATCAAGTTAAACTAAGCTTTTAAATATTGTATCATCCTCTATTATTCATGCTAGTGTTTAAAAATGTAACGACAACATGTAAAATGTTGCCTGCTGTCACATCATTTGTAATATCAGTGGTTTTGGCAAATTCATTCTCTTTAGTTTGTGTCAAGGTGTGGCCAAATGGTCAATGTTTATGCTGTAGGCAAATGTTTCTTTTACCAAGTTCGTTCATTGTGTCTAATGTGGTACCCACCTCATTTCAATCCCCCCAACTGAGTAGATTTATGAGAACTGATGTTACCAAACCAACAAAACAAACAAAAACCTTGAGCAAACATTTTTGATAGGAAATGCATGTAGAGATATTGACCCTCAGTATGAAATTAAGATATTGCCACCCCTCCCATTACCTGACTATGGTCCAACAGCTCCCTCTACTCTCTGTCTGTAGAAAATGTTAAGCATAAGAGTGGCATGGATATGTATATTTAGAGGGGGGGGGGTTGAAAAAAGGAATGGGAGGATGGATAAAGAGCATATATATTTTTTCTTTGTTCAAAAAGTCACTTCTAAAATGGCCTGCAAAGTATGTATTGGCCAACCAGAGGTGACAAGTCTTCCATAAATCTAGCAGAAGTGAAATCTGTCACAAGTTTCTTTTCATTAGCTGGCTTGATGACTCTGACCTGAGGTAGCAATTAAAGGGAGTTATTTTATGACATTATTAGTGCAAAGAGTGTTCAAAGGTGAGCCTATTTGTCATGCCTGATTAGCACCAGCATGGAAAAAAAAAGTACTCAAATGGCAACCAACTCAACCTCTTTAAAAAATGCCATAATGATATGACTTTCCCATGCTCCAATAGAAGTTCTGCCTTCTTCCAGTTTACAAGTGATGGAGTCATCATGAAGGTTTGTTAGTTGTACTTGAAGGAAATTATACACACACATACTTATATCTATATCTATATATATATAGACATATATGTCTATATATATAATCTATACACACATATTTATATATATGCCAAAGTTTGACAGGGTGACACAGGTCAATATTATTATCCTCTCCTCTTGCTTTAAATATGTGTGTGATTGATTTTTATTTTTTTTTTTAAATTTGACATTTTAGTCTTTGGATGTACATACAATTCTCTCCTTAACAAATTCTTTCAAAGCTTTCATTTATTCAGGTTATATGATTTCAATACCAATTAAATATATTTTTTCTCTCTTTAATTATACATTTAATACAACATAATAAGCTAAAATGAATGATTGAATTTTGCCAAAATGGTAGGAATTACAAGAGGGAAAAAAAGCATTTGATGGGCTAACCTGTAAAAATATATCCCATTTTTGCTCTTATACATATAGGTACTTTAGCTATATGGCTAAATGGGGGGCATACACTGTGTAATTTTGTTGTGCCTTTTCCCCTATTCTATTTTTAGTTCCCTAGAATTTGGAGATGAAAAAGCTAAAAACATTATCTAATCCAATACCCTCATGTTACAGAAAAATTAGGCTCAGACAAGTGAAGTTACTTTTCCAGGGTCACAGGAAAAGCAAGCAGCAGAACTCTCTATGCTTCAGTATGCTGGTCTTCCAGTCTAGGACAAGGAATAACTGGGTTTTTTTTTTCCTTTCTATTGCCAAAGTTTGGCAAGGTGACTCAACAATATTATTTTCCTTTCCTCTCCTCTCCTCTCCCTGTCTTCTCCCTCTTTTCTGCTCTCCCTTTCTCTCTTAGGAATGAGGCTGAGGAACCAGCTACTCAAGCAGTAGAACCATATTCAATCAAATATGTGAATCCAGGGCTCATTCTTTCTCCTTTTCACCCCTGTTGCTTCTCCTATGTGAAGCTGATACATTTGCTCCATAGCAGCACAGAATCACCTAATTATTTATTTAGCACCTACTTCCTTCAAATCTCAGCTAAAATTCAACCTTTTGCAAGACATGTCCCAGTCATTCATTTTACTGACTTAACTCTGAGAGAATACCCTCTATTTATTATAGGAGATGGCTAGGTAAGGAAATGAATAAAAAACTGGGCCTGGACTTAGGAAGACCTCAGTTCAAAATCCCACTTCAGACATTTACTAGATGTCTGATGGTGGGCCAGTAACTTAACATCAGTCTCCCTCAGTTTTATCATCTGTAAAATGGGTATAATAATAGTACTTAACTCCCAGGATTGTTGGGAGGACAAAAAAGAGAAATTTATTAAAAAGATCTCAAATCTTAAATTTCTATATAAATCCTATTTATTATTATAATTATAAATAATAATCATTATTATCATCATCAACATCATTATTATCATTGTATTGTTTGTTTATATTCTTTTGCATATTTTCCCCCATTACTCTGAATTCCTTAATATCAGGGTGTTTTTTTTTCTGGTGTCTAGAGCACTTAACATATAGTAAGTGCATCATAAACACTTATTGACTGACAAGTTATTATGTGAGAAGCATTGTTCTAGCCAGTGAGGATATAAGTCCAAAAAATGAAACAACTCCTAGACACAATAAGCTTAGAATGAAGTTAGGTTTGTGCGACTTTTCTAGTAGAGGTGATGTTTGCACCTATCATCCTCATTCTGTTGTTCTGTCCCTTTTATTAAACAAGTAATCAATAAACATTTATTAAGCTATGTGCCAGGTAGTGTACTGTGAATGCTCAGGATACTAAAAGGTTAGTGATTCTATATATTTGCAAGGCACCTGACCAGAACCCATAGATGTTGACTTATTTTTTTCTAATAATGCTCCCTAATTCTTCATCAGAAGTATCTTTCAACTATAAAATGTTAACAACTTGGTAGCTGTTGCTTGTTAAGCATAAAGTGTTATCTAAGCATTAGCATTCTTGCTACCCTAGGGGGAAAAAATCTCATTTTCTTCTCCTATCTCATAATCTGCTTTCCAATCTCTTTCCCCCACCTTTTCTCTACCCCTTGCATGTATGTGTACACACACACACACACACACACACACACACACACGCAAATACACACACATTACCTATAATACAGTTACATTTGCTTTTTAAAAACAAATTATTCATGGCATAT
>CM053622.1:287549273-287568086 GCA_028646595.1 Phalanger gymnotis | reverse complement strand
CATTAACTACTAATTGAAAAATATTACTCTGATAAGGGGCCCATAGATGTCACTAGATTGACAAAGAAATCAATACCACAGATAAATTGATTAAAAATTGGTGAAATTGATGGCCTTTGCTGAACATCAGGACTGCAATTGGAGTGAAGTTGGAAAGGAAGATTATTTTGATAGGCTGAGAAAACTTGGTCACATTCCAGAAGCTACTCGGGAAATTTGAAACAGTATAATGTTTAAAGTGAGACAGAAAAACTTGGGTTTAGGAAAGGAGATTACAGGCAAAGGTTTATGCATGGCCTCTTCTATCTGTTCCCTATCCCACACCCCCTTTCGCCTGAGGTGGACATTTGTAGCTTCAAAAGGTGTGGAGAATTTTAGACTTCTTATACTCCTACCAGTGACCTAGAGACTTCCCCAAATCACTTGTGTCTTCATAAGGAGCCAAGAATAAACTGGTTATAGACTCATAGCCCATAGAAGAAGCCCAACTCCCCAGCCTACTCCCTTAAAAAGAAAAGGAAAAATAAAAGCTTCACTGTGATTAAGAGGAACTCCACAGGAGAGAAAAGTACTTCTAATAAGCTGAACCTACATGTTTTTTAAGCTTGAATCCCTTTTCCTCTGGACTATATGTGTAGTGATAAGAGAATATGTCCTATACATTTGTGTAAGTTTATCCATCTTGGCTCTGGAAACTTGACCTACTATATATGGGTTGGCTAGAGGAATAAGTATTGCCAGAGATAGGCTAGGAGACAGAATGGGGAAGGGGTAGAGACTCTAACTGAACTCGTTATCCTTCCCCCTAAACCCTTACCTTCCCTTAACTTCATTAATACATTTAAGGGCCTAGGTGTCATCTTCAGTTCCTCACTATTTTATTTTTAAAAATTTTATTTTATTTTTAATTTATGAAATAAAGCAAGCATTTCTAAAACATAGTAGAAAATATGATTGTACATGAAACTGCAAATATATGACTTGCTATTGCTTTTAAATATATAAGTTATCATATAAATTTCTTTTTTTTCTTTTTTCCCCATTTCCCCCTCTCCTCCCCACCCTAAAGATAGCTACCATTAGACACAAATAGATATATATATATATATATGTATATACACATATATATACACACATAAATCATTCTGTACATGCTTCTATTTGTCAGTTCTTTCTGTGGATGTAGATAGTAGCATCTTCCTTCACACATCCTTTGTAGTTAATTTTGGTATTTATATCAGTCAGAATGACTTATTCCCTCAAATTGTTCTTAAAACAATATTGCTATTACTGTATACAATATTCTCTTGGTTCAGCTCATTTTGCTTTTCATTATTTCATGCAAGTCTATGCGTGTTTTTTCTGAGCTCATCATTTCTTATAGTACAGTAGTATTCCATCATGATCATATTGATATATGATATGATATATGAGCAACTTGTTTAGCCATTGCCCAATTGATGAGCATCCCTGCAATTTCCAGTTCTTTGCCACCGCAAAGAGAACTGCCGAAAATATTTTATAACAAATACCTTCTCTTCCTTTTTCCCTAATCATCTTTGGAAATAGACTTAGTAGTGGTACTGCTGGGTCAGAGAGTATAGACAGTTTAATAACTCTTTGAAAAGAATGCTGGTTGGTCTCCCTATCTCAAGTCTCTCCCCACTCCAATCCATCCTCAACTCAGCTGTCAAAATGATCTTCCTAAAACACAGGAGTGAATTTATCACCCCCTGTTCAATATGCTTAAGGGGCTCTATGTTTCCTCAAAGATCAAATATGAAATCCTCTGTTGGGCTTTCACAGTCTTTCATAACCTGGCCCCTTCCTACTTTTCTAGTCTTCTTATACCTCACCCCCTTCCATGCCTTCTTGCTGTTCCTTGAACTGCACATTTCATTTTCTTGAATATTGAGAATTTTCACTGGTTGTCCCTCATGCCGGAAAAGTTCTATCCCCAATCTCTGCCTATCACCTGAAGTCCCACCTCCTCCAAGAAACCTTTCTCAGGCCTTCTCAATTTTAATCCTCTGAAAACTACCTTCAGTTATCCTGCATATATCTTCTTAATCTTAATCTGAAAACTACCTCCAATTATCCTGCATATATCTTGTTTGTACATAGTTGTTTGCATGTTGTCTCCTTCATTAGACTGAACTCCTTTCAAACAGGATTTTTTTTTTTTGCCTCTTTGAACCTCAATGCTAGTGTAGTGCCTGGTACACGGTAAGCGTTTAATGAAGAAAAATTGACTATTTCTAATTTAGGTGACTTTCAGGAAGGTGACAGAACCTACCTACCTCAAGGACAAAGAAGAGTTTGATTTGAATGATACCATAGGTCAGTGGATGGACAGTGGAGACAAGAGACAATGGGGCAGAGGTTCTGGGATTCTTTTTTTTTTTTTTTTTGCTTTGTAGTTTGTCCTTTGTTTTTGAACAGGACCAAAAGACAGCATGAGGGTGATGTCCTGTCATGCTAGTGAATTGGATTTCAGATACCATACTGAGATGAACTTAATCATCTTTTGATTTTGTGAAATAGGATAGTAGGACCAAGAGCCTACTGGGTGTCCTGATATAGGTGGCTAGATCTAGAGGTCAACAATGATCCTCAGGCAGGATGCCCTTACACCCCGTAGTACAAAGATTTCTCCAATTTTGTCCTTTCCATACATAGCTCCTCCGAAAACAAAATCACTTCAGTAGTAGCCATTCATCTTTGGAAGGTTTTTGTTTTGTTTTGTTTTGTTTTAATTTCCATTCCCTTTAATCTCTACAATGTTGAAAACCATGACTGGTAAAATGAGTATGCTAATACTAGTTGCAGCATAAATGGGGCCAATTGGGCAAAATCCCAGAAAGAAGGAGATCAACTATTGAAGGTGTATGTGATATACACCATACACTGAGAGAGAATATTTTCAGTGGAGTTTCTCCATACTAGGCATAAAACAAGGGTCAACAACAATTGCGTAGGGAAAGCTAACTGGGTTCCTGAGTCATGCTCTGACAATTCATTACTTTTATCCACATTTGAAAGAAAAATTCTCCCCAGAGGTCAAGGAAGTGGCTGGGTCAAAAGTTAGGTCACAAGGGAGGAGCAGCCAGCCTACAGAGGAAAGAGAGGACAGTAAAGAGAAAAGAGAGTGACAGCTCTACTGGTGAGCTCATCAGCTCTGCAGAAAACAAAAGCCTGTTACAGAGCGATTTTCATGTATGTCATTTTTGATGAAATTGAGGCCTCTGCTGAACTTCAGGACTGACACTATAAACACAAAGTTGGGGAGAAACAAGTAAAAGGAAAAGTGCTAGAGCTGCCTCGTATCTGTAGCATGTTAATCAGGAAAAAATAACAAGAGGGGACTGGAGCAGGTTGGTGAATCTGTACTTCAGTACAAACAGATGTTGCTCTTTGGTGGACAAGTCAATGTCATCAGATCGGGCTGCTGCAATTTCCTGAATCTCCTGATCTCCACATTTGTCCTCCTGGCCAACTCTTTTGCTTTCCGTATAACAGGCCTGTACAACATATGGCCCCGTGGGCTGCTTGCGGCCTGCCAAAGGATTTCAGATGGCCCACAAAAAACCGTAGAGGATGCAAAAGAAAGTAAAGATGTAACGAGTGCTTTGTCTATGCCCAGCTTACCCTACCTTTCACTAGTCACTATCGTGCCTGTCATGTAAGTCGGCAGGTAGGTTATCACCATGAACTCTTTCCTGTTTGTCATGTGATCCAAGACAACCAACCACCATCAGACTATCTCTGGGATGAGGGCAGTGATTTCATGATTAAAAAAAAATTAAGTAATAAGTGTAATTAATTGAAATTTCCATTTTTTAAAAAAATATGGTTTCTTTGAAAAATAGTTTAATCATTAATTATACCTCTACTTGGAAGGTGAGCCACAAAAAGCTATCTGCAGCCCAAAGAAGTTTAGCCTATTCTAATTCTGTCCACTGCCTGCTGCCAAGTTGTGCAGGCCTGCCCTAGAAACTGATTACTCAAATATCTTTGTGGTCTTGCTCTTCACTTCTTTATTTGTAACTTTTTTTTCTTTGTAGATAGCTGTTTTGCCCTTGGATCAGACATTTCTATTTTATCTGCTTCTACTAGCACAGCACTCATCTTTGCATTGTTTTTGATACTGAAAATTGGTCCTCAATGGTTGTTCTGCTGTAAGCACTATCATTTCCACCTGACGCCAAGAATCTAGGAGAAAGGCTAGGGGAGTAGGTAACACCTGAACCTCTCTTTCATCTGAACTAATTAAACAAAGGTATAATACACATAGAATTTGGGTACTAAAATACATTTAACTCAATTGGAAAACAAAGGATGGGGAGAAGAAGCTCTAAACCAGAGAGGTTGGAAGGGGCCATATTCTGAAGTCTTGAAAAGCCAAACAGAGGATTTTATAGTTTATTCTGGATATAACAGAATCTCCCTGGAGTTTACTAAGTAGGGTGGTGACAGGCTATCTCTATCTACATGTTGTGGAAGGTCTACAGAAAGATGGTTAGTGCTCTGACAAAAAAAAAAAAAACAAAAACAAACATAAAATGACAATAATAAAAAACCTTTGGGGGTGGTTCTCTTTAATATAAATTAGCCTTACTGGGAGAATGGCTAGCATAGCAGAAAGATGGAATTTACATGCCCCCCAAATAATACCATGATCAAGTGCCTTTTTGTACTCTAGTAGCCCACTCTCAATGTCCATTTAATCCCAAGTTGAGTTTCAAATGACTCAGGTATTTGTGTGGTCCCTGAAAATGTCATCTCATGGCCCCATTTTGCAGTAGGTTTCAGGTGGAGGCATTTCTGAAGATGGGTCTTCAAAGAATGGCTCATCGCCTACAGAAGTTCCTAGGTGTTTTTGCTATAATCCTTTTACAAAACAAATAGTAGTACAATTTAGTAATTAGTTGAAATGGTGAACTACAGAACATCAAATTAGGAATCTCCATCTGAAACTTCAGAGAATTTAAATCCTACATGAAAATAGGCCAAAAGGACAATGTATATTGTATGAAAGTTATTTGTATCTGAGAGTCAATGGTATGTATACACACACATATTTTGTTGGTCTTCAAAATTGTGTGCTCCATTTTCAAAAAAATTCAAAAAGAAATTGAATTCATCTTCACCTTTAACTAAATCTGATTTCAATTCATTCCTACTCAGAAGGATATTATGATCATATTAACATAACGAAAGGATGTTGTAGTATTGGTATCCTATAAATTAAATGCCCTATCTATTGTAAGTACTCTTAGTCTCTATTATTTGTAATTCAAATGACAATTTAAAATGATTCCTCCCTATAGCAGTACTATACTAGCATATGGTATTCAATCAAAAGTCACCAATAGGGTTTATCCTCCTATATTTGTTACTGTGAAAAACATGAGGCATTTTTATACACTTGCCCTTCTAAAAGGAATTTGCTATGTGAGGAAAAAGGGAGAGACATACCAGTATCAGTACTGTTCCTTAGTCCTATTTGATTTCAAGTATGAGTCATAGTCAACAGGCGATCAGACAGAAAGGTTCACTATGAGCCACAGGATAACACAACTAGGCTCAGATATATGTTGGTTGGATAATGTCATATTTACCAAGATGTGGAAAATAAGTCAAAAGACTTCTGTCTCCATGTTCTCAAGGTCTTTCTCTCAACTTTCCCAGAGACAGACTTGTACCTGTAAACAGTCCTAAGACTGCAGAACTACATAGCATTTCCCTTTATTGATGGACTAGTGGCCTTATGAGAGGTCAGAAACTTATACCTGAAACCAAAACTTAGAATATCAGTGGATTAAAGTCCCAATAAACAAAATTTCACCAATTACAGCTTGTAGCTAGGTTATTGTTACTTTACTCATGTCTTGAGTATCAAAAATATAACCTTACTATATCCTAATTATTAACAGATATAATTTCATTATTTTCCAATGATTTTGAATGCAACTCACTCTTTATTTTAAGCTAACTTGTAAATTTTTCCACTTTGGCCTAAGTTTCTCAAAGTGTAGCACTGCAGAGTTTTACAACACTCTGTCAGAAGGGTTGGTAAGATCTTAAGACCCAGCTTATGTAAGAAAGTCCCAAGAAACCTCACAGACAAGGACCTCTTAAGAAGATTCTGCTATTCTTTTCTCCCAAGAACCTTATTATTGTTATTTTCTTATTTAAACAAAATATAGCTAATTAAATATTTAATCACTCTCAATGATAGTTTAAATAGTACTTACCACATGGCAAGCTTCTTGTTCTATAAAGTGTAATTTAAAGAGTTTCAGAGTTATGCCTCCTGCAGTACTTCGATTTTTCAATCACAGTTGGAATTTCTGAAATGTTTCAACAAATTCGTTAATTTTCAATGCAATTTTTTAAATTGGCAGAATATTTTGCCTGATTGAATTCCTATAAGGTCTGAATATTACCATATTTATCCTCTGCAGAAGCTAGACATTGTGATGAACACTTCACAGTTATGTGCTTCTCCCAACAACTCAGAGTTAGGTGCAAATATTTCCTCTCACTGTAAATGATAGCACGTTATATTTTAAATTTCAATCAAACCACTTCTTAATTTATAATTACTAATGAAAATATTTAAATCTTATTTTTTTCCCAAGGGTCCACTGATCTTAGTTAGCTCATGTTCAAAAAAAATTCATGGTTGCACTCCCAGTTCCCCGAGACTGTTCCTTTATTTCTTTAAATCACCCAAAGAGACAAATCAATTTCTTTTATATTTCTAACTTAATCCTACCAGTGTACCTTAAGAGGGCAGATAAAGGGCGCATCTCTCCTTGCCCTGAGGCTTTTTGGTTGTAACCCAGGCAGGAATAGCTGCTCATTAATTTTTTTCCCAAAGGCCTTTAGTATAACTATGAAATAAACCAGACCAAATAAATAATATTTCATCTATCAATCAGTTGATATGTATTTGCTAAATTTTACCTTAACCCTTCAAAGTCTCATGAAATTTCTTGACTCTAGGATGTCCAGAGAAATGGGGATGTTAATCTCTTATGAAGAAGTCAAAGAGTCTTTTTTAAATCAAACTAATTTCTACGTACTGATCCCAGTGATTAGATATAATTTTCAATACTTAATAAATAATACAGAATAAAGCGGAGTATCTATTTTTAATTTCACAAGCCTTCAGAGAAAGGAATAAAATTTAGTGACTAAATGAGCTAATCTTAAGTAATTAATGGATCATATACCAAATCATAATACTTACGTAAAAGGAAAATGACAAGAAATAAAACATGCCAAATGTGACATACAAAATATAGGATAGAGAACTAATTCAAGAGAAAAAAAAAGGATATTCCCCAATTAAAAGTCAAAGGATATGAACAGGTGCTTATCAAGGAAAGAAATGAAAGCTATAAGCAACCACATGATAAAATGTTCCAAATCAGTAATATTAAGAGAAAAACAAATTAGAAGAATTTTAATTTCCCCCTCATGCCCATCATATTGGCAAAAAAGACAAAAAAGAAAATGATAGTTGTTGACAGGAATGTTAGATGACACCCATCTATGGTGGAACTATTAAATGTTCAAGCTATTCTGGAGAGTGATTTGGAACTAGAGCCAAAACTTCACTGAACTGTACTTATGCTTTGACCCAGGAACATTCCTACTAGATATATTCCAACAACATCAAAGACAAAGGGAAAAGACCAATATGTAAAAAAATAATCCTAATAACAGTTTTTGTTGTAACAACTTGAAAACTGCCCAATGAATTGGAGATGCTTGAACAAATTAGGATATTTGACTATCATAGAATATTATTGCGCTGTAAGAAATGGCAAGAGCAATGGATTCAGATACATAAGGAGACCTAAGTGAACAGAATCAGGAGAATAACATACATAATGTGACTACCATATCGCAAAGAAAAGAAACTTTGAAATACTTAAAAACTATATTCAATGCAAAGTTCAAAAAACTGTATTCAATGCAAGGTTCAGTTGGGATTCCAGAAGACTAATGATGAAGCATATTGTTAGAGAGGTGATAGTCAAGAGATTTCAAATGAGAATGAATGCTATAGCTAATAAGTGGGTATGTGCATGTTTTCTATGCTTGTTATAACAGTGTGCATGTATGCATACGGATATATGCACGTATGTGTGTATACCAATATATGGATATATGTCTTCATATAGAAATACAGATATATACATACTCCATTGTGTATATATATGTATACACACACACAAACCCAATATATACTCATATATGTGTGCATGTGTATTATACTGTTTTATATATGCTGTGTGTATATATACACAAGATGTATATATGTATATTTCCATGTGTATATATTTGTGTGTGTGTGTATATGTGTGTGTGTGTGTGTATGTATATATATACATATACGGAGAGAGGGACAGAGATACAGACATACACATATACAGAAAGAGAGAGAGTGAGTTTGGGGAACACTGGGATGAGGAAAGTGAGACATAGTATAAATAGAAAGAGTCATTGAAACCCATTAAACATAATTAACTCAAAAGTAAATAGAGGTTTAAAGAAGGCATAGATAAGCAAGACATTTAAAATTAACATGCTAAAGATATATACATTTTAAAAATAAGTTGTAATAGAGTCAGTTTTAACTATAATCCTCTGTATTCTTTGAATTCAGAAATGCTCATGTTAATTGATGTTTGTCATATACAGAATGAGAACATTAGTTTTTTTTTAAATTGCCAGTTGTTTAAATTAATAAAAATGTTACACTTAAAGTACCCATTTTTGATCATTTAGAATCCTCACTCATTTTTTTTTTCAAACCTCCACTCCCTCATGCCCTCATGCTGGATAAAGGGCTACTACATTTTCAAATCAGCCTAAAATTCTTAACATAGTGACCATTAACAAAAAGAGATTTCAAATAAATTTAAAATCAGAACAAAATAAAATGCTACATTCTTTATACTTTTTAATGTTATCTCTACTTTTCAAAATCCTTGTCTTCCATTTTGGCTCAACTCATATAATCCTTACCTTTTGTATCCTTTTCCCCTATACTGTAAATTCTCTGTCCGTCTTTGTCTCTCTGTCTCTTGCTTATTGTGGGATCATAACTGATATTTCTAATCTTTTATATTTCATATCCTAGCCTCTTCTTAAAGAGAAACATCTTTTTCAATTTCATATGAAATATTTACCCAATAACATTTCTTAGTTACTATTTGTAGATCTTCTCTGTTACTTTCTGTGATTTCTAATTGAGTTGTTTTCAGTATTTCTGAGAAAATTTCTTACATTTGCTGAAATATACTGATAAGATTATTTTCTTCAGTTTTGGGGAAGTTTGTAAATCTTACATTTTTTCTCTTTGTATATCCTCCAGATGTCTTATATTTATTTTAATTTGTTATTTTTGCTGTTGTTTCTG
Organism: Phalanger gymnotis; assembly: GCA_028646595.1. Taxonomy (NCBI): domain Eukaryota; kingdom Metazoa; phylum Chordata; class Mammalia; order Diprotodontia; family Phalangeridae; genus Phalanger; species Phalanger gymnotis. Next base: position 287,558,647 of record CM053622.1, on the reverse strand, counting down.
TGCTCCAGCAAAATAATTCTACTTTTCCAAAATCTGTTACTTTTTATTTATATTTCCTGTGGATATACCCATATCATTCAATTTTAACTCTTTTGCCTGAAGATTCCTTATTTCCTCTCTATTTTTTTTGGTTTCTTCTGCCAAGTTTCATTTATTTCTATAATTATTTTATTTTGCTTTTACTTATTTAATTATTCATAAGATGTTTCTGTTTGTTTCTAATGATACAGTTGGTTCAATATATTTTTTTTCTTTTGGACTTTTTACTTCATTTAATCCATAACAGATTTTTTTCATTGTGTCGGAACACTTGTTATTTCAATGTTTATAAATTTTCTTTTTATGGATTTTTGGTAGATTTCCTTCTTTCTGAAATATCTATTGTTTCTGAGGGATCATAGCAGCTGTAACACCTACTATCCTAAAAGCTAGTATTTGCCATATTTCTTTGAAATGTTAGCAATAAAAATAAGACAATAAAAAAAAATGAGGAATGTCCATCAGCAAAGAGGAAACATAATTATCCTCTTTTCAGACATGATGGTCACTAAGAAAACCCCAGAGAATCAGAAAGAAATTAATTTAGCTAATCAAGAATGCCAAAAAAGTAGCAGGATACAAGCAATATAAATCCAAAAGTGCTTCAACTTTCTATATGTTAATTTTTTTAAGTGGGGGAAAATTTTAGAGAAATTCTGTTGATTTAAATACAAAAAAAGATGCTAAAAAGAACTAGGAATCAATCTATGAAGAAATAATTATAATACACAAATAAAGTTACACAATACATTTTAAAGAAATAAAACAAATTATTTGTTCATAGTTAAATGATATCAACATAATAAATATGCTATATTGAATCAATTTATAAATTCAATTTCATATTAATGACATTTTATGTGTAGTGCTAAAAGTAATTATATAAAAATCTATCTGTAGGAGAAAAAGAGTGCCATGGGGAGGACAAAGATTGGTAATATTTCTAGATCTCAAACTATATTTTAATATAATAATTAAAAATACTGATATTTGTTTTTTTTAATAGAAGAGTAGATCACACTAATAGATTAGATGAGCAAGAACAATTTACATCAATAACCCAGTGTCTGGTAAAAACAAGAACATAAATTATATGAGAAATGTTCCCTGTTGAACAGGAGATTATAAGAGAACTAGAAATCATTTTGCCAAAAAGAAAGAAAGGAAGGAAGGAAGGAAGGAAGAAAAGAATTGGTTCAGACCGGCACCTTCTACATTATACCATAGTAAGTTTTCAAAGGGATGAGAACAGTATGCATAAGGCCAAACAAAGAATCTGGAGGAAAATAAAAGGAGGTGCCTTTCACAAGGGGATAGTTTTTAGTAAGTGAATAGTTTTTAAACAAACAAGGAATAGAGGAAATTTTTTTAAAAAGGTAAAGTAGATAATTTTTGTTACATTCTTTTTAAAATTGTGAAATTAAAAATCAATGCTGTTAGGATAAAAAGGGAAATTGACAAAAGAAAAAAAAACTTTCCATAAAATATTTGTTAAAAGCCTGAAATTCAAGTAAAATAGGGAATTAACACAGACATTTAAGACCAACAGTCAATGGTCAGAGACATAAACAAATCTCAAAGGCAATGGAAATCACTAACAAAAATATCAAAAATTACTCCAAATTACTAACAAAAGACATGCAAGTTGAAATAATTTTAAGGTTTTACCTTATTCCCAATAAACTGCAAATATGTCAAAGGACTGAAAAAGACAATGATGAGAAGGTAGGGGTATGGTGAGAGGATAGATAGACCATAATAATGTAAAATAGCAACTTGGTCTAAATATTCTGGAAAATAATTTGAAATTAGGTGAAAAAAATAACTAGAGAGCAAATACCCCTTCACTAAGAGAATCTTCTACTAAATATACACTCTAAGAAAGTCAAAGACAGAAAGATTCCAGCACTGTTTTGGTAGTAAAGAACTAGCAACAAAGTGTGTCTTCAATTGGAGGATGACTGAAAAAAATGCTACCTGACTTTTAAACAATATTGTTGCATTGTAGGAAATGGTGAATATGAGGAATTCAGAGAAATGTGAGAAGAGACATTTGAACTGATGCAGAATGAAGTAAGCAGAATAAATTCCTCCAAAAACAACAACTCTATAATGCTGACTGTAAGAAAATAAATGAAAAGAACAGTAAAATCCCAACTAATTATAATGGACTTAGTCCTTAGTCCTAGAAAACAATGGAGTAGATGAACTTTCCTGCTTTAATTAGAGAGGTTGGGACTGTAGGTGTGGAATTAATCATACACTAATCACTTGTAAACATGGTCAATAGTCAGTTGGTTTCACTGTGGGTTCATTGAGGAAGGGTATATTTAAAACTGACTGAACTAAAAATTATAGCCATCAATAAAATAGGCATCAATAGACTTCTTTAAAAGCTGACTTATGACACTTATTTTTAGTGGACCAGATGGATAGAAGCAAATGTGTATGACCACAGCAGCCTCAAAAGGCAATGGATTCTTTCTTGACCTGAACCCTGACAAACTGTCAGTCACAGCCTTTCCTCTCCCACCCCATTTCCTCCACTTTTGTGGTGTTCTACTGACCTTGCTCATTGTATCTCTCCTCTAGTGTTTCAGTCTTGTTCTCAGGCTCGGTTCATTACTTCAGACCTACACTATGAGTAAGTTGTCTCTGTGGCCATCTTGTATTTACCCAGTTGAATCCTGGTTTGGAGCACACTTTCCTCCCTTTCAGTCTCCTTTTAACAAAAATGTCAAGAAATATTTGTGTCAAGTGCACAAGACAATTTCCTAGCAACTGAGGAAGATACAAAGATAAATGAAACATGGGCTCCTGCTCTCAACAAGCTAATAATCTAAGAGAACCTCAAATTCCTTTTTGTATTTGTTCCTGATCTTCAGTACACACTAAAGTATGCCATACTATATTAAAATTGTAAAAAGTTCATAAAGGGATAAAAAAACTTTTGAATGTAAGGTTAGCATGTCAAATTCTACTTTGTAAAGTGTAATCCCCTGCCTTACTACTTTTTTATTCCAATTAGAATATCATCACCTCATTACCTAGTAATGTCACTTACCTTTGTACAAGAAGAATTAATCAAATATTTGCTTTATGTGATCTGAGGCAAGGTCTTGAGGCTCAGAGTCTAAGATCTCATAAAAGCAGGTAAGTGGATAACTTTTCTAGTGTTAATGTATATACCATGGCTAACAAAACATACTCTTTATTCATTCTATCCCATGAATGTGTGTGTATGCATACATATGTATAACATTTATAACAATTCAGTCATTTTGGTGCTGGGTTGAAATTTACATTATTAAGAATCTTTTTTTATTTGATGCAGTGAAAGCTGATTAGAATGTGAATCTGAATGCCAATCATATCATATCTGCTTTTTGCCCTCTTTTAAGAGGTAATTCATTTAAAAGAAATGAAAAAAACTGCCCTAAAGCAATTGAAAACTCTTCATTCTATTCTCATTCTAAGGGGTGAAATGTTGAAAGAGGCTAAAGCTACTGAATAGAACACAAGCCTTTTCCTCTACCCTATAGTCATTCTCTACCAGTAATTTCACTTTCCCATTTGCCACATCTCCATATCTATTTTTGCAGAATAAAAAATGAAAACCATCAAAAAACAAAACAATAAAACACTTGAAAAATTTTCTTTCATGTTTGCATGTTTTGCTATCGTATCTATATATAATCAAGTATGTGTTGTTTATATTAGGCAAACTTAGCTCCTGAAGCATTAAGTATACCCAAAGCAAACTCCACATGTGCCATTCCCAATACATGGTAGATCCTCAGTGTTAACTTACTGTAATTAAATTTAATCCCTGAGGTCTGACCAAAAGATAAAGTTTGTAGTTGATCTGGCAGGGTGATATGATAAAAGGAAAGTATCTATCATATAGCAATATTTGCAAATGACACTTCTAAAACTTGTCCAGCTCTCAAAAGACTGGGTTATGTGCAATTAATTCTGGCTTCCCTTCCAGAATATGTGTGTATGTATATACATATGTATATATGTGTGTGTGTGTATATGTGTACACATATACACATACATATACTATATATACACACATATATACACATATGTGTGTATGTTTATATGTGTGTATATGTGTGTATATGTGTGTGTGTATGTGTTACTAGCCAAGGAGCCGTTGGAGGAAAAACCTCTGACTTAACAGCTCACGCTATTCTTGTCTTGGTATTGATATTAATGCCAACAAAATTAGTAATTTGACAATTAGTTCCCCACTTACCTGAAAAGACATGAAAGGCAGAAAGAAAGTAGTTTAACTAGATTATAATGTGGCTCTGACAAGTCAGGTTCCTGTCATGTTATAGCCTTCCAACTTTAACATTTTCATGTATGCTTGGCAGGTTATTAAAATAAATGAGGGTATACTGGGCTGCTGTTGTGCTTTGCTCTAATGGGAGTTCAGGAATTTGCAAGCCACCACTGTAAATTGACCAATCGTGGAGACTGAAAGGATTTGGCTAAAGTGGTCAATTAGGACATTTCTGCACAGCTGAGTGAAATATTCCTTGTTATTTTAATAATTCAGGCCCAGAGTAATTTTCGGAGGGTGAGTTTGTCAAGATAATGTGCCTTGTGCTTGTCTGCTTGTCATTTCTAACTCAATCCCACATGTTACAGGTTCAGTCTAGCTTACAAAACAGGAAAATCACTCACTGGAGAATTTGCATATGGAATACAGATATACCGAACTGAAGAAAAACAGGCCAAAAGATTGACAGGGAGCTCAGTTATGGAGACCCATGATGGTAAAAGTTTTGATGTCTCATAACTATCCTCTCATTATTTATGTTTATGAAATCATAAATGCTAATGTACTATATACATATGCAAATGAACTCACTATGCAACAACATTAACCTTTGAACTACTTCAATGCTTTAGTCCAATAATCCGGCAAAATCTAAAGGATTCTCTGGAGGATATTCTTGATCCACTCAGTTTAACCACATGACATGATGTCTTTAATATCCTGTGGGAAGATGCCGTTAGAGAATAATAGATCATTGTGAGATAAATAGGTGCTTCCTTCAGAGAGGTGGCATGAAACAGACCAACAGGAAGAGTTCCTCCATGCATTTCTGACAGCAGAAACTTGAGATTTGTTTGGACAGATGATTCATCTCAATAGACAAAAAGTTAACAGTAATCATTTTAGGAGCTTGAAGAGTTTTACCACAAAAATTTCAGTTTTCCCCAAAGAAAATATATTTAGTGTTAAATAATGAAAATCAAGACAGATTTGAACATTTGAGTTTTTAACAAAAATATATAGCCCAAACTAGTTTTTGAACCCCATAGAATTTAAAAGGCACAACATGAACCTCCCAGCACTCTTCTTTAAAGAAACTTTAAATATTGACGATATATATCAGGAATATGGCTCACTAGGGAAATAAACATACTCTTAACATAGATTCTGCCATTTCATGGTGCTTTGAAGTTTGCACAGTTTTTTACATGATATCTGAGCACTAGAAGAATCTTTGGATATAGTTGCTGCAGGTATTAATATCCATACCATTTCACAGAAAAGGAAACAGAAGTTCAGAGAGATGAAGTGATGTGCTCATGGTTTCCCAGGTAATAAATGTCAGGTTAAGACCCTTAGCCACATATCATCAAATCTAGTACTTATGTGGTCAAGGAATCAGACAGCAAGCCTAAAAGGAAAACTGTAGGGATGAAATATGATTGGTATTTCCAAAGACAATAAAAGAGAAATGTGCTTGTTTGAAAAAAAAAAAAACAGAGCTAAGTCACAGCTTATTACTAGGTAAAAGAAGTAGAGATAGTCTCTTAGGTGGCAACTTCACTCAAAACTCAAATGTCAATCAATAAAAACTTTAACCATCTAAGAGATTTAAATTCTTAATGAATTGGTTGCTACAGTTCTAGCAATGTCAATGCAAGACTTTTAGCTCCTAAAATGCCACTGTCATACTCTCTCTAATACTATAAATAAAAATCAATTCTTGTGCTGTGATAAGTTAAAATTCAGTCATCTTCATAAATTACCTTACTCTGTACATATTCATAATAGATATAACTCATGTTCTATCATCAACTATTAAAATATTTTCATGAAATAGTTTAATACAAGTTTGTATCTTGCAGAGCTCTGAAAGAAATTGGACTATAGCTCCTTAAATATTGGTAAAAGCGGGAAGAAGAGAGTAGTGTTTGTGGAGAAGCTAAATGCAGAATACTTAGGCTTTGACCTCAACCATTTAGAGCATACATCTATTTCAGTTGGATTATTCCAAAATTTGAATGGAAAATATTTGTCCACTATATTACAAAGATAAGTGTCCACATAGAGGGTAGCTAAGTGGTGCAATGGATAGAGCACCAGGTCCGGAGTCAGGAAGACTTGAGTTCAAATATGTCCTCAGACATTGACTAGCTGTGTGACACTGGGCAAATCACTTAATCCTGTTTGCCTCACTTTCCTCATCTATAAAATGAGCTGGAGAAAGAAATGGAAACCGACTCCAGTATCTTTGCCAAGAAAACCCCAAATGAAGTCATGAAAAGTCAGATATGAATGAAACAACTGAGGAACAAATTCACATGGAGTACAGAGCCACAGACTTTTTTCCCCCTAACCAATTTTCAAGCCAGAGTTGCACTTTTTAATTGATAATATTTGTAGAGCTTTTCAAGGAGAAAAGCTATGTTTTTTTTTAACTCTAAAAACCTATAAATTGAATGGATAGACAATTATTTCAAGCTTTAGTATAAAAGAAAATCAGGAATTATAAGTAGAAACTTCAGATTAAGGGAGAAAAGAATTTCTAAAAATTCTTTTGTTCACTTTTATGAGTATTTTTGTAAAAGGCCCATCTATTTCAAAAGATAATGTAAGTGTGTAATGGCTTAATAAAAGAATCACATTTCATTGTTATGTGCATTCTATTCCCTCCTCTGAATCTTTTCTCACAAATTTGACATCCTAGATCATCCTGCAATCTCAGAGGGAAAGGTTTAGGGACATGGTGCTTTGGGAGGTTATAGACAAGACAATTACAGTGGTTCTTTTCATCTTAAGAACAAAGGTATTTAATCTCAGTGATTTATCCCAATGACAGTTTAAGAAATGGATTCTGCTTAATTAAAGACCTCGATGTTCCAGTAATACAAAGATTCATTGAAATTCCAGCGACTCATGCCCTCCAATGTAGTTGCTTGTAGTATAGTGGAAGGAACACTGGACTAAGGTATGAGAGACATCCCCATAACCTACATGAATATGTTGGAATCACCTAAAATTGTCTATATGACCATAGGATTTAAAAAGCATAGAGTAGTGGCTTGAAAGCTTGCCTTGAAATTAGAAAGCACTGAGTTGAACACATATTTGCAATATCTTGCCCAGGATAACAAAAACAGTAAGCACTGGAGTAAGGATTAAATTCCATCTTCTCTGTCCCTGGAGTCAGACAGGGACCTATCCAACTTTTGGTGGTTGCTACCTGTGTAACCTTAGACAAATTGCTTAACCTTCCTAGGTCTGTTTTCTCAGCTGTAAAACAATACAATAACAATGTAGTAGCAATAGCAGTAGTAGTAATTTAGCGACATATAGTACTTCCTATCTTCCTAGGTAGTAGTAGTGGTATTTATATGGTACCTTCAATGTAGTGGTAGTAGTTGTAGTAGGTACTATATGTACCTATTATGCTAAATGCTTTGCAAATAGTTCATTTGAGCCTCAGGACAGCCCTGGGGGGTAAGTGCTATTATCATCCTCACTTTACAGATAAGAAAACTGAAGCAAACAGAGATTAAGTGACTTGCTCAGGGTCACACTGGTAGCAAGTGTCTGAGGCCAAATTTCAATTAAGGTCTTTCTGATTCTAGCCTAGTGCACTATCCACACTATCCACTGCACCACCTAGCTGCCTCTGAGATCTTTTCCAGCTCCGAGTATATGATTCTATGACAGGTATAGAGTCCATGCTTGCCTGCACTGATAGAGTGTGTTTTCTCCTTGGACATACCTTAAATCTATGAAATGCTATTACACTATTTAAAGCTAAAGAAGCCATGCCCTTCAACTTCCTGATGAAGAAACTGACTAATAGATGTTACTATCTTTGATAAAGGTAAGTGGCAAAAGTGGATTGTGCCTCAGGCCTTCTGACACTAAACCTAGTAAACTTGGTATATCATATGGTAGGGGTAGGAAGGTGGGAAGAGAAGGAGTGGGCTCTGAATCCTTTGTTTCAGAAGCTCTAGTGAGATTACAATACAAAATGCAATGTGTCTGAAAATTTATAAGGAAAGAATAAGAGGAAACTTCTATTTTTTTGTTCCTTCCTCATATAGGCTACCTTTTACTGCCTTACTCCTTAACAATGAATCCCCATAAGTGGAAATTAATAATAGCAGGTGATTAGAGCAAGTTCATGGAACTTCCTATATTCATCTTCAAACAACCATAAGATAAAACTCCAAAACCAATCCTAGAACAAAAGCAGCAAAAAGATGGGATGAAACAATCTTTTAGGCCAAGAAACATGGAAGATCAGCAAGAAAGATCTGTCTCAGGTAAAGGGAGGACACAGGGCAGGAAGTATCCCAGCAAGCCAGCAAGAAGCCCCACCTCAGCAGACCAGTGGGAGATCCTGAGCCCCAGTATAGCAGAGCTGGCAAACACCACCAAGAGACCCTCAGCATAGCCAGGGGAATCAAATCCAAGGACTACCACGTGCTTCAGCACAGCCCTGGGCAAATAGACAACCTACGGTGGCCAAACCTCTATGGGTTTCAGTACAACCCTAGGCAAATAGAGCCAACCCTATGGGTGCCTAAGCAAAAAGGCAACTGTCAGCACAAGCCCACTGAGTGCCTCAGCATAACCCTGGCCAAGTAGATAGCCTCCAGTGGTCAGACCTCCATGTGCTTCAGTACAGTTCTGGGGAAATGCAGAAACACCCTATCAACCTCAGCATACACTACACACTAGCACTAGGACCCTGGCTTAGCACTAAGTAAGCTACCAGACCCCTCTGGTGTGGAGTAGCATGAGCCACCCTAACTCCATCCCCACAGTGCAGCACTAGACATGAGGCCCTTAGGTAAAATCAATACAGAACCAGGGAAACATCAAGGGCCTACAACCCCTGGCATAAGAAACCTGAGACAATTCCCCTTCTACCCTGAGAGCAGAGCCCAAATTTAAAAGAAAGGAAAAAAGGCAAAAATGATGAGCAAAAAATAATGAAAAAAGAATCTGACCATAGAAAGATATTATGGTGACAGGGAGATAAAGACACAAACTCAGAAGA
>CM053622.1:287525067-287548773 GCA_028646595.1 Phalanger gymnotis | reverse complement strand
TATGTTTTGGTCTTCTTTGTCACCAAAGAAGGATTCCAAAGTCTGAGACTGAATCTGGGTGTGTTTTCGCTGCCTGGCCATGTTCCCAGCCAACTTACTTGACCCTTGAGTTTTTCAGTGGGCTATGACTGCTTGTAGACTAAAGAGTTCTATGTTCCATGCTTGGGGGAATGTGCCAGCTCTGCCTCACCAGCACTCCTCCTTCCCCAAGAACCCCCAACCTGGACTGGACTTAGATCTTCAGTAGTCTCTTCACTCCTGCTCTGATCCTCTACTTAATTCCTCCCACCAGGTAGGCCTGGGGCCAGAAGCAACTGCAGCTGTAGTTCTGTAGCTGCCCCACCTCAACTGCCCCTGGGGAGGTGGCCAAACCTCAAACTCCCTGTCCCCAGCAGCTTTTCCCACTAACCTTCTCTGTTGTCTTTGTTATTTGCGGGTTGAGAAGTCTGATAACTGCTGCAGCTCACTGATTCAGGGTGCTAGGGCATGCACCACCCGGCTCCTGGTCTCGTTGGTCCGCCCTGCCCACACTGGCCTCTGCTCTGCTCAGCAACACTCTTCTCCACTCCTACTTCATCCAGGATAGACCTTACCCAGAGACTATCTGGGCTGTCCTGGGCTAGAGCCCTGCTTCCCTCTGCTACCCTGTGGGTTCTGCAGCTCTAGAATTGGTTCAAAGCCATTTTTTATAGGTTTTTGGAGGGACTTGGCAGGGAGCTCATGCTAGTCCCTGCTTTCCAGCCACCATCTTGGCTCTACCCCCTGAATACTGTTGTTTTGTAATAAATGAAGAAGGGTACAGTTTTCAAAGAAACCTTGGAAGGCTTATATGAACTGATGCAAATTGAAGTGAGTACAACCAGAACAACTTACACAATAACATTATTATTGCAAAGATAATTAGCAGTGAAATACTTAGTGACTCTGATAAATAAAATGATCTACCATAATCCCCAAAAAGCTGACAATGAAAAAAAATTATCTTTCTCCAGATAGAGAACTGATGCATAAATACATTTTCATAACTCCATATGTGTAATGAGTTCTTGCCTTTAAGGGCAAGCCATTGAGATGGCTGGGGGAGGCATTAGAGGGACAGAGAATTTGCAACTGAATTTTTTTAAGTATAAAAAAACATGCTAGTGCCTAACTCACCAGGCTGTTATGAAAATCAAATGAGACAATATCTATCTAGTGATGAGAGAGGAGAACATCAATCTGTTTTTTTTTTCAAAAGAACAGCTCGTTTGACACTTGTATTACTATATATTATATATCTGATGAAATATTAGAGTTGACAAGAATCTTAGAATGTATGTAGCCCAACACCCAAATTTTACAGATAAGAAATCAGGACCAGAAAGATTATCTTGTCCACAAAACAGCTACTCAGTGCCTGCACTGGGCCTGGAATTTGTCTCTATATACAATCCTTTCTACTACATAGTGTTTTCTCTAAAACCATGACATGATTTTTAATTTCTCTACTTGTTATTGGGAAATTTGTGGGGATAAGAAAACCAAACATGTAAAAACACATCAGTTCAAACTTACTTCAACATTTTCTCCTTTTTTTGAGGGCGTTTTGTAATCGCTTAACACGACTATCCTAAATTAGATTTTAGAATTTTAGAAGTGAAACAAGATCAAAAGTTTAACCATTTTAGAAAGAAGACAATGGTACCAAGAGAAAAAAAAACCACAATATCTGGGCAAAGGTCACTCCTTGTCCTTCATACTCTAAGAAAACCATAACATCAGGGAGGTGATGCCATGACATGCAAGTGAATTGGATTTAAGTGAGGGAGGGCTGTGAAAAGTCACCAGCCTCACTTTTGCCTCTGTAGCCATCTGAATCTAGTGGCCAGATACGGATCAGGATAACTGGAGATGGCCCAGGATGCAGTAGGGGACCTTGGCCTTTTCAAGTTAAGGTCTTTAACAGAACTTAGTTTGACTGAGGCAGAGCCCATTCAATGATTAAGGCTTAATAAAAAAATGAAGCAAAGAATGGCTTCTTAAAAAAAAAAATCTGAGAGGCAAAGACTCTCAGGGTTTCTGGCAAAAACAGAAACAGTTGTAATTTACATTCATTTGGAGCCAATCAGGCCCAAACAGTGACAAAGTAGGGCTTGCTCTGGGTCCAGAGTGATTGGAGTTAAGGGTGGTCCTTAAGAGAAAAAAAAATGAAAACAAAAAAAAAGAAGAGAAATAAAGGAGGAAGGAAAGAAAGAAAGAAAGGTCATATTGTTAATGAAGTTAATGAAAGATAGGTCTCTTAATCTTTATTTCATTCTTTCAGCTAATTTAATCATGTTTATTACAGCTAACAGGTTAGATTTAGGTAACATTTCTGAAAAATAAAGAAATTTTAAAATAAGATTTTTAATACCTATCACTGGAACATTGTGAGGATAGGATTTTGTAAACTTTAAAGTGTGATACAAATGGGGTTTTCAGTATACTAGAATTCCAAATATAGTTGATAATACATTTGTTACTATTTTATATGGCTTGAATTATTGCTTTATTTGCCTAGAAAGCTATGTGAATATTTCAGTTTGGGTATCCTTTTCACCAAAGCATACTGATAGTTCTCATGCCTTATTATCTTATATGATTCCCCCCCCCCCACCGCCCACAGAAGATTGTGTTAAAGCCCTGAGTCCCTCCAATTCTTTTAATATTTTAGGCATGCCAAGGTAGCCTTCAATGAGTTAATAATCTAATGAAACCTCTCAATTCCCCTTATTGCTTGTCTTCTCAGTCTTCAATATATGCCATCATAATGCCATATTAAAACTATAAAAACTTCACAAAGGAATGAAAAGAATTCTGAGGCCACCTTTAATGTGTCAAGCCTGTCTTTACAACGTATAACTCCACACCAAATAACTTTATTGTTAATAATCAATTTATTAATTAGGTTAGCTTGTAATTAATAAAATGATGATTAGTGACCAAAGATGCTAAGGGAGACCCTAAATGCATGTCCCTTCGATAATTAAAAAGACCCAGGTTATCAATGGTATAGAATATACTCCTTCCACTGAAGACATTTCACAAACACAAACACATCACCTCTTCCTCTCCATCTCTTAATAGATGGTCTTGAAGACCAGATCATGTTAACATTCTGAATGAGATTGCACTTTAGGCATAGTTCTGAAGAGACCAAATTAATTTCTCCTTCACCATGAAGTATCAGAATAGGCCCATCAGAATATATATGAAATTTGTCAAACAAAATCCAAAGTAATGAGACATAAAGAGCAAGGGCTGTGTTTCCTAACTTTTGACTATGAGGAACCATCTTCAGTGAAATTGTTTTTCAAACATCCCACATCACAAATGTCTTATCTACTGTATATCTGGAATCTATGAATAGACAACAAGCCAATTACAAAAAAAGTGTTATGATTTTAGTAATCCTTGTAAATGAATTTGTAATTATTAATCACAATGTACATCTGAAAATGGTCATACATATATGTATGAGAGACATTATATTTGCAGTTGACTGAGTATCTCTATGCACATAGGGGATTTTCAAATCACTTACAATGCCTCCCCTGCCCTACCTAGGGGTATAGACCAACAGATTTAGAGTCATTGAAGTAAGCTAAAGACAATTGAATGAGTAGCTTACTAGGAAATTGGTTGCATTTAATCTATAAAGAAAGCCATGAAGAAGTTGTTGGTGTGCACAGATGAGAAAATAGATTTCTAAAATCCTGTGATGTGGCATTTCCAAAGTGCAAAATAGTACTGCAATATTGTTGCTGTTGTAAATTATTGCCCAATTCATACAACTCCATAACCAATGGGGAAATGGTAGTGGCATAGCTTCATAGCTATCTTCTTATTTCTTGCTTCAAAACTCCACTCCAAGATTGTCAGGCTAATGTCTATTCCTTTCCTCTCCTACTCCATTTGCAAGTCTCATATATGGCCTCAAAATGTACAAACATTACAAGTTGAATTCCCAGTTTCAGAGAGTCCATACATGGCCCTTTTACTGAAGAGGTGATCTGCTCATGCTTTGGGGTTGCCTTCTCTAAAGAACCTTCTTTGTATACCTCCCATATAATACATAATTGTAGATAGTATTCTTCTATTCATGATCTGTAATATTAAATAATACTTTCTGAAACTAAATTAGTTTTATCTCATTCACTAGTAGAGTGAATTGCATGTAGTTGGCATTTAATAAGTAAGCATTGTTCCTTTTCTTTTTTTTTAATTTTTAGGACCAGATGTTGGCCTGATCACTAGCATATAGTAGCTTATTAAATTTGTGGACTGATTGATTGCTAAAGGAAGGAAGGAAAGAAAGAAGGAACTGTCATATTTGTTTAATACATGATGATGGCTAAACTAATTTAGAAGCTAGTAAATGCAAATCTTGTAGTTCTGCAATTACCTGTTTTCTTTCTCTTTCCATATATATGCATGTATAAATATGCACAGTTATAATTATTCATAGTCTCATCTATTCAGAAGAAAAGTTAATTTTCTAAATTTTATAGACATGTACACACATTATTAGAAGGTAATGCCACTCTTGTCTACAAGATTCCCATGCTGTACTTGCAGAGTACTTTGATAAACTTTGGCATTTGGATGAGGTGCCTAAATTTGAACACTGAGTCTTGTACACTATTCAACCAAATTCAGGCTTTTCATTTTTCACATTACAGAAAGGTTCTGCAAATATCATGAACAACAGGATGGATTGGGGATGGAGTTTCATATTAATAGGTTTTATTCCTTTGCTTTTTGTGAATTTATAGTATTCAGTTTGTGTTGATTTATGGGAGCAACTTTAGTATTCAGGGCAAATACGTATCTGAACACAATTTATTCAGGATGGCTTTCAAAGACTGACTCAGAATATTTGCTGAAATAATCACTTGAGCAAAGATGGTATAGCTAAAATATTTTTCTCAATAATTCTGATTACAAACTCAATGCTTCCATTTTCATGTAAATTTCAACTAAACATTCCATCTGTGTTTATTTGAGTTATATATCTAGATTTCCTTTAAATTTTGAATCTTATTTAAATGCTTAGCACTTCAGGTTTAAAAATACATTTCTCATCAATCTCACACTCACTGTCAACTCCATATTATCAGTCAACAGCAGCCTTTCAACCATTTCCAATATTTTTACTGTTCAAATTCACTTCACTACTAACACTTATGTTCATTTTAACCCCACTGATGCCACTGAAGAAATCACCAAGTACAGAGTCATCTCCTGTGTTTCTAGTTCAAATACAAATAAATTATAGAAAGTTATTGTCTAAAAGAATTTTGAAATTTTCTAAAAGAATATTATTTAAAGTGAATTTGGGAGATTTTCACAGAATTTGTTTAGTCTTACTTTTGAGTGATACTTATTATTATCAAGCCAGTTTTATACAGTGATGTGATTAAGTAATTATATCTCCACCTTTTTTTAGTAATTTTATAAAATCATAGAACTAGGACTGGAGGGAACCTCAGAGGCCATCTAGATATCTCTATAAAATTTTCAGGAAACTGAGATTCATGAAGGTTATAATAGTTGTCCAAGGTCACAGGAAATAAAGATCAAAGCAAAGACTTAAAACCAAGTCTTCTAACTCTAGAGACATATTTCTGAGCCCTACTCTAAGCTATCTCTCATTTCAACTGAATCAAGCAAACATTGGTTTATCACTTATTGTGTATACAATGCTGTATTAAGTGTAAAGGCTGGTACAAGGTTTAGGCACATGAAGCATGTAGTCTGGTCTCCTACAGAATCTGGAAGATATTCTAGCAATCACTCATGGAAGGAAAAAAATGTTCAACATTCACATAGAGGTGGCATAAGATAATAGGAAAAAAAAAGTTTTTGATGTGGAATTAAGAGAAACCTGACTTGAAATTATGCTTTTGATACTTACCTATGTGACCATGGACAAGTCACTTAAAGTTCCATAATCTCATTTTCCTCATTTGTAAAAGGGAGAAGATGATATAATATTACCTGGCTTATAGAATTGTAGTAAATTTTAAATGTGATAATATGTATAAAATACTTTGAAAACTTCAATGTTGTATAAATGTCAGCAATTATTATTATCATTTTTACATAAGGCCTGTTGTCATATTTTCATATATTAAAGTATAATATTTGACAACTAATATTTTATATATGTATGCACATACACATATACATACATACATATACAGTACACTATATACATAATAAGTAACACTAATGATAGTGGAACAAAATCAGCAAACATTTCATACTTTAGCTTCTAATGAAAATATCTTATTCACTAGCCATCAGGGAAAAGATCAGCTAATACATCAAAAGACTCAGAGCTATAGATGACTTAGAAATGTTGTCTTTTCCACAAAATCCTGTCTTGTAAACTGGTCAGGAGGGTTCATTGTTTCAACAACCTCTTGGCTAATCTGACATTGATATAAAACTTGCCATTTACATGAAAATGCCAGCCCTTATGCAAGACCTTATGTGGCATCCCTGTGAGCAGAATGACCTATGCGATTCATATCATGTGAATATTCACAGAATCACAGGGTTTTATTCTTATAAAATCTAGACAAAATATTTAATAAGGAATATGAAGAATTAACAGAGGGGACTGAATCCAAGTCAAATACTTAGTATCTTATTTTTCATTTAAACTACTTTTAACAAGACAGAAGTATACCAGTCATTATTAGAATACTGAGAGAAAAAAATATTTTAGGAACAGTATTTTACTCACTATCCCATTGCATCAGATCAATCATAAGACGAATGAAACAGATTCAACTCACCAATAAATACTGACGTTTAATAACATAACATCAGAGGTTTTGAATCTGTTACTAGCTCTGAAACATATGTTTCATATGAAGGGAACATATGTTCCCTTCAGGTCAAAGGTGTAAGCCACCTGAGAGCAGGAATTGCTGGTTTTTTGTCTTTCTTTGTATTCCTAATGCTAATACAGTGTGTGGAATATAGCAAGTACTTAATAAATGCTTGTTCAATAACTGACTGATGCACTTACAGGTATGCTACTACAGATAATTTTTCTCTTTAAATATTCTTAGGGGAAATGTGATAACTGTCTCCCAAGTCTTGAAGGACTGTCCTTGGCTCCAAAGAGCAAAACTAGGATTAATGAATGAAATGGAGGAAGATTCTGTTTCAGTGTAAACAATTCCTGTGCAATTTGAGCTGTCCCCAATGGGTTGCCTTGAAAATTTTTTTTAAAAAGCACCTCGAGTGCTTTGCTGCCTCTGAGGCTTTGTCCTCTTTGTTGTTTAGGCCTATTCAGCTATCTCTCAATCCCAATTTCTGTCTATGCAAATTCCACCTGTCTGTCAAAGCTGGGCCCAGACTGTGTCTTCTCTAAGGAAATTTCTCTGATTTGTACACTACAGTTACTTGCCTACGTGTTATATTTTCCTACTATTGTAGATAGTTTAAGGGCAAGGGACCATATCTCATAAAATTCTGCATATCACTGAGACAATAGCTCTACAAATACTAGATATCGAATAAATATTTATTGAATTTTATTGAATAAATACTCCGGCTAGAAGTAGTCTGTCTCTCCTCTGAACTCTTAGATACTTTTGTTTGTGCCTCTTAAAGTCACCACATTCTACTTTTATGTATAGTTCTAATCTTCTTTATTTATAAGACTATAGGTCCTTTTGAGGTAAGGATATTATCCTTCTGATATATCTCACTTCTATAACTAACCATAATATCTCTTAAAGAAATGTTTAGCATATTTTGTTAAATAAATCTGTTAGAGACATTGTAGAAGATTCTTGTATTTGGTAAATTATTGAACTAGGTGACTAAAAAGACTCTCACTCAAAGATTCTGTGATTCTAGAAAAAGTAGGAAATCTCTTCAGATATGATTCACATGTCAATTATTGAAGATACATTCTTAGTTTCATATACATGTATGTGTGTGTGTGTATGTATATATATATATATATGGAGAGAGAGAGAGAGAGAGAGAGAGAGAGAGAGAGAGAGAGATTAAGACAAGGGGAGATATCTCTTACTTTAAATGTTACAGATTCAAAATAAGGGGCAAATTGTATAGAAATGGGTAACGCCTTTGCCATGTTAGCCTACAATTTTTTATCTTTTGAAGGACTGATATCTGCCTGAAATATGCCTTTGATACCCATTTTTATGTAGTTATATTTAGTCCTTCTTTTAAGACCTGTTTCAAGCCCCAACTTCTCCATAAAAACCTCCTCTTACCATTATAGTCTACAGTTAACTTGCTCTCTTAATCAAGTGGATTATAGGATAGCAAAAAGAACAATATTTTTGGAGTTGGAAAACCTGATTTCCAATTTTCCAATCCCATCTCCAGCCCTTCAAAACTATGTGACTATGCCCCCTAACTTTTCAGGGCTTCAGTTTTCTTATCCATAAAATATTATAATATTAATAAAGTTATATAATAATATTAATAATAATATTATAAACATTATTCCCAACCTCAAAGGGTTGTTGAGAAAGTGCTTTGTGAATCTTAAAGGGCTGTAAAAATATTCTTATACTGAATAAATGTGTAGCACTTAACAGTCTACAGTACTCATTTAGCATTCATAAAATAATTACTTTTCATTATTATTTAGCTTTCTTTTTTTTTCTTTTTGTATGTAATTTTTCTTCACCAATAATGGGCAGAGAACCCGTCCTATACTATACTCATATGTTTCCCCAAATAACTTGATAGCAATAGATGTGTGAGCAGAAATACAAGAACCAAAGAGAGCAAGGATTGCCTTTAGAAATATGATGATATAAAGAAGTTTGAATATGTTAGACTTAAGCATTTCTCTCTCATTTGGCTTTCAAAGAAGAGATGATTGTTTTGTTTTGTTTTTCAGAATGCATAGGACCATTGTATTAAGTAACATCAATTAGCTTTCTTTTTGCCTTGATATCCCCAAAGTCTTTGAACTACACAAACTTTTAGGACTGGCTGATTGATTGGTCAATACTTTTGAAATCTGACTGCTAACAAACTAGTCTTCCCTGAGGGGATAAGTGACCTATATTTGTAAGTGAAGAATGGCTGTCTATGTAATTTGAATCCCTATGCTGTACTAATAGAGTCCCAAATCTAAAGAGTTAAGTCAATAAAAAATGTCTTCTCTTTATCCACCAATCTCTCTAGAAGATTGCTATTCATTGAAAGCTAAAATATGATGCAGTGTATACATTTTCTCAAATTTAGTTTTTGAAAACTAATGGCATCTTGGCAAGAAGGGTGACAGCCTAAAGATCTATCAAATATAAAACAACTTTAATACTTAGAAATTTAAAACAGGAATATCCAAACTAGTTTTTTTGTTTTTAAGCAACTCCTTGGAGATTTATCAACATATTCATAAATGTAGAATTAATTTGTAGAATTTATATATGCTCTTTAGATAGAAAAAATCAGCAGAATCTCATGTGATTCTAAATCAAACTGAGCAGACTGAAAAACAAGCCTGAAAAAAGTCCTTAGATTCAATAGGCAGGGGAGCTGACCAGCTATTTGCAACATCTATAAATCTGAGGATTAAAGCCCAAAACATAATGTTAAACTTGAAATAGGATATATAGTGAAATCCCAAGAAACAATATTGTGTTCAAACAAGAAAGTACTACACACAAAGACAAAAATTTGTGTAAACCCACTTAAAATGCTATCTTTGCTTCTGAAGAGATGACAAATATGCTTAATTTTAACAATTATAATAAACTATAATTACAGTAGTTGTTAAAAAGTGTTTGACATACATTTTTATTGATCAACAGAAAACAAAGTAAGACAAGTAGTTTAATATTAGTTGAAGAATTTTTAAGCTCTAGGGGTAAACTTCTTTTCTTAGTTGCAATAATTTGGCTAGCAGCTGTTGTGGAGGTGAAAGACCAACACAAGCCCAACAACAAGAATGCAGCCAGCACTGGTTCTTTTGATCTGCTTTACTAAGGAAAGTAACCTTAAGGGGTTAGCAATCTTACTTTAATCTAACATATACATATAAACTCACTCAGCTCAGGAGGAAAAGCCAGCAACCTGAACTTCAGAGCAAATACAAACAAGTTACAAACTCATACAATATAAACAGACCAGATCACAATTCATAGTTACCAAGAAATCATCAACATCTGGGTTGATGAACCAGGAGGCTCTTAGAGTGGCTGCCCAAAGTCCCATGCCAACAATCCCCCAGGAGTGAGAGCCTCAAGCAAACAGGTCTCTTCTCTCTTTTTATATAGTCTTTAGACGTCATCAAACATCATCTGAGTGACCAGAACTTAGGCGCCTACTATTGGCTCTGGTGTTAGCAACTCTCCTTAGGGCCCTCAAGGCTTCCCACCTCTCTTAAACTAGAGAATTAGTTTGCTAACCAGCTTGGGGCTCTGCACCTAGTAGTAAAAGGGTGTGGGCATGGGGTCTAGCACCTAGTAAGAATCAATCAAAGACACTTAATAAATTTAGCATTCTAAAATAGTAAAAAAGCCCCAACTCAATTAATATTACACCTACTTATCTTATTTCTTTCAGTGACTGTTCCAAACTTTTTTCATTTCTTGCAAGGAATCCAGGGTTTCAGAACTCCTCCACTTAACACAGAGGACTCGGTCTCCTGTTCACTGAGGAGACTGAGCACAGTTGGCCTAAACTCAGCTTTGCTCTTCTAATCCTCAAAAGTTCTCAACATCATCACTGTTTTTACCTCCATCTCTCTATTATCAGAAATACACATAGCTTTATAATATAACTGTCTCTCTCTCTGTCTCTCTCTACATATGCGTATATATATATAACAATTATATCATAAACCGTTATGTAGTTAATGTTATATGATAATTATAATTATATAAACATACAAAATATATTATATAATATTGTTTATGATATATGATAATAAATCACATAAATTTAGGTATGTGCTATATAGAATACATTTTATAATTATGTTATATATCATATATTGTAGTTATGTTAGAGGCATAATTATACATAATTATATGCTACATATTACATATATATGTGCATATATATGCATGTATTCATATGTATTTCCTACTGCTGACAAAGGCCTCCACCTGTTCTCTAATGCCTTTCCTCTCTTTCCTCCTTCAGGTCCTTGCTCCAGAAACCACTATGCCTCATGAATTTCCCTCTCCACTGATTCTTTTCCCACTAATAATGTGTTTCAGGGCTCCTCAATATTAAAAAATCAACAACAGCAGCAACCACTACCTTTAATTGATATTTACCACATGTAGCTACCATCCATTTAACTTCTACCCTGCTGCATTGCTAGAGGAAGTCAAAAAACTATGCCCATTATAGATATGTCCAATCAAAGATCAGGTGGACCTTGTTTAATCTGTAAGAATTCTATCATTTCTTTCTATCTTTCTTTTACAATAAAAGTACTGATTTTGTTTTACATAGATACATATGTACATAAATACATACACATATAGTCTATCTAACATTGCCATTTCTCTACCACTGCTACTCTCATGTATCTGATGTTGTTTTTGTTGTTTGTCTTTTGTTCTCAAATAAGACCATGTCATCAGGAAGGTAATGCCATGACTTGCAAGTGAATTGGATTTAAGTGAGGCAGGGCTGTGGAAAGTCATCAGCCTCACTCTCTTTTCCAGAGCCACCTGGGTCCACTTGCAAGATATAGAACAGGACAATTTGAGATGGCCCCAGATGCATTGGGAGACCTTGGTCTTTTTAAGCTAAGGTCTTTCCCAGATCTTAGCTTGACTGAAGCTATGCCATTCAGTGATTAGGACTATGTAAGAAATGAGGCAAAGAATGGCTTCTTTTATCTAGGCAATGGAGCTGCCTCCATTGTCTCATCACTCTCTTGATTTTCCATGCTTTTGTGATCTCTCTTCTCCAAAGTGTAGGCATCTCACAGAATTCTGTCTTGAGCCTTCTCACTACATTCTATCTCTTGATGGTTTCCTCTAATCCTGTAGCTCCTGAGTGCTTGGAGTCTTAGATATTGTGACCCTAAATGTGGAGGGAAAGTCAGGCATAGAATTGATTATGGAAGAAAAAATCTGAGTACAGACAAAGAATATTACGGCATAAAATTTTGTGAAGGAAATTGTCATAAGAGGGATGGTATTGTAGTCTGAGAAAGTATCTGTACTCATTTGTTTACTTATTCTTAGTCTCCTTAGATTGTGAGCTCCTTGAAGGAATGGATTGTCTTTTGCCTCCTTTTGTACCCCAGTGCTTAACATGTTGCCTGGCATATAGTAGCTACTTAGTAAATGTTTATTGATCACTGGCTGAATGACTATAATAGCAAGCAAAGTGGGAATTTTTGCTGTTTTTTTTTTCTTTTGGAGTGCTTCTCAGCACTAAGGCAATCAGGTACCTTTGACTGAGTCTTGCCTCTGTTTGAATCAAGAATCTTTGACTGAATCAAGAATCCTTGATTGGAAAGAGTATACATACTCTGAGGTTAGCATTTTGCTCTAGGGCTCACTCATTAGAAGAATGTTCATGTGATTTGGCCAGATGAGACTCTGGGTAGCCATTAAGGAGGCCACTGGCTTTGAAAACCCAGATGTTGGTGCTTCTCTCTCTGGTAACTGTATGTATTGCTATAGTCAGACAGTTAGAAGCCTGTCTGTTGATTTGTGTTATTTTTTCTGTTTGTAATTTCTGTTTGTATTTGTTCTGAAGTTCAGGGTGCTGACTTTTCCCCCTGAACTAAGTGAATGACATATGTATGTTTAATTAAAGTAAGATTGTTGACCCCTGAAACAGCTATCTTTCCTTAGTAAAGCAGATCTAAGAAACTGCACTAGCAGCCATTTTGGGTATACCACTGTGGTTGCCCTTACACTGACTTCAGGAATTTTCTTTGGCTGCCCCAATGCCTGAAATGTTTCCTTTCCTCATCTCTGCCTCTTGACTTTCCTCAAGTCCCATCTAAAATCCCACTTTCTACAGGAAGCCTTTCCTGATCCCATTTAGTTCTAGTGCTCTCCCTTTGTACTTTAGTCCAAATTTATCCTGCATGTAGCTTATTTGTAAAGTTGTTGACATGTTATCTCCCTCCTTTCATTGCGAGTTCCTTAAAAAACACAGATGTTCTTTTTCATTTCTTTGTGTCTATAGTGCCTAGCATAGTGGGTACTTAATAAAGGCTTACTGACTCACTGACTCTTTTTTACCTCTTGTCCTCTATGCCTCCATTTCTCTTTAGTTCAGGTCATTATTATCTGGGACAGGATGAGGACACTGTCCCCACTGCTCAGTTAATACAGTCCTAGCTTCACTCTATTAATCTGTCTTCTCGGGTATCATTTGCCTATTTTTAAAAGCTCCCCAGGGGAATTCAATTCTGCCTTCTGCCTAAAAGTTCAAAAGAGTTCTACTCACTTTCAAGGCTTACAGGAATGCTTGCCCCTCTGAGCTGCAAAACCTAAAATGTCAGTCAGTTCTGAGATATCTGTTACGAAAACATTTGTTGGACACATATATGCCATGTACTGTAGATACAAAAACTAAAATGTCCCTACTCTCCTGAAATGAGTGTCCTTTGCAAGGGGAAGAGGGGGAACAACATAAATACTGAAAATACACACGTGCACATATATACATATATGTGTATATACATATATACATACATATATCTTCATGTATATATAAGTATAAACACATGTGTGTTCACACATACACACAAAGGAAATATTAAGTAATTTTGGGGAGGCACTAGTAGCTGGGATCATCAGGAAAGATCTTGGGTAGGTGACAGAATTTCACATGAGCTTTGAAAGGAGTTAAAGATTTTCAAAAGCTGAAGTGAGGAGGGAAGACCTCCCAGGCATGGTAGGAGGATGGAGACAGCTTGTGAAAATGGCAGGTATATTATGACTATTAAAAAATCAGTCAATTTTATTGGAACATATGGTAGACAGAGGTGTGAAATAAGTATAGAAATGTGTAATGTCTAGTAATGAAGACTAGAGCTAGGTTATTATTATTTTTGAATAGTTTTCAATGCCCAGTCCAAAATTTTTAAATATTAATATATTTTATAATAGTAACAGAGTGGTTAACTAAACAATGATTGATAGCCATACTTTACCTCTGTTTTCTCAGTCAAGAAAAAAAAACTTTAATCCAGAAATGAAAAAAAAATGGATAGCAGGAATTCAATGCCCATGATAAATAAGGAGATTGAAAAAGAACATCTAGTTGCCTTTTATTAATTTCAATCACCTAGGCCAGAAAATGCTGAGGTACTAAAATATGTGGTGGCTATGATTGCTGAAAGATGGAAGTAATAGTATATTACATATGTAGTGATACTGGAAAACTTGGGGAGGAGAGGTGTCATCAGAATGGAGAATAGCAAAAGGTCTAGTTTTTTTTTTTAAAAAAAAAAAAAGGAAGAGAAGTATTTGTAAACTATAGATCAGGAGATTGACTTTCATTTCTGGGTAAATTAAAAAAGAGATCATTAAAGAGATGGTTAGTGTTTATCAAGAAAAGGAAACAAAAATTATCAAAAACCATCATGGTGCCATCAAGAATGGGTTATACCAGGCTAAAAGTATTTCCTTTTTTTAAAAAAATGGTTATTAAACAAAATGCTGTAAGTACATCTTACCTAGATTTCAAGTTGGTGATAATATAATTAAATGATTTAATAATAAGATCAGAAGAATAGACAATAGTAGTTCAATGTAAACTTAGGTCTCTAGTGCTGGGCCCCAGAGATCTTTTTGATCCTGCGCTTTTTAAAACTTTTAGGATAACATGGATAAAGGCATGCTTATTGAGTCTGCAGAATGGCAGCTAAGCATTGAATAGCAAAATCAGGATCAAAAAAGATCTGAGAAATTACAGAGCACTGGGATGAATGAAATAAAATTAATTTAATAGAAATAAATGTAAAAATCTTATACTTGGTTTCAAAACATTTTCACAAGGAGGAAGATCAGGGGCATGGCTAGACAATTTCTCTAACAAAGACCTGGGAGTCTTCTAAGACAGCAATGTCAGTAGGACTTGGCAGACTGATGATATATCAAAAAGGCTCATGTAATTTTGGCCTAGATTGAGGGGTATGCATTTCAAGGAGTAAAGAAATAACAAATAATCTCTCTGCATTTTTTTCAGACTACATTTGCAGTATTAAGTTCAGTTTTGGTCACTATAGTTTAAGAAAGGATATTAATAACTTAAAGATTATCCAGAGGATGGCAATCATATTTGTGAAGGAGCTTGAGTACATGTTATAAAATGATAGACTGGAGGACCTAGTGACATTTGTCTTGTAGAAAAGAAGACTCAAAAAAGACCATGATAGCTGAAGTCAAAACTTGGAGTTGTCATAGGGAAATAGGACAAGACTTGTTTGGTTTGTCCCTAGAAAGTAGAATTGGTGGCAGTGTATAGCATCTGCAAAGAAGCAAATTTAGGCTTGATGTTATTCCTAATAATTATATTTGTTCAAAAACTAATTGGGCTTCCTCAAGAGGTACTGGTTTCTTCTCTTTGGAAGTCTTCAGTAGACAAACTTGTCAGATCTCATGTAGTGGGGGTCCTTTTGGTTATGAATCGAGCCTTATGAAAAATCTAAAGTTCTGTGATTCTGTGCCTACTCTGTATCGAATATTAGCATTGTCTTTTTAGGAGAAGAGTGACTACATAATCTACAAAGAGCACTGCACTAAGAGTTAGGACAGTTATATTCCTGGCTTTGTGACTCTGGACTAGAGACCAGCCAGAGACCTGGAACAAACTGCCTATGCTTAGAGGGCCAAAGTTTTCTCATCTCTAAAAGTAAAATAGAGAAGCCCCACATCTCATCTAGGTCTTAACATTTTATGATTAAATCTAATTTTTAAGGTAGTATTTTCTTCAGTGGTCTTTTGGACCTCCTTTTCCATTTGGGTAATTCTGCCTTTCAAGGCATTCTTCTCCTCATTGGCTTTTTGGAGCTCTTTTGCCATTTAAGTTAGTTTATTTTTTAAGGTGCTGTTTTCTTCAGTATATTTTTGGGTCTCCTTTAGCAAGTCATTGACTTGTTTTTCATGGTTTTCTCACATCCTTCTCATTTCTCTTCCCAATTTTTCCTCTACTTCTCTAACTTGCTTTCCCAAATCCTTTTTGAGCTCTTCCATGGCCTGAGGCCAGTTCATGTTTTTCTTGGAGGCTTTTGATGTAGGTTCTTTGACTTTGTTGACTTCTTCTGGCTGTATGTTTTGGTCTTCTTTGTCACCAAAGAAGGATTCCAAAGTCTGAGACTGAATCTGAGTGCGTTTTTGCTCCCTGGCCATGTTCCCAGCCAACGTTCTTGACCCTTGGGTTTTTCAGCAGGGTATGACTGCTTGTAAAGAGAACTATGTTCCAAGCTTGGGGGGATGTGCCAGTTCTGCCACACCAGCATTCCTCCTTCCCCAAGAACCCCCAACCTGGACTGGACTTAGACCTTCAGCAGGCTCTTCATTCCTGCTCTGATCCCCCACTTAATTCCTCTCACCAGATGGGCCTGGGGCCAGAAGCAACTGCAGCTGTAGTTCTGTAGCTGCCCCACCTCTGCTGCCCATGGGGAGGTGGCTGAAACAGAAACTCCTTTTTTCACTTTATTCCCAGAAGCTTTTCTCACTAACCTTATCTGTTGTCTTTGGTGTTTGTGAGTTGAGAAGTCTGGTAACTGCTGCAGCTCACTGATTCAGGGTGCCAGGGCATGCTCCACCCAGCTCCTGGTCTGGTTGGTCTGCACTGCCCACACTGGGCTCTGCTCCACTCCCATCCTCCCAGCTCTGTGTGGGATAGACCTTACCCAGAGACTAGGCTGTCCTGGGCTAGAGCCCTGCTTCCCTCCATTATTTTGTGGGTTCTGCAGTTCTTCTCTGTTGTCTTTGGTCTTTGTGGGTTGAGAAGTCTGGCAACTGCCACAGCTCACTGATTCAGGGTGCTGGGGCCGGCTCCACCTGGCTCCTGGTCTGGTTGGTCTGCACCGCCCATGCGAGGCTCTGCTCCGCTCTGCTGTGCTCCCAGCTCCCAGCTGCGTGAAAGACCTCACCCAGCAACCATCCAGGCTGTCCTGGGCTGGAGCCCTGCTTCCCTCTGCTATTTTGTGGGTTCTGCAGTTCTAGAATTGGTTGAGAGCCATTTTTATAGGTTTTTGGAGAGACTTGGTGGGGAGCTCACACTAGTCCCTGCTTTCCAGCCACCATCTTGCTAACATTTTATGATTCTATAAAGGAAATAACTATATTCTAGGAATATGTCATCCAAATGAGGAAACAAATGATACAGTACAATTATAGAGCTGCATATGAGTAGATACAGAATGATAAAGCAGAAACTGAACAACAAAGCAATGCAGAATGCTCTTTATCAGAGAAGGCTTTGTGGAGAAAGGGGACTGTAAGCTCCCCAAATACTTCTGAATATGAAGATCTACTTAAATATTTTGAATAATTGTGTGCTTTCATAAACATCACTGTTTGATAAGTCTTACATTCACAAAATTTGATTGTAAAGCAAAATCTTCAAGAACTGATTTTTTCCCCAAGAAAATTCAAAACTATTCTAGTTAATATCATTAAAATGCACATCCAAAGACTATTCTGAAATTCTGTATTAAAAAAAAATCAGGCCAAATATTGATATTCCCAAATCTGTTATACTTGAAAGTACTCCAAAAAAACTGTAGATTAGAAACATCTAAAAGGAAGATGTAAGCATGCAAATGGAATTCTTTCAATGTTTATGATGCTGATAATAGAGACATGAAGTGTACACCAATACTCTACCCTATACTATGGGTTTGTGCTGTAAATGAAAATGCTTAATATTACAAATTTCAGCAAATAAAGAAAAGACTAGAGTCAGCACTAATGAGGAATGGCATATATAAATATAAACTACAAACTTCATTTTAATTAGTTTCAATCTACTCCCACACTAGCCTTTATTAGAGCAATAACATAAAGCAAATTGCTATTTAGAGCCCTATTTTTCTTTTTCTTCATCTTCCTGTGTTGGAGAGATGCTAATGAGCAATGTGATGACCCCAAAACACAGCAGCAGGGAGGAAAAGAAACAAGAAGCCTGGAAAATTCACAGACAATAAAGAGCTCATAAGATAGAAGTATTAAAAATTATTAAAGTATGTCATATATAACTGAAATGATAGTAAATTTTAGCTTCAGATCCTTTATTTCTTTAGTGTCTTCATGACCTCTTCTGAAATTTTCTTTAGTTCACCTACCCACATGTAAAGCTGACTTTGAGTTTATATTCTTCATACATTGTCCCAGGAAGGAGACACTAAGACATATAACAAGTGATCTGGACCTCTTATGTCAAGATGATTTTATATAAAACTTATTCTCTTTCACTTATGAGCATGTATACAGTTACCTTACCTCTGCCAGCTCCTATAGTATCGCATGTAGCAGGCAGTGATGTTCTACATTAAGTTTTAGTTACAGCTGGTTATGAGTCCAAATAAAAAAAAAAAAGATCCACGATTCTACATCTATTGTTTGCAGAAAATTAGGATCAGGAAAGTGGTATAAAGGATAGATACATCAGAGAAAGTATACATGGGGGGGAGGAAAATGGTCAGCAGTTAGATGGTGTTGCAAAGGTCTAGAGCCAGACAAAAATCGATGATTGACTAGAATGAGACAGTGGAGAATAGTGAAAAGAGCACTAGATTGGGATTGAAAGAACTCGGGTGAACTTTCTGGTGCTTCGGTTTCCTCATCTAAGAAATGAGGGCTCTGGACTGGACTAGCTGAAGGTCTATGATCCTGTGACTTTGAGCAATTGATATGTGAGTAGAAAAAAAAATATGGGCATGATGGGAATCACAGAGGACCTGACAACTAAATGGATGTGTAGAATGAAGAAGAAAAAGGTGTCAATATACCTCTGAGTTCATGAGACTGTACGTTTGGATGGACAAGTTCTGGCCCTATTTGAGGCTAAGACTCTTATGTTACTCATTTCTAGACAAATAAATCATTATAAGATAGGTAAAGGAAATGCCTACAAATAACAAATGGTTGTAAAAGTATTAATTCAACCACTCAGAAGATCCTAAATGATTACAGTACTTAAGACTATTATGTGAGGTATTGAGTAGTGAATAAAAAGTTTGGATTAGGTACAGCCCTTGGCCTCATGGAGATTATAGACTAATAGGAAGATGAAATACATATATAATTACAATACGTGTAAGTGGATGAAAAGGTAAAAAGCTAAGTGCTGTGAGAAGTCTGTGGGGGAGGGTTATGAGAGGCCATAACTGATAGAATTTTGTATTTAATTTGTGTTTTCTGTGTTATGTAGGGATTCAAAAAGACAAAGAGAAAGAGGACACTTGGGATATAAGAAATGGCAAGAAAAAAGTACATTGAGAGAAAAATGCATGGGATTGAGGACAGGAGAGGGGGCCTGGTGTCTGACAGAAATTCCCCTAAATTCAGTTGTAATGCCATTTACTTGTAGCCCAACTACCTGGGTGTTCCATGTAGAGTTATCATCGTTGCTTTGGTATTATGTGTCCTTAGGGGCAGAGCCTATGCCTCCACATTAGTCTTATTCCTTGAGATGGCTTCTGAGGTCCTCCATCAGGGACAAATTATCTCCAGGTCAGAATTGCTGAGGTGGATCCTATGATTTTTATCTCAGACACAACTTACATTTCATTCATGCCCTGAGAATATGCTCATCCTCTTTTCTGAACTTTTGCTGCCATTGCTTCTTTGGTTGTTCGGGTACTCAGGAGGCACTAAAGTCAGATTTCTCAGAATCCACTTCAGAACATGAGGAGCCAGTGCTCTTGTGATGCTCACCATTGCCTCTGTTCTCTTGCAAAGCTCTGGACAGGTTATTTGGATGGCAAAAGTATGCAGCCATTAGGTCTCAGTCTATGGTTTGCAGTATCCTACTAGTATTAGGAACAGACTAAAATTGGTTTCAATTAGAACTGAAATTCCATTGACAGATGAAGCAGCTAGGTGGTGAAGTAGCTAGAGTTCTGGACCTGCAGTCAGGAAGACTAGAGTTCAAATCCCATATTTCTAACTGGGTGACCTTGGGTAAGTCACTTAACTTCTTCAGTTTCCTTATCTGTAACATGTGGATAATAATAGTGCCTACCTCCAGGGTTCTTGTGAGGATCAAATGAAAAAATATTTGTAAAAACACTTAACATCGTACCTGGCACGTAGTATGTACTATACAAATGCTAGGTAATCATCATCATAATCATTGATAATAATAATTTTCTATTTTATCATTATAATTACTATTTTTATTATGAATTATTATATGATGGATTTGGACATACCAGAATCAGAGCAGCCATCGATATATTAAGAGAAAAACCTCTTTGGGAAATTTCAATCTCGCTTTGATGCATCCCAGATATAGGTGGGTTTTTTTTTTTAATCATCTAGTCTTTGAAGTCTATGACCATTCAAAGATTTTCAAGATAATTTTTTTTCTCATAAATCTTTTCTAACACCATGCTAATCACCTATGTTCCACTGACCAAGACACTGACCTTATTCTTCACTATCACCTCTATGTGATGCCTTATGGGTCCACATTGAATAGATCTATAAAGAACTAATGATGTGGTCATGCTCATTCCTTTTGTATTCTTGATGCTGGTCCTATTGCTTCTATACTATCAAAGATGTACTATTCTTATGAGTTTATACGTGTACTATAAGCTATAGCTTGCATGTGGCCACGCACTCTGC
The DNA here is from genome assembly GCA_028646595.1 of Phalanger gymnotis. Taxonomy (NCBI): domain Eukaryota; kingdom Metazoa; phylum Chordata; class Mammalia; order Diprotodontia; family Phalangeridae; genus Phalanger; species Phalanger gymnotis. Next base: position 287,527,954 of record CM053622.1, on the reverse strand, counting down.
AGTTGTATTAGGTTTTATCTTGATTCTGGTGTTTGCATGTCAGTCTATCATAAACTCTCATTCCTTTGTCCAATGGGTCCTGAATTTTCAAGGCAGCTTCCCTGCTTAGTATCTCTGGCCCATACATTAAAAACATCTCAGAGGTGGCTGCTGTTGAGTTTTTGCAGTTGTAGCTATCTTGTGGGCTCCTTTCCAATTGTTCAAACTATCAATTCATTACAATCCAACAACCATTTCATAGTCTTTTGGTTGCTTGAATCAATATGTTCATGTATGTTTTTGCAAAAGGTATCACCCTACCCCCCACCATGTTTAGTCATCCACACCAACACAAATTTTGTTGGCATCCCCCCCATTTGTATGGATGGTATTATCAAACTCAAAAAATAGCATTTTAGTTATTAAGAGAGGATAATTACATCACTTGAGCTTTTGTAAACTTTCCTAATATATTATTCCATGGGTTTATTTACCTTAGAGTCTAGATGTATTCAAACGATGGGCCTTTGATACTTTAAATCAAATAATCCATCTTGTAGTAGTTTTTTCTGTTTGCTTTGCCCATATTTCTACTGAATCTTCCCAGGTTGGGCAAGGGTTCTTTCCTGAGAAAGCTCCTCCTATCTTAGGCCTAGTATGGCTATTTTGCAAAGAGGTATCCTTGAGATATTTCCATAGGCAAAGGCTTTTCCCTGTAACTTAGATCTAGTCTTCACCTGATACACAAACGGTGTGTCAGATACCTTAGGAGAACTAACCTACACCTTAAAAATGAAGCTGTCATTTCTTTCACAAAGAACATAGAATCACCCTCATTCACTGATGAAGCATTTAATTCTGATGGGAATAGGAGAAAACCTTCACAAGGAGAAAAAAAAAGAAAAAAAACTATTACATTGAGTTTCCTAAGTCTTCAGCTTTCTTCTGGAAGAGAAGAAAAACTATTTCATCAAGTCACTAGCCTGGTTGTCTACCTTGAAGGAAGGGATTTAACATCATTCTTTCAGCTTAAAGCATCGATCTATTTAATTGAACTGCCTAAGGCCTTAAGATGACTCTACTCAGGTGCCAAACCTCTAAGAACAAATGAAAATTGACTTAAACTCATTCCTCAATGATTAAGAAATTTAGCCCCGATCACATCCCTCATCATCCCAGTGATTCTGAATACCTAGAAGTCATCATTCAAACCTTATTCTCTATACTGAACCAGGTGTCCATTTTAATCTCAATTATGTTAAAAATGGAGCTCATCTTTCTGCCTAAACTTCTCCCTTCCAATCCTACCTTTCCTGTTACTATAAAGGGCAACATCATCCTCTCAGTCTCTCAGGTTCACAAACTATGAGTCAACCTGGATTCCTTATTATCTCTTACCATTCCTCTCCCCCCACCCAAGCTGTTGCCAAGGCCTGTTCATCTCACTTCTGTAACACCTCTCAAATATGCCTCCTTCTCTTCTCTGACACTGCCACCACTCTAGCGCAGGCCCTCATCACCTCACACTTTGTTTATTACAATAGCTTGCTGGTAGGTCTGCCTAGCTCCCTCTCCCCATTCCAAACTGTTCTCCCTTTAGCCACTAAAGTGATTTTCCTAAAATTCAGGTCTGATCATGTCTCACTCCTTCTACTTAATAAACTCTAGTGGCTTGGGGGTGGAGACAAGATGGTGGAGTAAAAGCAGGGACTCGCTTGAGGTCTCCCCCGAATCCCTCCAAATACATGCGAAAATGACTCTAAACAAATTCTAGAGCCACAGAACCCACAAATGACAGAGTGAAACAAATCTCCAGCCCAAGACAACCTGGAAGGCCAACATGAAGGGTCTATCACACCAGGCTGGGAGCAGAGCACAGTCCAGCATGGGCTGTGCCAGCACAGACTCAGAGGATTGAAAAACTGGCAGCTATGGTGGTTTCTAGACTTCTCAACCCACAAATGCCAAAGACAAAGTAGAAGATCAATGGGGAAATTCTCTTGTACCTGGATGAGAGAAAGGCCCAGTCTGGTCCCAGCCTTGGAATGTGGAGGTGGAAGCAGCAACAGCAGCAGTAGTTGCTGCTGTTGCTGCTTCTGGAGCTTCAGGCCCACAAACAGTGAGGGGACCAAGTGGCTGATCAGAACAGGACAGCAGGGATCTCTTTCCTGGCACTGAGGTAGGATTCTCTGGCTTTGCCCTGCTTGGATCTGGGTCATAGTCCTGGGTTGTGATCCTGGGATGAGGAGAAGCACTGGTGTGGCAGAGCTTGTGATGGCTGTGGAGAGGGAGTCTGCCGGGCAGTTCCAAGGCAGAAAAGCATGCTTAAGGTCACTCACAGACCAGAGCACAGGCCAGGAGAGGAGTAAACACTGCCCCCTTAAATCATATTGCGTCAGAACAACTGAAAATTTATAGGTGTCTACAAGTAGTTCGGAATATATGAGCACAAAACCCCTGAGGCTTGGGACAGAGCACTCTCCACTCTGGAAGCAGTCATACCTTCACAAAGAACTCAAAAGTCAAATAATTGGCTGGAAAATGAACAGACAGCATAAAAGGAATCAGACTATAGAATCTTACTTTGGTAACAAAGAAGATCAAAACGTACAGCCAGAAGAAGACAATAAAGTCAAAGTTCCCACATCAAAAGCCTCCAAGAAAAATATGAATTGGTCTCAGACCATGGAAGAGCTCAAAAAGGTTTTGGAAAATCAAGTAAGAGAAGTAGAGGAAAAATTGGGAAGAGAAATGAGAGTGATACAAGAAAATTATGAAAAACAAGTCAACAGCTTACTAAAAGAAACAAAAAAATACAGAAGAAAATAACACCTTAAAAATGGACTAATCCAAATGGCAAAAGAGGTCCAAAAAGCCAATGAGGAGAATGCCTTAAAAAACAGAATTG
>CM053622.1:287514041-287524567 GCA_028646595.1 Phalanger gymnotis | reverse complement strand
AGGAAGCCTTTCTTAACCCCTCTTAATTCTAGTGCCTTCTCTCTGTTAACTATTTCTTAATTATGGTCTTTATTTGCTTGGTATATATTTGTGTGCATGTTCCCCATCCCTCCCTCCACCCCACATCATTAGATTATAAGCTCCTTGAGGGCAGGAACTGTCTTTTGCTTAATTTTGTATCCCCAGTCCTTAGCACAGTACCTGGGAAATAGTAGGTGCTTAAAAATACTGATTGATTGATCTGCCACTATCTAATCCTTTATTTCCTTCCCAATCAACCCAATTCTCCCCCTCCCCCATTGCCCCATCCTAAAACTACCTACCACTTCCACTGTACCCTCTGAAATTCCTGTTCCACAAGTAACAAACTTGCTTTCATCTTAGTTTTCTTTTCCACTTCTTTCATCTTCTGTCTCTCACTGAGAACTAGCTTCCTCCTAATATTAGCCTCTCTGGGGCCCCTTTCCAAAATTAATTGTATTTTGAATCATTTCCCCCAACTCATTAGCCAAGGTAGGAGAGTTGGAATACTCCTTGTACCCCATTTCCACTTCTGGGTTCTCCTTCTACCACCATCACTCAATAAACTTTTCCTTTGAGGTTCATTCAATCCATATCTAACATCCATCAAGATTCTGTTGGTTGTTGTCTACTGACTCTGAGGACATCTTCATTCCTTCAACATTGAGTTCTATTCCTGGTCTGAGTTTTTCTCTCCTCCTCAACCCATGCCCTCATGCTAAGGGAATTCAACATATGTTTTGACATTCTCTCTAACACACTAATCTCTTGGTTCCTCAGCTTATTAATTTCAAATGACCTCCTCAGCCACCCTATGTCAGACATACAAAGATGGTAGTACCTTTATATTGCCATCATCCATAAATGTACCACATCTGTGTTAATGAAATTGGAGATTCTCTTATCTGATCACAACGTTTTCAATGTATGTCTCCCTCTGCTTTGTAATGCCAAAGTTGTTCTTCATCTATATCACAACCCAGAACCCCTTGACCTCTGAGTTCTTTCCCAGGCAACCACTCTTGCACTAGCTACACCTTCTTCCCTTCCTCATCTTCATCTCTTTGTAAACCAAAAACCTCTCTACTTTATTCCATGCCCAAGACCCTTTCCCCTTTACTGGACCATTGATCTTGCCATGTAAAGTATCAGCCTTGGATCACTTCCTCCATTCACTGCCTTTGTTTCTAAATACGTTTCTGTCGAATGACACTGGAGAAAAATCACAAAACCAAGCTGACCAGGTCCACTATAAACATTTGCTACTATTGTTCAGTCATTCAGTTGTGTCCAGCTCTTCTTGACCCCATGAACCATACTGTCCATGGGGTTTTCTTGGCAAAGATCCTGGAATGGTTTGCCATTTCCTTCTCCAGTGGTTTAAGGTAAAGAGAGGTTAAATGACTTGCCCAGGGTCACACAGTCTGAGGCTGTATTTGAACTCAGGTCTTTCTGACTTAGGCTCAGCACTCTATCCACTGAGCCTTCTAGCTGGCTTTCACTGTTTCAACACAATCATTTATACCTCTGCAATTAACTCAATATCCCTCCCGTGGTTTCTCCTTCTCACACTCTCTCATTTGATAACATTATCTCACATTTTACTGAAAAAAATCAAGATCATTCAGTGGGAATTCTGTCTTCTCTCCTCATCACATGTCATCTAAATCCCTTTTTTCATTGTCTCCTTACCCCCTTCTCACATAATGAGATGACCCCTTTCTCCTTTTCAAAGGAAACCCCTCACATGGAGAAGTGATCCCATTCCATCCATCTTCTCCAGCAGATTTCTCCCTCTATCATTCCTTCTTATGACACTCATTTTCAATCTTCTCCTGTCTAGTACTGTTGAGGTTAAAGAAAATGATGAGGGTTGGGAACCATATGTTTTTAGGAGTGCTTGAGACTCCAAAATACCAACATGCTGGGTCCACATGAATGAATTCGACTCAAGCCTCCTCAGCCAAAAAAAAACAAAGTTTATTAAAGATTTGCCATATTGGGTAGACTCTTAGGGAGCCTGAGCATTTGTAACACTAATGTCAGCAGGCCAGATTAATCTGAACTGAACTAGATTGAATTTGAGTGCCTTCATGGAGGCAAAATGGAGCTTATGTACAGAAAGATTGTGGGAGGGATTAAGGGGTCGTCAAGCAGTCTGGAGCAACTAGAGGAGGGCTTTAGGGAGGATCTTGAGGAGGAGTCTAAGGAGGATCTTGATGAGACTGAGGTGACTAGAGATTAAGACTCCAGGAGTGATATTAATGGTAGGAAATATCTGAAGGCCATCTGGAGATAACAGACAATACAGGGCTAGGCTAGTTTAAGGGTAACAGAGATTTGGGCCTAGTGATAAGGAGAGGCTTATGGCCTCAGGCAAAAGCCAGATCAAGTGGGAAGATTCAAGGAGAGTTCAAGTAAGTTCCCAGAGACTGTACCTCTACAGGTTCAAGGAGGTTCCCAGAGACTATACCCCCATCATCCCCATCAGTACTGGCTGCTCCCCTACTGCCCACAAAGTTGGATATGTTTCCCCCATCCTCAAAGAAACCTCTTTCATCTATCCAACCCAGATAGTTTTCTTCCATCTCTCCCATGCCACTTTGTGGACAAACTCCTTGAGCCTGCTATCTGTAATAGGCACCGCCCCTTCTCTTCTTAACTTTCTATAGTCTGGCTTCCAAACTCAAATTCCGTCCTACAAAATTATGAACAATTTTTAATTGGAAAATCTAATGACCCTTTCTCAATCCTCAATTTTGTTGACCTCTCTGAAGTTTTGACTCCGTTAATCATCTTTAAAATTTTTTTTTTCTTCTATCTTTTCAGGACACTACTCCCTCCTGGTTCTCCTCCACCTATCTGGTGATTCCTTGGTCTCCTTGGCCAAATTTTCATTCAAGTCACACCCATTAATTGTGGCTATCCCACAGATCTGTGCCCTGGGCCCTTAACACTATTTCACTTGGTAATCTCATCAGCTCTCAAGCTTTCAATTAGCTCTATGCTGATGATTCTCAAGTATTTTTAATAAGCCCTAACCTCTTTGCTAACCTCCAGACTCACATTTCCATCTTCTCATTGAACATCTTGAATTAGATCTTCCTTAGTCCTCTAAAAATCAACATGTCCAAAACTGGATTCATTACCTTTCTCTCAAAGCCCTGTCCTCTTCCTGACTTCCTTATTACTGTTGAGAGCAGTATCATCCTCCCAGTCACTCAGACTCACTACCTGAGTTTCATCCTTAACTCTTCACTCTCATGGCCCAAATCCAATCTGTAGCTGAGGCTTATCTCTTGAACATCTCTTACATATACTCCCTTCTCTCTTCTGATGTTGCCACTATGCTGGTGATAAAGGTACAGTCTCTGGGAAGCCTGTTGAACTGGAGTACAGTCTCTGGGAACCCCCTTGAACTCTCCTTGAATCTTCCCACTTGATCTGGCCTTTCCCTGAGGCCACAAGCCTTTCATTATCTAGGCCGAAATCTCTACCTAGCCTAGCCCTCTATTGTCCAGATGCTTCCTACCCTAGATCCTGATCAAAATATCTATACCCTAGCTCAGTTACCCTAGCCTTCTGTTGTCTTTCATCTCCAGGTAGCCTTCAGCTATTTCCCACTCTGGAGTCTGACCTCCCTCCAGTCACCCAGTCAACCCCTCCTCTAGTCATCCCAGACTACTCAAGACCACCCCTCAATCCCTCCCACAATCTTTCTGTATATAAGTCTCATCTTGCCTCCATGAAGGCACTCAGATTCAATCTAGCTCGGTAAATTGAATCTGAACCACTTGTGAAAACAAGCATCACAAATGGTATGGTTTCTTAAGACAACCCAATATGGCAAATCTTTAATAAACTTTGTCTTTTTCATTGGCTGAGAAGGCTTGAGCTGAATTCATTTGGCAGGACCCAGCATGTCAGTGTTTTGGGGTCCTGAGTACCCCTCAACCCCAAGCCTCTTCATTTTTCTTTAACCTCATCATGGTACAGGCCCGCATTACATTATGTCTGCACTTTTCAAAGGTCCCTTTGCTACATGTCTCTCTCCACTCCACTCCATTCTTCAGTTAGTCGACAAATTGACCTTCCCAAAGAAAATGCCCAACTATGTCATTTGCTTCATCCTATCCCTATTCAATAAACTCCAATGACTTTATATTACCCAATGGGATCAAATATAAAATTCTCTGGCATTCAAAACCTTTCATAACTTAACATTCCCCTATCTTTCCCACCTTATTCCCAGACATATGCTCTGCCATACAGTGACAATAGCCTCTTTCCTGTTCCTTGAACAAGAAGTTACATCTCCTGACTCAACTTTTTCACTGGTTGTTCCACATACTTCAGTGTTTTCCCCTTTATCTCTACCTAATGTCTTGGATGACATCCTTCAAGTCTCAGCTAAAATGGTACCTTCTACAGAAAGTCTTTCCTGATAGCTCTTATTTCTTGTCCCAACCATCTGTTGTGTGGCTATAACTTATCCTATGTAAGACTTATCTCTATATTGTTTATTGTATCTTGTCTCCTGCAATAGATTGTGAACTCCCTGAGAGCAGAAACTCTTACATTTCTTTCTATCCCCAGCACTTAGCATAGGGCATGCTAGGAACTTAAATATCTATTGACTCACAGGTGAATCTTCTAATGTAGATCTAATTCTATACTTCAGCTCCTGTTCTGTGTAATCACCTTAACTCATTATGGTTGACATGTTTTGTTTTGTTTTTTAAAAGAACCTTTTCACTTCAGATGAAGGATTGCAGGTACTGTCCTACATGGATTTTTGTCACTATTTTTTGAGTGATCAAATTGACCTGTTATTTTATAATATCCCTAGTAAATGATTCAATAAATATTTATTAAGCACCTACTATGTGCCAGGTATTGAGTAAGTGCTAGGGATTAAAAAAGAGGCAAAAGATAGTCTCTGCTCTAAAGGAGCTTACAATATAATAGGAGAGAAAACAGGCAAACAAATACATACAAAGCAAGTTTACACAGAAGAAATAGGAAATAAGTGACAGAGAGAAAGCACTAGAATTAAGAGGGCTAGGAAGGTTTCCTGTAGAAGATAGGTTTTTAGTTGGGACTTAAAGGAAGTCGGGGGGGGGGGAGTTAGCAGACAGAGGGGTCCTTACTGTATTTTCCATGTTCCACTATCCACTTTTATAGCCAGGAAATGTATTTACTAAATCCTTCAATATTTTTCTAATATCCTCAGATTCACACCTAGGGTTTATTCCAAATATAAATATTCCCCTCTGGATGTTAATGGCCATTAAATGGCAATTCATTTCATATTCAATACCCAAAGTTTAATAATATTATAATGGCAATTCTTGAGTCAGTTAGGTGGCACTGTGGCCAGGCTTGGAGTCAGAAAGACTCATCTTCCTGAGTTCAAATCTGGCTTCAGACACTTCCTAGCTGTCTGACCCTGGGCAAGTTATGTAACCTCATTTGCCTCAGTTTCCTCATCTATAAGAAGGAAATGGTAAACCACTCCAATATCTTTGCCAAGAAAACCCCAAATGGAGTCATGTAAAATCAGATACAACCACAAACTACTGAACAACAACATGGACAATTCTTAACCAGTAAAAGTATAAAATGACCTAGTCATGTTATCTTTTTTTTTTTTTAAAGGGGGGAAGGCAGGGCAATTGTGTTAAGTGACTTGCCCAAGGTCACACAGCTAGTAAGTGTGTCAGGTATCTGAAGCCAGATTTGAACTCAGGTCCTCTTGACTCCAGGGCCGGTGCTCTGCTCACTGTGCCACCCAGCTCCCTCCATCATGCTATCTTTCAATCATTCTCCCTAACTCATTAGTCAAGATGGGAGAGTTAGGATATTTCTGAATACCAATTTCAACCTCCAGATTCTCCCTCTACCTCTATGATTCAAACTTCTCTTGAGGTTCACTCAATCTGTGTTTAACATCCAACCTTAGATTCTGTTGGCTGTTGTCTATTGACTTCTGTGACACTCTCCTTCTTTCAACAGTAATACTGTAAAGCTTTGTTCTAAGAAACTGATGTGTATGTATGCATACAACACATATTTAAATATAGTGCACGAATGCACATCCATGTGAGTACATATACATGTGTATTGGCAAGTATGGGTACATTTATGTTTTTATGTCTGTATACATGTAAATAACTGATAAAATCTTTAAGAGACTATTAGTGGAATCTGAACCATCGATTACTTTCCTTATCAGTCTAGCCTTTAACCCCAAGGCCCTTTTAAACTAATTTCTGAGCTTTGAGTGATATGAAGAACATAAACACCTTTAGGGCAATAGCAATTTCATTTTGTGCATGTGTGTTTGTCTTTATAGCTCCAGTTGTAATAAAGTAATAAAGTGTAATAAAGTACACACAATAAATGTGTGTGTAGTGTGTATATATACATATAAATATATACGTATGTGTGTATGCATGCATACGTATATGTATCTATATGGAAAGAGAGAAGGGTTAGGGTGGGGGATAGACAGATAGATGAATAGATGGATGGATATAAACATCTAGGTTTACCAGGGAGGATTTTGCCACTAATTTTAGGCTGAAATGTTTTAGAATGCTAAGCACAAAATAAAAGTTCACCAAAGGGAGGAGACTGAATGAAATGATAGATTATTCCCATCATATATTCCAATCAATATTGTCTCCTGAACAGTATGCTAGAAATTTTTGGGGTCCAAGAGAGAATGCAAACTTGTCTTGCTGTTACCTAATACAATTGAAATTATTCCCTCTAGTAATGTTTACTGCTTAGTATTTAACTCTCTGCAGTGGATGACTAGTTTCCTGTATCTTATTACATATTTGGTAGAGCATAAACCTGCTTTGAAATATTGACTCCTGACTAAAACTATTTTCCAAGGAGTAGGGTTAGCATAGCGTAACACCTCACACTAATTCTTCGTCAAAGAACGTATGCTTCAGCCAGACTATATCGGTCTCCATTTATTTGGACATGTTCTATGTTTTCTTTCCTCTGTTCCTTTTCTCACTCTGTTCTAGAACATTATCACCACCACAAGCCATTTCCTACCCTCTCCTCCCTCTAACTACTGAGACTGGCCTCTTCTCCTTCAAGGGCCGGTTCAAATGTTGTTTCCCCCATACAACTTTTCCTCTCCCTCCCTACACCCAGTGAAAAGCAAACTATTAAAAATATAAAGCTCTAGCTATGGAAGGATATCTTAGCAGTCATCTAGTTCAATCTCTTCATTTTACAGATTTGGAAATAGATGTAAATCACCTGGTGATTTCTACAGAGAAGTATTACCCTGTCATTTCTGCTTTTTTTCTTTCATAGAGCCTTAGCTCTAGAGCAAAGGCCTTAGAGTCTGTGTAATACAACCCTCTCGTTGTACAGATGAAGAAATGAGGCCCAAGGAAGTGAGGCCACTTGCCTAAGGGTCACAGAGGCAAGCACCAGAGTGAGCACTTATCACTTACTTTGATAATATTTCACAACAACCACAGATCTGAGTAGTAGAGTACAGGTGGCTTCTTCAGTGCTTTAGTAAGGATCTATGATCTAATCGTTGTGGATCATCATTCAGTCAATAGAGATCTTACCCTTGTTCTTTAGTTGATGGACCTTGTGAGTTACGTAGGTTAAAAATCCTCTTCAATACTCCTACAGCATGCAATTTTATATTAATTTTCTGAACTTAACAAAATATAATTTATGTTATACTTCTGTGTGTGTTTCATCTTTCCAACTTGTTCTATGCTCTGAGCAGGAACTCAAAACCAATGTGGTTCTGAATATTGTATGTTGTAACAATATCATTTATGATTGAGTGTTGTGTCTGTCTTAGGGTAGGCTATTATCATTCCTTCCTGAAATAATTTAATTATTTTGTCTACTTAAAAACCCATTAATAGTCATATGAATCCCTGGCAATTGGCATATTTGTCAGCAAGCATGCTCGGGTGTTCCCCAAACAAAAACACAAAGCCTATCCCTGACAACTCTATATGCCGTCCAGAACTAAACAATTTCTTTCCACTGCATGGTGTATACACAGGGCATAGGATTTGTAGTCAGAAGGTTCAGATTCTAGGTCTTCTATTTAGTATCTTTGTGGCTTTGGGCAAATCATCTCATCTCTCTGAGACTCATTTTTTTTTTTCCATTTTGTAAAATGAGAGAATTAGAATGGTGAATCTCAAAGTCTCCCTACAGTGGTATAAATTCTTGATCCTATGATTCTCCTTTGCCAAAATAGTTGACAAAATTACCTATATCCAATGTTTCTACTTCCCCATCATCCGCTTCTCTAAAAGATTTTGTAATTTGGCTCCTAATGTCACTTCTGTTCTTTCAATGATCATCAGTAACTTCCTTATACCCTGTTTTGTTTTTTTTTAAATTTTTCTCTATGACCTCTATAGCATTTGATACTGTTCACCACTTGATTCTGTATATCATCTCTTTTCTTGGTTTAAGGGAAAACACCATTACCTGATCTCTCTTAAACACTGCTGCTTTTGTTTTATTGACTCTTCTTTGTCTTCCCAAGCCTTCATATACTGGGTATGCCTCAAAGTTCTGTCCCTGGCCTTCTATTTTTGTTTTGTTTTTTGGAGAGGGGAAGGCAGGGTAATTGGGGTTAAGTGACTTGCCCAAGGTCACACAGCTAATAAGTGTGTCAAGTGTCTGAGGCTGGATTTGAACTCAGGTCCTCCTGACTCCATGGCCCATGCTCTACTCATTGTACCACATAGCTGCCCTGGTCCCTGGCCTCCTAAGAGCAAGATTTCTGCTTTTGTCCTTAAGGAAAAAAACTGGGTTTAAATCCCAATTATGATCCTGACTAGTTTTATATTACTGACTGTGTCACTCAACCTATCTCAGCTGCATTTTCCTAATTTGAAAACTAGAAATAATAAGTTCAATATTCACCCTATAAGGTTGTTTCAAGGATCAAATGAGATAATATTTTCAAAGCACTTTACCAACTTTAAAGCAAAATATAGGGTACTTTCATTAGAGTGCTCATTCTTTTCATCTCATATGTGATAGACTTCACATAGAAATGATCATAGACAAGTATCTGGACTCAATATTATTCTTTTGTGTTTAATGTTGAGTAAACTTGCTCAGGTGGATAAAATGATTGCTCTAATTAAATAAAATTGCAGAAATATTAGAATATGTCCTAAAGGGTTACTGAAAACCTCTTTAGAACAACTCCAATAACAGAAAGGATGGTGGGAATGACATGTGCTTCATCTTGTTCCCACATAGCTTTGATTTGTCCTGCTATATTTGAGAGCTTTTCATTCTAGGTAGTCTGGAGGTTATAAATATTCAGTATGTTTGCATTTTTTAAAAATGTTGTTTTTGAGAAAGAAAGAATGAAGATAACAGAAAGAAAATCTGTGAAGAGATACAGATAGGGAGAGGAGAGGTAAAGATCATGATTTCTGCTTAGTTTGAAATTTCCTTGGCAAAGTCCAGTCTGAAGTCCCAAATCTCTAGTTACTGATGTGAGACAGGAGCTCTGGAGAGAGTCTGGAGCATCATATATAAATTAAAACAAAACAAATAAATGAATGGATGGATGGACAAATATATAGATATAAGTACATAGACAAATAAATAGATAAATAATATGTGTGTATGTATATATATCTTATATATCTCAAATATACACACACACCCATGTGATATATAACTTGTATAATTTGTATAGTGACAATAATTAGATTCATGGGAACTGAGGAAGTTACCAAATGCAAGTATATATTAAAAGAAAAGAATTAGGCCTAGAACAGAATCTTTTACCCACAGTTAGGGGACACAGCATGAGTGAAGAGTTGGCAAAGGAAACTGAAGAGACCAGATAGAAGAAAAACCAGGAAAGATTAGTGTCATAATAACCCATAGGAGAGAAAGTATCCAGGAAGAATTTTTTATGATCTTTGAAGAGAGAGAAACCACCTAAACAAACAAGATCGTATGTGATGCAACAATATGTTATACACCATATTTGTGGAAGCATGATGTCCAAAGACAGGATCAACCAAGATCATGGAACTCAAGAAATCAATGCAGTTCATCTCTCTTGAAAATAAATCATAAAAACAAATTGCCAGGAAAGTATCATAACAAGAGGACAATAAGAATCCAATTACCACCTGAAAGAAACCCCAAAATAAAAAGTCAGGAATATTATAGTCAATATCCAAAGCTGCCAGATCAAAGAGAAAATATTTCATGCAGCCAGAAAGAAAGAGTTCAAGTATTGAGGAATCGCATTTAGCTAAAATAGTAAAAGATTCCTGAGCACAGGTGATGATATTCCAAGAAATGGAAGATGTGGACCTAAAAGCAAAAATCCCAACACAATTAGGTAGAACCCTATAGGGGTAAATAGACAGTTTCCAAATGTTTTTTGATAAAAAAGACTGGATAGAAAGCAGGAAATACAAACATAGGAGTCAAAAAAAATAGAAAAAAAAGAA
>CM053622.1:287483238-287505510 GCA_028646595.1 Phalanger gymnotis | reverse complement strand
AAAGGTGGATATTCAATAATAAAGAGATGTTTAAAACACTCTTAAAAAGGAAAAGACCCGAAGTGATAATTTAATTCTCAAACAGGCGAGCAACAGAAATATAGAAGGGGTGAATGAATGCAGCAGCCAAGGAGAGCAACAGCAACAGAGTGACAGTAAAGGGACTAGTGAGGAACTTCTTTCTAAATATACACAAAAAATGAACCAATGAAAAGTTAAGTGAGCAGAACATGGTAATAGCAATATTGTATGATAATCAACTGTGAATGATTTAGCTATTCTCATCAATACAACGATCCAAGATAAATCTAAAGGATGTCTAATGAAAAATGTCATCCGTCTCCAGAGAAAGAACTGATGGAGTTTTAATTCAGATCAAAGCAGAATTTTTATTTTATTTTATTTTTCTCGGATTTTTTTACTTGTGTTTTTTCTGCAAAGTGACCAATAGGGAAATACGTGTTGTAGACTGCACATGTATTTATCTAACTATGTCATATTGCTATATTGCATATTATTATGCATTTATGTTATTCATATTGCATAACTATGTCAAATTGCTTGCCTTCCCAATGAGGGAAGAGGGGAAGGAGAAAGAGAATTTGGAACTCAAAAATTTTAAACACAAATGGTTTTTTTACATTTAACTGGAAAAAAATATAAAAAATAACCCAAACAAACAAACAAACATGCACAAAGACAAGTGTAAAGGCCAAAATCAGATAGAACTAATAGTGAAGAAATAGGCAATATGGACTGAAACTGGGGAAATCCTGACTACAGGTGAGTTAAAGTATTTTTTTGGTGGGGGAAGATGATGACCATCTGTGTTGGGTATATTCTAGGGAATTTGGTACTTGAAAAGATACTGATCCTACCTCATTTGAATGAGGGAGGATGGAAGTAACACCGGCACCTGAGAGTGGGAGGGCATGGACCCAGGGAAAGATTCTGAGTCAATTGGGGAAAAGAAGTAACTGGGCAGAGGTAACTAGAAATCAGAGATAGGCTGCATAATAAAGGATATGGTGGTAGGTGGATTCTACCTCAGGCCAGCGTCCTCTCTAACACCCACAGGGATTGGCATTGTTCTGGGATTGAGTCACAATGGAAAATGGGAATATGAGGGCCAAGTTCTATAAGAAAGTGCCAGAAATCAAACAGGAGGAGAACCCAGAATATGTTCCTCTGAAGTTTAGATTCCTTGAGGAATATGGAAAATAGAGAGAGACCAGATAATTATAGGGATAATGAATCAGAGAATTAAGCACTAGAAAAGACAGAGAGGATAGATATTGATGAGAATAAGAGAAACTGGCTCTGGAAAAGGGTGAAAAAAATGAAAAATTTAAAGCTTATGAAAAGAACTAGGTAAATGGGAGGAGAGAAAGGGGAAATCTACTTGAATGAGAAGGGAAAAAATGGGCATGTGTGGAGAATTTAATAGCTATATAAAAGTAAGAAAGAAAAATGAACTAATAAGCAAAATCTCAAAGGGAGAGGGGTAACAAATAGAAGATAAGGATAAAGGGTAGAGGAGAAGATATCAAGTGGGAATATGGCTACCTTAAAAAGCTAAGGTGACTGAGAACAAGTGGACAGATAGACAGGTAGGAGGAGAATGAGGAAAGTGCAGTGTCACCAAAACCTAGAGCCAAGAGAGTATGAAGGAGAAGATAGAGAACATTCTCACTCTATTGATTGAGGAATGGCTAAATAAGTCATTACAAATGTAATAGAATATTATTGGGTTATAAGACCCTATGAATATAAAGAAGTATGGAAGGACTTTTGAATTGATGAAAAGTGAAGTCAATTCAAACAAGAACAAAATATACACAATGACTATGCTAACACAAACAGGGGATAAAAAGAACAAGTGAAACCAAATGCTGCACAATTATAATGTGCAACCTTCGACCTAAAGAAGACATTTGAGAAGATCCCTCATCGATTTTTTAGATAATTTGGTGACTGTGGAAAACTGCATGTGTTGTCAGATTTTTTTCAATATGTTGCTTAAATTTGAACTTGTCTTTCCCCTTTTTCAAATTCTTTGCTATAAGAGATAGCTGTTATAGAGGAGTGTGGGGAGGGAAAACAATTGGGATAAAGAAGGTGATACAAATCATGTAGAAATATATCAATAAAATTTGGTTTGAAATAATGAAAAGGCTCATAGCATTATGAATCGAGAGTTGAAAGGGAAATCAAAGGCCGTGCAGGCCATCTCCCTCATTTTACAGATCAGAAAACTGAAATCAAGCAAGAATAAGTAACTCCCCCAAGGTCACACAAGTAGAAAATGTCAGAACCAGGAAAATGTAGTAAATGACTATCAACATAAACAGTAACAGTAAAACAAAATAAAACAAACAAGCAAAAATTACAACTTGAACTCTTTTTACTTATAAGGATCAAGCTTGGTCCCCAGCAAAGAACTGAGAAAACAGATCCTACTCCTTTACTGAAGAGGTAAAGTATTTATGAAGGTGAAATGGTACATATGCTATCAAACATAGTCCATGTATTAGTTTTGTTTAGTTTGCTTTGGAAATTTTTTTTTTCAGTCTTTGTCACAAGAGACAGCTCAATGGATAGGGGAATGGAGAACAATATATTCACAAATCAATGTGATATAAAACCAAAAAGTATCAATATACATATGATATTTTTAAGAGGTTGACATTCAGTTCTTCTATTCTATAGAGAGAATGTCGAGGTACACGATTTTACAGAAACTTATGAGGCTAAATGTACCTCCTTGTAGTAAGATATATAATTAATCTTATTTTCCCATACTTTTAATGTATTTTTATGCACAATTGGGGGTTTTAGATTTTATTGTTGAATATCTTCTTGTAGATTGTTCTCTGTGAATTACTGGCTCTTTTAAAAAATATTCTTCTTTCTCTGTTCTATTGCCCTCTGTGATAACTGTCTTAATAGATACTGCCATCATTACCATCTAGAGAAATCTTTCATTCACATTTTCATTTCATGTGATTGCATGTTGGGTACTTTACAAAGTTAAACATATAGAACTTGTCCTTATTATTTAGGGTTTTACCATTAAAGGCAGTCACACTGGGACAAACACCTATAAAACCATAGAAGTAACTGTGTGCAGCATAGTTGAAACATTCAATGGTTACAAAAATGGACAGCTGAGCAATCAGGCTTGAATTTAGAAGCAAATTTTAAATCCTGCTGTATTATTTTCTACTGTTATATATCTGAAAAAATACGTAAGAAAGATTCTTGAGAAGTGCATCCCATTACTGTAAATTCTACTCAGATTGTGATAGGGATTAGCATGAATCAAACCCAAGCCCTCTTCTCTATGTGGAACAGCAAACTTTTTACTGTAGCCTCATTTCCACTAATCTGGGGCTGCTCTGTGATCTTTGATCACACCAAGTATTACAGATGGAAAAGCACTATTTTCAAATCCCCAATGTGTTTCTAGCTGCCAATAAAATCCTTTTAAGTGTCAGAAGCAATTGCTCTGGTTTGTACTTATGCTACTAGCCATAGCAGCCCCTCTAAAGCAGAATAAAAGAGACATAAATACAGTTCAGAATTATTCAGCCACAGTCACCCTGACTTTGAAATGTTGAGGGATTCGTTTAGGGAAAGGTGTGACTTGCGTTTCATTGGGGGAGGGAGAGGGCATTAAAGGATAATGTAATGAACCTGCGTAGGGGTCATGAGTTATGCTTTGTTTTGTTTTTGAAAGCACCCAGTAAAACACTTGCCTTCCCACACTTGTAAATTATGCCCCTCATTGCAATATGTTAAGCATTTGAATATTTAGAAGTATTTGAATAGAGCATGCTATTCTGTTTTTCTTAAATGTTCCTCATGAATACACACTCTGCCCCATAAATTATATCTGAAGATAGGCCACTATAACTAATGTAATAGACTAGGAGGTAAAATGGAGCACAATTCCCTAAACTCAATAAAATAAGCAATTACTCTTGTTATCTGAATGGCTCTGTCAATGGCAAAGTTGTCTGTGTCATAACAGAATCTAACAAACCCTGTTGCCTTTAAGCATCAAAGGCTCTGGCCTTATTATCTATCTAAGATGTGCATGTATAATCAGCTTCTCCAACAAATGAAGAAGTGTCTCTGGCAAAATATAAAATGGTGATAAACTATGGCCAAATGATTAATTCACAGAAATTCTCCATCACACAGCAACGACATATGCCCATCTCCTCTGTTATCCCCTCAGAGATTTTCATACTAAACGTATGTGCATATTTTTCATGGCTACTGATATTTGAATTGCAGCCGGCTCCCATGCAGAACATGAAACACTTCAAACTGCATAATGCCAACTAAATTATAAATTCTCCAGTGGCCTGAGGTAGCAATGGCCATAATAATGAGTGTGCTTAAGTGGTTTGTGTAGAATTTTTTCCCCTTTAACTTTCATGCCCTGACTTGCCAGGTTGTGTGATGTGTGTGTGTGCGTGTGTGTGTGTATATGTGCACATGTGAATGCACACACATGCATAGATAACTTTCTTAGAGATTGGTTTGTGAATCATAACAACAATTTGTCTTGGGGAAAATAAATAAATATGTCACCTAAAAAAAAGGGAGCAGAAGATATAGGGAAAAAGCAGCTAAGGCATTCATGACCAATTTAGAATTGCAGTCAGTTGTTTGGCATCTCTTTACACCTCTCATAATCACACTTTCCTTGTCTTTTAGGTATTAAACATTTTGGAAACTTACATGATGTTGCTGTTTACCACAGGTAAAATTCATATACATAAAAATAACAAAAAGTGCCCTGCATTCTGTAGGATTTCATATTTCCTTAAAACAGATTCTAAATTGTTGTTTTCCCTGAAAAGGAAAAGTAAGCAATGGTAGCATCAATAGAAATTTCTGCTGATTCAGTAACAAAAAACAATCCCAAATGTTCCTGTCCAGGAATTTCCTTACGGTTTGGAAAGAAGTGATCGATTTGATGACAACTATTTATCCTGCTACCAAATAAGGCAAAATAAACCATCATGGTTTAAGAAGGTTCTCAGGCATAGTTAAAGTTGTTTTTTTTTTTTTCAGATAAATATATTGCTGGGAAGATCTCGCTCCAAACTCAGAAAAAACATTAGGTGAGCCACAGGGCAACGGAAAGATATACTATAAGTAAGCTATAACATCTTATTAACAATGAAATGTATGCCAGAAATAGTAGGAAAAGACACCATCAGCACTATGCATAACTAAAAATAGGAGGTGAACCAGCCAGGTAGTCAGAGTAAGAAATAGGAGATGTATAACCTGGTTTGGGCAGTGCTTTCCATGAAAGAATAGAGAAGTACATTATATTTCACAGATGAACAAATGGGTTCTGAGTGATTGAGATTTGCTCATGATCTTATAGCTAATAAGATCTGAGGCAGGATTTGAACGGAGGTCTCCTGATGCCAGATTGCACCTCCTTTTCAGTATTCCATGGTAACTCAAGTAATCAGGACCTAATATAAAGTGGTCATTGAAATAATTTCTTACATTTCATTCCTTATGGATGGTTTTCTTTATGGTGATTAGACAAATTAAATGCAGACAGGATCATAACCAGTAGGTTAGGCACCAAAAGTGAACCTTTTTTGGTCATAACACCTCATGAAGACTATTATATCTATAAAGGGATTGAGGAGTTGTTCTGCATCACTAAAGAGAATATTAATACCAAAGACTTCATATATTGCAATAATAATAAAATCATTGACCAGTACCATAGCCCTTAAAACCCTTTTAAATTAAAAGAAAGGATAATAGCAGCACAGCAGCTTATCTCTGAACTTTTTCAACCTGAACTCCCTCCAAAAAATTAGAATCCAAATCCATAACAATGATATTGATAACATTAATAATTGTTTTCATTATGCACTAACGCTGTATCTTAACACCTGGAAATAAATATTACCATTAACATCATATTAAAATGAAATGATCTCATATTGACTTTTTGTCAACGAGACCCTGAGCTTCAAGGTCCACAAGAATATATTTAAGATCGGTTTTGGGCAAACATAAAACAACGACGATAACAACAAAAACCACAACCTTCATCTTTAAATCCAGATGGGATAAATTGAGAACAGAAATCAAGGAGTTACTTAGGAGGGGAAGCCAAAAAACCTGACATCACTGAAAACCTTCAGTTAATATCAACTTCGTAAGTTCTAGCTAATAATTAGGCAGATGACAAACAGTACCTGTATCTCAAATGTCGCTTGATGGGGGATGGGCACATCGTTTGGAAAAGCCCTTTGGGAATTTGATGATTTCCATTGCTGTGTTAAGTAAACCAAAGCAGAGTAATTAAAAATATTTGGCATTTTTTTTCTGACTAGCATGAACAATTATATTTTTCCACATTTGATTGATAATTTAAAAATATTTTGGTATTGAACATACAATATACACAATGGCGTTTATAATGCAAAGGACCAAAGGAAAGCTGAACCATCACCTGGAGTAAAGGAACAAAAGCAAAAACAAGCAAAAACTTGAACCTCATATTACTTGATTAAATGCAACAAAAAATAAATACAGAATACAGAATACAGAAAATAAAAAAAGAAAGTGTCTGAAATTGTAGATATCCTCATTCAACAATTGGAAGCAAAAGTCAAAAGGGTTAAGTGCACAATAAAAGGTATCAAAGCTATGCAAAGACATACTCACAATTTGCCATAAGTTAAAATCTTTACTATAAAGGCTTGGAAAGCAAAGACATTATAGGAAAGAGAGAACCTCTAAAGTGTGAAAAAGAAGATTTCTTGTCATCTATTTGGTGGCACCCATTCCACAAAATGAAAGACATATTAGATCAAATAAGAAACAGAAAACTTATATATTTAATATAATGAATTGTTAATATAATGACTGAACAGTAGCATCAGGGAAGGTGAGCCAAATTCTGGCCTATTTGCAAAACTGGAAAGTTATGGGCCTAGATATCACTCATAAATTGTTGGGCCAAACATTTCACAGTAGCACAGTAGTGCAGTAGCACATGAATTACCACCAAAACTTTACCAGCTTCCTCTCAAATGGAAGCCTGATCCCACCAATCTTCACCGAAGGCATAACACATAAATAAACTAGATGAGAAAGCCATTGTTTCCTCACAATATAAGCCAGTTATTTTTATGGACTTCACACAAAAATTCATATATTGTGTCACTCTCAAAATTCTGTAAAGACTTACAAGTAAAAATATATATTGGCCGAGCAATTTTTAAAAGTGAGCCAAAAAACCCTAAATATATAAAAAAGCAACTCATTATTAACTTCATAATCATAGAATGTGCTGAATGAAAGCACTGCAGCATTTATGCCACCTTTATAGATTACTGCAAAGCCTTTGGCTCAGTTCCTCACAAATGCCTTATTCACAGAAATAGGAAATGTGCAAAATAGACCCAAATAAAATGATACTGCTGGAGCATTTGATATAGAGATGGAAAATCGGCATAGCTTAAATAATGTCAAGAACAAGTAATATAAAACATGGCATATTTCATGAATACAGTGCATGCCTAAATCCTAATGTATCCTAATTAGAACTGAATATGGCTTTCAGGAGAAAGAGGTACTCTCACAAAAACTTATTAATCACTTTGGGTAAGTGGATGACATTATATCATGGGAAAACACTGAAAAACACATTGCTTAGTTTTGTCTTATGCTTTCTGTATATCTCAGGATCATTTGGGCTCAATAAATATAAAAGTCTTAATGACTGACAACAGAGATTGGCAATTTTGAACTTGAATTCATAAGTCAAATAGAATCGAAGAACAAAGTGATCCTTTCAAATACCACAGTGTTTTCTAAGCAAGATAGAGCAGGAGCAAAGTTGTCAGGGATAAAAAACAGAACAAAACCACAGTTGTGTTTGTGTCAAGGTGCTGCCATGCTTAAGACAGGTCCCAAGGGAAGCCCTTATTTAGAGAAAATAAGATGTTTACTTTGCCAGTCATCATGTACAACTTTTTAATCTATGCTCTATTGTATTTTTATTTGTTTTGTTAATTTCCCAAGTACATTTTTTTTTGCAGGGAAAAGGAGAGCAATTGGGATTAAGTGACTTGCCCAAGGTCACACAGCTAGTAAATGTGTCAAGTGTCTGAGGCTGTATTTGAACTCAGATCCTCCTGACTCCAGGACCGGTGGTCTACTCACTGTACCACCTTTTTTTTTAATTAAGATGTTTTTTTTTTTTATTTTTAGTTTATAACACTCAGTTCTGCATGTTTTTGGGGTCCAGATTTTCTTCCTCTCCCTCCCCTCTTCTCTCCCCACCCCCGAGACATCAGGGAATCCAACATGTCTTCTATATATACCTTCACAATAAACTTATTTACACAATAGTGAAATTGTAAAGGAGAATTATGACCAATGGAATGAGTCATGAGAAAAAAGAAACAAAACCAAAAGAAAAAGAGAGAAAAAAGAGAAAATAGTTTGTCTCACTCTGCATTCAGACTCCGTAGTTCTTTCTCTGGCTGTAGATAGCTCTTTCCATCATGATTCCTTTGGAGTTGTCTTTGAACCTTGTATTGCCGAGAAGAGCCAAATCTCTAGAAGTTAGTCATCACAGAATCAATATATCTGTGGTTGTGTACAATGTTCTTCTGCTTCTGCTTCTCTCACTCAGCATCAGATCATGTAGGTCTTTTCAGGTTATTATGAAGTCCGTATGTTCCCCATTTCTTATAGCACAATGGTATTCCATTACATTCATATACCACAACTTGTTTAGCCATTCCCCAATTGATGGGCATCCCCTCGATTTCCAATTCTTTGCTCCTACAAAAAGAGCTCCTATAAGTATATTTGTACATAGGAAATCTCTTTGGGATACAGCCCTAGAAGTGGTATTGCTGGGCCAAAGGATATGGACATTGTTATAGTCCTTCGGGGATAGTTCCAAATTGCTCTCCGGAATGGCTGGATCAGTTCACAACTCCACCAACAATATAACAGTGTTCCAATTTTCCCACATCCTCTCCAGCATTTATCATTTTCCTGTTTTGTCATGTTAGTCAATCTGATGACAAGAGAGATGTGGTACCTAAGAGTTGTTTTGATTTGCATTTCTCTAATCAATAGTGATTTAGAGCATTTATTCCACACGCCTAAAGATAACTTTAATTAAAAACTGCCTGTTCGTATCCTTTGACCATTCCTCAATTGAGGAATGGCTTGTATTCCTATAAATTTGGCTCAGTTCCCTATATATTTTAGATATGAGACCTTTATCACATTCACTGGTCGTAAAGACTTCCTCCCAATTTTCTGCTTCCTTCCCAATCTTTCTTGCATTGGCTTTTTTTTATACAAAACTTTTCAGTTTAACTTAATCAAAATTATCCATTTTGCATTTTATAATGCTCTCTGTCTCTTGTTGTGTCATGAATTCTTTTCTTTCCCATAAGTCTGATAGGTAAACTATTCCTTGCTCTTCCAAATTGCTTATAGTGTCAGCCTTTAACACTAAATCATGAACCCATTTTGACTTTGTTTTGGTATATACAAGGTAAGATATTGCTCTATACCCAGTTTTTGCCCTACCATTTTCCAATTTTCCCAGCAGTTTTTGTGAAATAGTGAATTCTTAGCTCAGAAGCTGGATTCTTTGGGTTTATCAAAGAGTAGATTGCTATAGTCATTGACTTCTGCATCTTGTGTACCTAACTCATTCCACTGATCCACCACTCTGTTTCTTAGCCAGTACTAAGTAGTTTTGATGACTGCTGCTTTATAGTACAGTTTAATATCTGGTAGGGCTAGGCCACCTTCCCAAGCATTTCTTTTCATTAATTTCCTAGATATTCTGGACCTCTTGTTCTCACAGATTAATTTGTTATTATTTTATCAAGCTCTGTAAAGTAATATTTTGTTAGTTTAGTATTACCCTGAATAAGTAAATTAATTTAGGTAAAATTGTCATTTTTATTATATTAGCTTGGCCTAGCCATGATCAACTGATGTTTTTTCCATTTACTTAGATCAGATTTTATTTGCATGAAAAGTGTTTCATAATTATGTTCATATAGGCTCTGGGTTTGTCTTGGCAAGTAGACTCCCAAATATTTTATAGTGTCTACAGTAACTTTAAATAGAATTTCTCTTTCTATTCATGCACAATTTTTCAACAGTACCAAGGGTGACAACACAGTTAGAGAGTATTGAATTTTTAAAAACCCTGTAAAATATCAATGAAACATAGGTTCCATTACCCTAGAGTGGATATAGAAATATTAACACTTCTCGTCAAAAAGGAGGAATATTGGGCCCTGCCCCTCGGAGGCCTGGCTCTGCTGTGTGAATCTCAGCTTTGCCTTCATGGAATCTAGACTTCCACATAATTTCCCAGACATCTCCATACCCTACTGCCACATAAACACCACTTTTCAGAGGACTGGTAAAAACCAATGGTACATGCCGTTAGCCTGATTTACTGTAATGGTAATGGTTTGTTTCTAAGAAATGATGCTAAGACCCACGAGTGGAAACAAAAATCCATCTACATGAATTCAACCAGATATAAGGTGACAAAGCTTCAAATGGCTTTGTTATGGAGATTGCTTAATAAAAAAGACAGGATTTACCATAGCAATATTACACCAGGTCATTGTTACCAGAAATTACAGAAAGGTCATCCTCAGAAAGCCTGGAAAAATTTATTGGTATGGATTTGGTGAGAAATTAGTTCTAAGACTTTGTGATTCAAAAACCTGATGAGAAAGTGAATGTTGTCAATTTCCTTTTTTCCTACCTTTGTTTTCTTTTCCAATAACAATCTCTTCAGTGCCTGCTGAGGGTTGGATTCTGTTAGCCTATGGACAGCAGGAATAATAGAAGGGAGGGCCTAGGAAAAAACAGAAGGACACTAGCAAGTACATGTTGGACCTACAGAGAACTAACTGGACAAAGAGGAGGGCTGAATGCCTTTTGGAAACTATTTGCCAAAAAGATTTACTATCTTATATCTGAGTATTACAAAATGATTCTATCAAATGTCTGTGACTCACTTTCAGGATTTGGACCCAACAAGCTTCTTATGCTGAATCCTAGGATTCGATGGTTATTTTATAGTCCTATGTGAGACATTTTTGGATCGGTATGGTTGCCTGGACCAGTGATTTCATTAATATGGCAAAGCAGTATGGGAACCTTCTTCACTGATCAACAATTCATTAGTAACTTACAGTCTTAGCGGTTAAATGACATTCACATATTAAGACTACCAGTACATGTGGGAGACAGGACTTGAACTCAGGGCTTCCTGACCGTAAAAGAATGCGAAAGAAGCCCAAGCAAAACTGGTCCCAATCTCAGCATAACCACATACATACCACATACAGCACTGGACTCCTGTAATCTGTGCATGAGGAATTTAAGTCATACAAAACCTTGAAAAAAAACAGAGAAAACGAAAGAAAACAAATTTGTACATAAGACTTCTCAGCATATTCCCTGCTAACCAACAGCATCCCTCCCTCCACCTTCCCACCCCCCCCAATGAAAAAAGATATCCTATCAGTAATGACAAGCAATGTTCTTTATTCCATTACAGACATCAATGAAAGTTCTATAGTAGATACCAGGGATAGAAGAGAAACTAGTGGGTTTGAGAACTGGAATCCCCAGAGAAAAGTTGAAAATATTTGAAATGATCTGGGAGTACAGAAATAACAAAACTTGGCACTTAACAACATTTAGTTGAAATAGCCACCAGATGGCACATGTGGACACAACTCTATTCCATTCTAACCTTAAATAACTGGAGAGAATAAAGCAATAATGAATATTGCTCACTTTAAGAAAATGCTGTATTTGGAATCTGAACCTATAAAGTGAAATGTCAGTCCATCGATAAATTCATTAGATGCCTACTATTGCTAGATGCTGTACTAAGGGCTGGAGATAAAAAAGAAAAGGCAAAAATAGTCCCCACCCTCAAGGAGTTCACAATCTAAAAGTGAAAAAAAAAACACTGAAGAGGAAATAGCAGAGAAAATGAACTAGAATTAAGGGGAGTTAGGAAAAGCGTCCTGTCAAAAGTGGGATTTTAACTGGGTTGTGAAGAAAGCCAGGGAAGCCAGGAAGCAGAGCAGACTATGGAGAGTATCCAGTCATGGCGGGTATCCGGTGTCTGGTCCTGAGAATTGGAGGCTCCTATGCTAAGAACAGCAAGGGAGCTAGTGTCATTGGATCTAAGAGTACATGGAGGGGCTTCCGGGTTTAATGTGTAAAAAGACTAGAAAGTTGGAGGGGAGGGGGCAGTTTAGCAAGGGTTTTGAATACCAAACACAGAACTTTATCTGATTCTAGAAGTGATAGGGAGACACTGGAGTTTAGTGTAAAGATTACTGGGACTCAGATCAGATGATGCCTACTAGCATTTGCATTATTCTCTTCTGCAGGTACCTAAACATTGTGGCTAAATCTTGCTCTGGCCTAGAAAGTTGAAAGTTGTGGCCTCTTGGAGGCTCTATACACGATATCAGAGCTTTTTAAGTGACTTTATTGGGCCTATCCTCTACTGTCCTGCAGTCCTTCTGCCACTGAATGGTAGAACTCTGTTAAAATGCATTGACACTACTAAGTCTTTATAGCAATCTGGAGGGAGGGGGAGTCAGAATTTCCTCTTTTGCTACCCCTGCAATCTGGTTCACTAACTTCATGGCATTCAGACATGGTTCTGATAGTGGAGGAAGACTTTAATTTCAATACCACTTTTGTAAAATCTTTGCAATAACATAATTTTAAATGATTTTCTTCAATTTTTAATCCTCTTCACTGCTAGAGATAATGACAGTAATAAGAGATTATGTGATGTCAGAAGGTACAGGGTTCGAGACTTGGAATCAGGAAGATTTAGTTCAAGAATCAAGAATCGCTCCTTCCTCATCATCACACCCCAGACAAACTGGCTTCCTTTAAGTCTCAGATTCAGGAAGAAGACTTTTTCTGGTCCCCTTCAATCTTAGTGCCTCACCCCTCCACTGAGATTACTCCCATTTGACTCTGTAGATGTCTTGTTTGTATATATTCGTGTGCTGTCTTTCCCATTAGATTGTAAACTTCTTGAGAGTAGTGCCTGTTTTGTTTTGTTTGTTTTTCTACCTTCTTTGTATCTTTGGGATACAGTACTGGTATTGCTGGGTCAAAGAGTATGTACAGTTTTATAGCCCTTTGGGTACAGTTGCAAATTGGTCTACAGAATGGTAGGATCAGTTCACAACTGGACCAATAATGTATTAATGTACATATTTTTCCACATCCCCTTTATCGTCTTTCATGTAAGCCAATCTGATTAGTCTATTTCTTAACCAGTACCATATTGTTTTGATGATTACCACTTTGTAATATAGTTTGAAATCTAATAATATTAGGCCACCTGCTTTCACATTTTCTTCTATTCAGTTTATATTCTTAAACTTTTGTTCTTCTAGATGAATTTTATTATTTTTTTCTAAGTCCATACAATAATTCTTTGGTAGTTAGATTGGTATGACATATTAAGTAAATTTATTTAGGCTGAATTTTTTTTTATTATATTGGCTAAGTCTTCCCATGAGCAATTAATATTCTTCCAATTATTTAGATAGATTTATTTGGGTGAAAAGTTTTTGTAATCATGGTCATATAATCCCTGGGTTTGACTTACCAAATAGACACCTGATTATTTCATACTGTGCAGTGTTACTTTAAGTGGAATTTCTCTTTCTACCCCTTCCTACTGAGCTCTGTTGGTAGTATATAAAAGGTTGATGATTTATGTGGGTTTACTTTATATCCTGCAACTTTACTAAAGTTGTTAATTATTTCGAATTTTTAGTTGATTTTCTAGGGTTCTTTAAGCATACCATCATATCATTTGCAAAGAGTGATGGTTTTGTTTCCTCTTTGTCTATGCTTATTCCTTAAATTTCTTTCTTTTTTGTCTCAATGCTGTATGTAGAATTTCTAGCACAACACTGAACAACAATGATGATAACAAATATATCCTTGCTTCACCCCTGTCTTATTGTTAAAGATTTTAGTTCATATCCATTACAAATATAATCCTTTTTCTAGATGAGAAAACTGAGAAAGGGAGGTTAAATGTTGTTTCTATGATCAGTCATACAGTTAGTAAATAGTAGAGATGTGATCAAAGCAGCCATGCTTTCCTGGCTCATTAGTATAGCACCTAGTCCACTATCCCAGGTCATTAGGCCTTGTATGCTTAATGGTTCTGTTATCATGGAAGTTTGTATATTATAATTCTAACAAACCCCATAGTTGATAAAATAAGTGAATGCAAAGTTTTATCTCTCTTCTTTCAAATCAGGACCAGACTGGCAAAACCCTCAAGTTTATAACTCTATTGAGGAAACTGTTATATGGACTTGAAGATTATTAGAGGAGTTTAAAAAGTGTAGGGGCAGCTAGGTGGCACAGTGAAAAAAGAGCCTTAGCCTGGAGTCGGGAAGATCATTCAAATCCAGTTTCAGGCATTTCTTAGCTGAAAAAGTCACTTAAACTTTGTCTACCTCAGTTTCCTTACCTGTAAAATGGGGATAACGTTAGTACATGGGGCAGCCAGGTGGCACCGTGGATAAAGCACCAGACCTGGGGTCAGAAGTCTCACCTTCCTGAATTCAAATCTGGCCTCAGAAACTTACTAGCTGTGTGACTCTGGACAAGTTACTTCGCCCTGTTTGTCTCAGTTTCCTCATCTGTAAAATGAGCTGGAGAAGGAAATGGCAAACCATTCTAGTAGTTTTGCCAAAAAAAAAAAAAAAACAAATGGGGTCATAAAGAGTGGGATATGACTGAAAAATGACTCAACAACAACAACAAATGGCACCTACATCAGAGAATTGTTATGAAGATCAAGTGAGATAGCTGTAAAAGAGTATAATGCCTGGTATGTAGTAAGTATTATAAAAATCTTAGTTGTTTATTGTTATTGCTGGGATACAACATTTGAAATAATAATTATTTAGCCCAACTTATTCCAAAAGAATAGATATAATAATAATATCATATTATTGATAATGTATTAATGTATGATTATTTATATTATATACATTATATATTTATTATCATATATCATATATAATAATATATTATTGATAATATATTATCATATATTGATAATAATATGATAATAAGATATCACAAATTTGTAAGAATGCTAAGGTAGATGAACCAAATAATATTATGTGGCAGCTTCTAGTAGGCTCAATTGGATGAATATAAAAATAAAATTGGAAGAGAGACAAAATATCGCTCTGTCTAACCCACAGAATAATTTGACTTACTATTTACTTGCAATGAAGATCAACAAAATATATCAAAAAAGAAATCCTATTTGCAATAAGAAAAATCATCAAATACTTGGAAGTTAACCTACCAAGAAATACAGAACCTATGCAATGACAACAACAACCATAAAATTATAATGACTAAGACAAAAGAAGGCCTAAATAATTGGAAGGACATTCAGCGTTTATGAGTGAGCTGGATTAATATAGTAAAAATGACAATACACCCAAAATTAATGTACATGTTCACTGCAATACCAATCACATCAAAACACTAAGTTGTTTATTCATAGAATTGAATAAAATCATAATGAAACGTATATGGAAAACAAACAAGCAAGACTATCAAAGGGCATTCTGTAAAAAAATAAATGCTGGTGAAGGTGGCCTTGTACTATCAAGTCTCCAACTATGTGACACTATTGTGCTACTTAATGCCTGTGGGACCTTTCGAAAGTCTCTTAACTGCTTAGTGGCCATTTCGTCCTTAGTAAAATGGAGCTGCACAGGATTACTTCGAGAGCTTCTTCATCTCTAGATCAAATCTTTGAGAAGACTCTCTAAAGTCAACACCTCTACTTCCTACCCTCTCACTTTCTTCCTAACTTTGCAGTCTGTCTTCTGATTTCAATCATTCAGCTAAAACTTTCACTCCAAAGTTACCAACGATCTCTTAGTTGCCAAATCCAATGACCTTTTCTCAGTCTTCATACTTCTTGATGCCTCTGCAGCCTTTTTACACTTTGACACGGACTGACAGTCAGTCATCCTTTTTTCCTTCATATCCTTTTCTATCTAGGCTTTTGTGACACTGTTCCCTCCTGGTTCTCCTCTGTGTATCTTACTGTACACTTACTGTGTTACTGTGGATTGGGCATAGACAAAGACTGGGTTATCATTCTAGCATCTAGAAAAACAATACCAAGTATTTCTCCTAGTGTTGCCAGGAGAGGAGGCCATAGCATCATGTATATCTGCACTGGAAAGAACTTCAGAGATCATCTTGTCTAGTCACCTAATTTTACACAAGAGGAAATTGAGGCCCAAAGAATGTCCATACCCAAGCTGCCTAGTAAAGGGCAGAGCTACGGTATGAAGCTAGCTGTTCCAACTCCAAATGAAGCATTTTTCCCACTGTCTCATGCCTGGGTTCACCTATTTTGCAGCTAGGTAGCACAGTACATAGAAAGCTGAATTTGGAGTTAGGAATGCAGCAGGTTCCCCACCTCTGGCCTAAATTAAAATCCAAGCTCAGACACTAATAGCTATGTAACCCTGGCAAGTCACTTCACTCTGTCTGCTTTAGTTTCTCCATCTGTAAAACTGGACTAATGATATCACCTATCTCCCAGGGTTGTTGTGATCAAATGAGGATATTTGCAAAGTGCTTAGCACAGGGCTTGGCATGTAGAAATAAATGCTTGGTACCTTCCCCCCTTCCCCAGAATTCAATTTCCACTAAGGTAATTATGTAGCCCCTAGTCTCTGAACACCCAAACATGCTAGCTAGAGGTCTGGGAACTTCATGAACTCACTCTTTAGTTCACCTTCCCCACTAGTTAAAATGGAAAACTGCACCCTATACTTTCCAGGAAGCATAAGGCTTTGTTGGTCCAAGAGTTAGGGGCAGGAGGGGAAGCTGAGCTTTAATGCACAGGGCTTGCTTCTTCAATATGGACAGAAAACCATCATGTCAATCTGATAATCTTCCCATCAAATTCTCCCTTTCTAAAATCTTTTGCTCTGGTCTGTCTTTTGTTTTTTATAACAATAACATTACTACACTGGTGGTAGGAGGAGACACTGGTAGTTTCCAGAGAATGATATACTAAGTATCTAGGAAAGCAGGTTTTTAAAAGCATATGTAGGATACCAGCCCCAGTAGACTTTGAGAAGGCAGAGAACAAGCAATCCATTGACAAAAGGTGTGGTGGAGTACTTACTGCTAAGAAAGGATGGAGAAAATCTATAAATTACGTTTGGCCTTGATTAATCATAGATTATGCTAAGAATGCACCTCTATAAAATAAGCTAGAGAGTGTATAGCCAGGGTTGACTTCCATAAGGCACAGAACACATATTCATTAGAGGCTGGAGATAAGGAAAAGCTTTAAAGGGTGGGAGAAATGCTAATTATATAAGGTGACTTCTGAACTTGATTAATAACCAAGTATGAGTAAATAGCAGGACAGAGACAAACTAGTGGTCAAATGCTTTCATTAGATGAGACAGCACCAAAAAATAAAATTAAATTAAAAAAAAAGGAAATCCAAATACAGGGTACATTTAGGCAAATGAATCTGGGAATATATTGTTTAAATACACTGAGTGTATTGAGAAAATTACATGGAAGAATCTTCCCAGGCTTAGCACACATAAATTCTAAATAAACTCTTTTAAATTATTTTCAACATTCTTTCTTGTTTCTGAGATACTTAAGACATTCAAGGAAAAAAAAATTCAAATTGAGATTTTTTGAAGGAATGCGTATTAAGCACTTACTACAAAGAAAGTACAGCATAAGGTCATGGGGATATAGAAACAAAATAGAACAATCTGTGGCCTCAAGGAACTTATATTGTCCTGGGAGATATAGCATGTACACATACACACATACACACACACAAAGAGTTGATCATACAGCCTATGAGATAATTCAATTGCTTATCGCTTGTTTATCCTGAAATTTAAATTTCTTCTAGTGAGTTCATTATTAGATGAGGTGATCTATCTTAACTGTGCAAGACATTTATCAGAAGTATTCTCTGATCATCTTGATGATTTTACATAGTGGTGAGCCCTTATAAGAGACTTTATATATTCTTAGAGATGTCATGAACATGAGCCCTGGCCTGGCATCTCCCAGAGGATGGATTTCACCAGTGGGGGCTGTTACCAAAATAAACTACTAGGCTAACACTGTCATATACTGTAATAGACTATTTGGGAAGAACCCATCCCTTCCGGCCTCTTTTTCTTTTTCCTGTCTTCCTGAAAGTTCAACAAAGCTAAGGACAGACCAAGGCCTTGGCAAGGACAGAGGATTGGAAGTGGGGGTGAAGACGTTAATAGTGGGCACGTGTGTTCTTGCCTCGATACCCAATAGGAGAGTTTCTCTGCAATGTCCAATTCCTGCCACCAGCCTCAGAGAGTCACTGACATAAGTGATCTCATTTATGTGGCACCTGCCAGCAAAAGAGCCATCATGTGGCCAAGCAG
This sequence comes from Phalanger gymnotis, assembly GCA_028646595.1. NCBI lineage: Eukaryota > Metazoa > Chordata > Mammalia > Diprotodontia > Phalangeridae > Phalanger > Phalanger gymnotis. The sequence goes on along the minus strand of CM053622.1, from coordinate 287,486,926 downwards.
CTAGAGTTGCTTCTCTAGAAGTCCCTAATCTGAAGGCCTCAGAATCTGGCCTTTAGTCAAGAAAAGAACATTTCCTAGATGGAGTTACTCCAGAAAGCATAAAAAGCAACATGACATACTGGGAAAGATGCTAAGCATGGAGTCAGGAGCCAGAGACATAGAGGCTGGGGGGTGGGGTGGGGGTATATTCCTACTTCCTAACACTTATGAGCTGTGTGAAAATGAGCTTCACTTTTTGGAGCCTCTTTTTCTCCATCTGAAAAATGGGGCTGGTAGTACCTGCCTCACAGAGGTATGATGAAGAAAATGCTTTGCAGAACTTAAAGTATTATATACATGTATTATGTGTAATGTGATTTGTCATTCTTATAACAATATTATCTTAAATATCTTTAATAATTTCAAGGAAAGAAGATAAGCACAATATCCTAATTACGTTGGCAGTGTTTTTAGTATATTAGAGAAACTTCTTCTTTAATATATGAGCAAGGAGAACATAATATCCAAAGCAAAATTATTATTCAAAGATATTTGTTAGTTAGAATTAGATAATGAAAGTTCAAACGCTGAATAAATTAGATCAATCAACCCTATTCAACCATTAATATTTGTTGCAGATGAGAATGAAGAGGGAAAAATGACAAAATTAAGAATCAATGGAATTATATGTTGATTATAGATTTATATTGTATACTCTAATATCTGATCATTTTGGATTTATCTAACCATGAAGTGCAGAATACCAGCATTCAGAACCACAATCATCTATTTTTTATATGTTAGACCCCCCAAAAACATTCATTTTTGACTTTCATAGTCCTCCTTTTATTGAGAATCTCGCTGCCAAAGGATGGCTTTTGGTTAAGAGAATACATGCCTTTATAGGGCCCAAAGATCTGATCTCTTTCCTTTTTTCCCTGATGCACTTACGCTGCTCCCCACTAGCTGTAGCATTTCTGCTAAGTAAGTACTGGAGTTGGGCCATTTGGGCCTGCTTCTTTCTCCAACTTAAGCCAAGACTGGCAAAGCTAACAATCATTGATTGATCTACTCTTGTCACAATTCCCAAACATTCTGCTCCACTGGATGCTGCCATTGGAGGTGGGGGAGAAAGAAATTCCTCATCACCCACTTGCCTCCTCTTGCTGAACTTTGCTATCCTCTAAGAGGTAGCTGTATCAAATGACTCCTTAGATATCTTTTCGTGATTTTGTAAAGGCTACCAAAGTTATGGTCCATTTTGCCCTTTAATTCCAGCAAACAAATTATTGAAGAACTTACTCATTTTTACTAAAGTAGTAAAGTATAAACACTCCTTGATACTTCCCTGAGACCTTAAACTTTGTTGTCTCTGTTATCTCATGTCCTGTTTTTTCAGCAAGTGGGCAGGGGGGAAATACATTTATCGGGGTCTCGTGATCACCGTGATGAACACACACACACACACACACACACACACACACACATACATACACATGCACACACACACTTAAACTCAACAAATACAAAAAATTCAATAGAGAACAAAAAATGTATTTGAAATTGTGAACTTTTGTCAGGTAGTTTTTTTAAATGTATTTAATTTTTAAAAAGTAGTCAAGAATTGTCTTATTTGTTACTTTCTGAACTTTTTAATGTTTCTTCCTTCTATTTTTATGCTTTACTGATATTCTTTTCTTTATTTTCATGTAGCTCTATTACTACTCACTAACTCTCAACCCATATAGACTTATTTTAACAAATAAGTAGAGTCATGCAAAAAAATAATTAAAATATTGACCGTGTCTGCAAGTGTATGTTTCATCCTATACCTCTACTCCATCACTTTGCTACCAAAAAGTCGGGAAGAATGCTTTATCATCAGACTTAGGCAGGTGTAATTGGGTCAGTGAGTTGGTCAGAGTCCTGAAGTCTTTCTAAGTTGTTTTACTTTAAATTATTGTGCTCAGTCTATAATTAGTTCTCCTTTTACTTCTCATTTCATTCTAATGAGTTCATTTAAGCATTCAAAGATTTCTCTGAATCTGCCATATTTGCAATTTCTCATGGTGCAATAATATTCCACTACGTATACACACACATATATTTTATATAGCATTCCTTGAGTGATAAGCACCCACTTCTTTTAGCCTGGTATTCACATGACTCAAGTCATTATGAACTTTAAGCAAAGGCATTAACACCTATTCCTTCTTAACAAATTAATTGAAAGAGGAATTTGGATGAGAAACCATTTTCACTCATTAAAGAGTCATCACATCTGAAAGATTATAATTGACAAACTAGAGCTTTTGTGGAGAAACTTATGATAAGCCTTGAAGCTCTTCTATAAAAGAAATGAGAACATTGAAGAAATTAAGAATGAGGCAACATGATAACAGTTTTTTAAGAGTTGAAGAACTGTCAGGTGGAAGGTTGATTAGACTTATTCTGGTTAGTCCCAGGGGGTAGAATTAAGAATAATAAGTTGAAGATTCAAGGAAGCTGATTTCAGCTTGAATAAGGGGGGGAAAATAAACTTCTAGAAATAAGAATTGTAAAGAAGTACAATCGACTGTCTTAGGGAGTGAGCTCCCCAATCAGTACAAGTATCAAAGCCAAAATTGAATAAAATTTGTTAAACTTGAACAATTGTGTTTAAGTTGAACTAGGTGACCTTGATGGTCCCTTCCAATTCTGACATTCTAACTTTCTATTTCTATTCTTCAGTTACCAAGGCGAAGGCTTATAAGAATCAGAAATATCAGTAATCCTTGTGTGTGACAGCAACTTCACCCAAAATTAAACTCAGAGGCTTCTCAAGTAGAAAGTAGAAATGGACTTTATTAAAGGGCTGTCTCAGAACTGATAGACAATTGGTAGGGACAGGAGGCGCCCAGAGGGCAGAACTTTAAGCTTTATACCCTAACATAAAACAACCCCCACCCCACCATTGGGCTTTTACTCTCATTGGTGGAGTTCAGGCTTATAATCTAAATGTGGAAATCTACTACCCCAGGTACAATTTAGCCAACGCCAAACTCTTAAAAACACTTTTATCCTTATTTGGCAAGGTTTGTGTTGGCGGGGTTCAGGCTGCTCTAAGTTTCAGATTCCTATGGGTCAGGTGATTCAAAACTTAGGCCTATCTGATGATCAGAAGCCCTGAGCCACGCTGAAAAGTCCCTATCCCCATTTATTCCACTCATCTCACAGAAAGGCCAAGATCCTGATTCCGTGAAAGGGCTTCACCATCCCACTCATCCCTACTAAACATCAATATTTCATGTTTTTCCTAAGGTGGAATATTTTTTTTATCTAGAATTCAGCTTGATGGTGAAAATTAGAAAAACACAAGTTGAGGGGGAAAAGAGAGATGATATGATATCAGATACAAATCACATTATGCTTGCGACTTTACTACAAAGATATGTTGCATTATAACAGATGTATGCTCTTCATAAATTGTACAAGATGAATTGACTGTTAAAACTTCATGGACTTGTTATGACAGCCAATTTCATATTCCCTGACATAGTATCTGAGCAAAGGTACCAATGTTCATTCATTTCACTCTGATATAGGTACTATAAATTGGCAGGGGCGGGGAATCTTTGAAAGACCAGTCACAATGGCTGGCAAATATTCCTGCTACTGAATAGAAGTTGTTAGTCACTGTGTTGTCTTCACAGCTATTTGCAAAGTTAGT
>CM053622.1:287467810-287483138 GCA_028646595.1 Phalanger gymnotis | reverse complement strand
ATTCAGCTTTACAATTGAAATATTCATATCTCCTTAAATAGAAGAACAATACTTCTGTTTTCTCCCAGGCTTTTACACAGGAGGATCTTGTCAAGACCTATTGCAGAGCTCCCCATATCTCTTTTAGGATGAAAGATACCTTCAGAAATATTTTAGAACAAACCTTTCCTGAGCTGATTGATGTTTGAGATTACATGCTGTGGGCAATAAACTGCAGTTTGCTCAAATTAGTTTACAAGGGTTCTTATTTCAATTCATTAAAAGCACACATGGTAGATGCTAATGATTTAGAGAAAGAATGTGTTCTTCTTCTTGTTATTTTTCCTGTAACCTCCTCTGATTAAATACCAGGTCCCCTGGTATTGGATTGAGGGTAACAAATAAAGATGAATAGGCTTAAACAAGAAAGTAATATTACCTCAGATTTCAACTACATACACATCTAGCCCTTTAAAGTGTATAATGCGTGTAAAGCTCTAGCACAAGGCTGCCTACCTCAAACCTTACTGGTGGTTTTAAACCTGATAAGGATTAGTCTCGATCATAAAATCACAAGGCTGATAGGAACCTTAGAAATCTTGTAGTCCAAGCCCCTCTTTTTACAAATGAGACTCAGAGAAATTATGGGACCTATCTAAAATCTCACAGATAGTTAGATTAGAGCTAAGATTGACACCCACACCTCTTACTCCTGGTCTAGACCTCTATCCCACTATATACTACCTGCTCCCTTTGTAATTTATAAGCTCTATCATATGAAAAAATGCTTAATTGACAATCGTGGATGTTTAGGTTTCATTTCTAGTAAAAAACAAAACAAAACACAATAGGGCAGAGGCCTTCCAGTCATATATTCCTCAATAGTGTTATTGGTTTGGCTCTCCAACATTCCCAACAATCGGTGTGTTGGGTTAGTAGTTCTTGGGGGAAAATGCCAAAGTCTGCAGTGGAAGTATGTAGTGGTCAATGCATCACAATGATGGGCCTCAAACCAATATTAAGAGCACAAGCCTGTATGTGTGTATATGTATGTATATACTGACTGCATGACAGAGTAGAAAGTCAAATGTATCTGTGTTCAAGTCATACAACTGACAAATACTGGCTGCGTGGTCCTGAACAAGTCATTTAAACTTTCAACATTTTAGGCAACTCTCTGAAATGAAATGATAATTTGCAGAAAAAGACTTGCATTTCCAGAGAGAATTCCTTATAGTAATAAAATCACAAGAATCTGTCCACTAGATATGTCGTGTGTGCGTGTGTGCGTGTGTGTGTGTATGCGTTTAACTAAACCTGTGATCTCAGGAGTACAGGGATCTTCCAGTAAAGTAACATCTCGACCAATGCATATCAGCACCTGTTAAAAACCCAGTCTTATCTTATGTAGGGCCCTGAAAGATTCATCACATGTCTGAGTATCTGAGGAAGAATTTGAAGCAAGATTTTCCTGATTCTAAGACTAGTTCTTTATCTACTCTGCTATGCTGCCTTGCTACTAAATATGAACACAAAACATATAAATAGATGCATAGGTATATATACATATATATGCATATACGCATGCACATGCATGTATATATACATATATATGCGTGCATTAGTTCTGCTATAATGCTTATTTTGAAAACACAAATATGTTCTAATAAGGCATATGTTGAATATACTGAGAATTTTAAATTTGCATCTGTGTGTTGTGAAAAAGTGATTTCTAGACCTAGAGTTCCACCTCCACCCCCCCAGCCTTTCTGTCTAAAGTTCTTCAGAATGACATTACTGATAATGAGATTGCATTGAATCTTCATATTCTGGTCAGACTCCAATTCAGGCCTGAACTGATTTAATCTGTTCAGGTCTGGGTGGAGACAGATTCCCAAGACTGAGGATGATATTTCTTCTGTCCAAAGGCCAGTGATACCAACTCCTGTGGACCAAGATTAAGTGAACTAAGTCATGTATTTAAGACATCGTTTTAATATAGCCAACCTCCCAGTATGTTGACCAATCAGAGTTGATTGATACCCCTTGGGAACACCTACCCTTTAAAAGGCATATAACCTAAACCCCAAAATCCCAAAATTTATCCACTTTTGAACTGGCCCCCTTGGGGGAGTAGTTTTGGACTGAACTCTCATGCAATGCATGGGAGCCAGCTTGAGAAAAATTAAACTGTGGACACACATACCTTAATTTCCTCTGTCTCTTAGAACAGACTCTGTAATAAATTAGGGTTCACAGTGTTTTCTCCTACAAAAAAACCAAGATATAGAAAATTGCATCAAATCACAATAACTCACGAGCTAGTCTTAATTCTGACCCCTACTTACACAAAACATTTCAGGTCTGCATCAAGGTAAAACACCATATTTGTTGTATATGGTCTAGTCCAGTAGGGGCTGTGAGTGGAGAAGAAGTGGTCTGTACCACCCCCATTCCTACACTCATACCCAACTTCATGCCAAGCCTCACCTCCCTTCATCCACAGCTCCTGCTCATAGTTACCCAACTCGCTGACACAACAAGGGGCACAGAATCAACAGTCTGGGGCCACAATCTGGACACTATTTTTATAGTATATTTATATACTATATGTATAACTTAACATGTATAAAGCTGAGCTGGCATTTTATTAGGTTCCTATTTTTACATTTAATTGATAAAGTTTTTGAGCGCCCCTGTACCCCCCTAACCCATAAATTCTATGATTTTTATTGTTCAATTTTGCCTGTTGATGTACTTTTTGGAAGCATGCATGTCGTATGATAGCAGAACTTCCTATCCTACATGTGCATGCACATGTATGTATATGTTGCATTTATGTGAATGTATTCATATGTCTGTGAATATATTCATGGTCATGCATACGCATATGCATATGTGTGCATATTTATGCACATATGTATGTATATTTTGCATGTACATAAACAGATATATTATATATGACATAATGAGGTGATGTCTTATGTATGCAAATATACATATGCACATATAGAAACATCTATGTATATACTTCTAGTGTAAAGTGTGTGCATAGTTTTTCTTCTAATTCTGTGATTCAATGACTATTTCTATAAACAATATAGTTTATAGGGCAACAAAGCAAACAAACAAACAAGGGTGAGATGGGAGAAGGAATTTAAATAAGATCCAGAGAAATTTACTGGAATATAGCAAATGGTGGTTGAAAAAAAAATTTGATACAGCAAGAAGTCCTAATGGAACAAAAGCCAATGATCTCTTTGACCACTAAATATCATTGTTTCCTTCTACTTGACCTATTTGTCTTGAAACTTTGGTTCACTCCTCCACAGACTCTTTCCTTACTTAGTTTTCTTGCTACCTATTGGACTACTCCATCTCAATTTTCTTGGCCAGGTTATTATCCCCTAACCACAGATATTTCCCAAGGCTCTCTCCTGGGCTCTTCTTTTTTCTGACCACACATAGTCATCACCTCTATGCAGATTACTCCAAATTCTGTATACCTGGTCCTCATTTCTCTCCCAGAACACCAACTGCCATATCTGTTTGACACTGTCTTATCTTTCCAAACTTATTTTCCCTCACTCATTACATAATCCAAGCAAACTAACCTAATGGCTATGCCAAATAGATCCCCATTTTTGAATCAATTCACTTCTTAACTTCTTTCTTTATTTTTCTCCATGACTTGGCTCAGATACCACTCCTTTGTTGTTATTACTGTTTCTGTTCTTATCTTTAATAGTGAATTTCAAAGTTATGTTTTGCTCTTCTGTTGAAATGGAATACAGTATTGGCACCGGACATTCTTCATGTCTATTTGTATTTTTGCTGTGATTATCTTCCTAGTACCTTTCTTTTTTTAATTTTATTTTTAATCTATGGAATAAAACGAGCATTTCTATAACATGGTACAATAAACAAGATGATTGTACATGAAACTGCAAATCTACTATGCACAACTTGCTATTTTTTTCAAATATGTAGCAAAATTATCATGCAAATTTCTTGTCTTCTTCCCTTACCCCCCTATAGATGGCTACCATTAGGCACTTCTAATATTACTAATACTTCTAAAACTACTCAGTTACTTCTTCTTAAAGGAAATCTTTCCTTATCTCCATGTTTTCCCAAATTATCTGTAGTTTTGGGTTCATTTGTACTCTGTATTCACCTATTAGAAGGTAAACTTTGGGAAGTTAGGAACCACTCTTCCTTTGTGCATTTGCATTCCCAGCAACCTTGCACATAGAACTGAAATGAAATTTTAAAATACAATGCTATGATACAGGAGAGGCCTCATGGTGTGGTGAACTGGGTGTTGGACTTCCAGTCAAAATGATTTGGGTTCAAGGGGCAGAGCCAAGAAGGCAGAGTAGAAACAGGAACCTGATTTAGCTCTCCCCCAAACCCCTTGAAATACCTATAAAAAACAGCTCTAAACAAATTCCAAAGCAGCAGAAGCCACAAAATGACAGAGTGAAGCAGATTTCCAGCCCAAGACAATCTGGAAGGCTGACTGACAGGAAGGGTCTATCACACCATGCTCAGTAGAGTGCAGCCCAGCTTGAGCTGTGCGGGCACAGATGGGACTGCAGCAGGCCTCAGGGCACCGAATCACTGGCAGGTATTGTGGTTTCCAGACTTCTCAACCCACAAACACCAAGGACAGCATCAAAGGTCAATTGGAAAGCTCTCTCATCTGGGTAAAAGAGGAGCTTGGCCGTGGCAGCCACTGCCACAGTGACAGCTGCTTCTGGAGCTCTTGAATCAAGTAGGTGATTTGGGTCACAGTCCTGGGTGGTGGTCCTGGGGTGAGGAGGAGGGCTGGTGTGGTGGAGCTGGTGGTGGCTGTGGAGAGGGAACCCTCCTTGCAGTTCCAGGACAGAAAAAAGTGATTGTAGTTGCTCACAGACCAGAGCAGGCCAGGAGAGGAGTAAACACCTCTCTTTTGATCATACCAATTTGGAGGAACTGAGAATGTACAGGTCCCTAAAGATATCTCTGAAAACAGCTGCACAAAACCCCTGAAACTTGAGGCAGTTCACTCTTGTATCAACAATCCAGCTAGCAGCTTCGGTGGGGGTGTAAGCTCTACCAACAACCAGCACCCAGAAAGCTGCCAACACAGGTCCTTTTGATCTGCTTTACTTAAGGAAAGCAACATTAAAGGGTTAACAATCTTACTTTAATCCAGCATACAAATAACATCCACCTAGTTCAGAGGAAAAAGTCAGCACCCTGAATTACACACCAAATACAATTCATCATTATCAACATCTGGGTATACAGCCGGGGAGCTCATTAGAACAGCTGGCCCAGAGTCACACGCCACTCCTGCTGTGGCTCAGAGCTCTGAGAGAGAACGCTAACCTTTGTGCTTATATATCCTGTTCAGGGCCCAGAGACTCCGGACCTCACCCAGGCTGGGCATGGAGAAGTTCCCCACTCCCAATATCACTTCAGATACAAATCAGTGGCTCCCAATTGTCTCAGTGCTGAGAAATACAAAAACATCCCACTTTATCTGCCCCATTCAAACAAAGGCCAGAATCATTAAAGGTCAACAGCAAAAAGTCCCACCTTAATTACTATTATAACCCTCCACTTAACAAAGAGCTCAAAAGATTTGTGTTCAAAGCCCACTTCAGATACTTATTAGTGTATCCAGTAAATGTGAGAGTCAGTTAAGTTGCATCTTCTCCATGCATACTTTTCTTCATATGTAAAGGGGGAAGGGGTGGGAAGTGGTTACTGAAATCAATGGCCTCTAAGGTGACTTCTAGCTATACATCTGTGAACTCGAACCAACTCTATTTAACTGTTAAGTTTCTTTGAGGATGTAAAGATTTTATTCTAGACCAATTAAACTTATCAACCTGTCTTTGGAAAACCTTTTTAGAGAAATGAGAAAGGGATTTATGAATCATTCAGTTAATAATTCCTTAAGTAAGGTTATCCTGAAAAAAACCAATCAACCTGAGAAGTATTTGGGGTAAATATACATCTATGAGCAATTGACCTAAAACTCAAATCCATTTCTTTCAGGTTATAAAACAATCCTCAAAACATCCTAGTATGTTTATAACATGGCTAGCATTTAAGTAGTGCTTTAAGTTTTGATGTTCTCCTTTCGTAGACATACAGCTGTTTTTAGACAAAATTCTGAAATGAATGCCTAACAGAGAATTTAATTGTACATGCTTAGAGACTGGCTGAGTAAGGATAGAGAGGAGGGAAAAGGGAGAGAAACAAAATTTTTCTTTGGCTCCCTGTGACCTCATATTTTTTTTTTTTTAGATTGGATCTGTGATTTTATTAGGATAGATTTTTCTTCCCTCCATTAAGTGCGAGTCATGACCCATCCATGCCTTCCAATCCTATGCAAATCTTTTTTTTTGTTTTTTGTTTTTTTAAATTTTAGTTTACAACACTTGGTTCTATATAATTTTGAATTCTAGATTGTCTTCCCTCCCTCCCCCCCACCACAAGACGGAACGGAGTTCCATATAACTTCCACGTATAACTTCGCATTGAATTAATTTACACACTAGTCAAGCTGTGGAGAAAAATCATGACCAATGGAATAAATCATGAGAAAGAAGAAACAGAACAAAAAAAACCCCAAAAACAAGAGAGACAAAAAAGGTGGGGGGGAAGGTGAGCATGAAGTGTGCCTCAATCTGCATTCATACTCCGTAGTTTTCTCTCTGGATGTGGATAGTATTCTCTATCGTGAGTCCTCTGGAGTTGTCTCTGCACCTTGTGTTGCTGAGAAGAGCAAAGTATATCAGAGTTAATCCTCACAGAACCCACATATCTGTGGTTGTGTACAATGATCTCCTGGCTCTGCTCCGCTCACTCAGCATTATGTCGTGTAGGTTCTTCCAGGTTGTTATGAAGTCAGTATCATCCCCATTTCTTATAGCACAATAGTATTCCATTACCTTTATACACCACAGCTTGTTCAGCCATTCCCCAATTGATGGGCATCCCTTTGATTTCCAATTCTTAGCTACCACAAAAAGAGCCGCTATAAATATTTTTGTACATATGGGTCCCTTTCCCATTTGCATGATCTCTTTGGGATACAACCCTAGAAGTGGCATTGCTGCGTCAAGGGGTATGATCATTTCCATAGCCCTTTGGCGCTGTTCCAAATTGCTCTCCAGAATGGCCAGATCAGTTGTGACCACATTTTTTGTAGGTCATCCCTATCACTCTGTGTTTCTCTTTGTAGATACCTAATACCTTCATGTTGCCGTAACTCCCACCAGTTGGGGGAACCCCATCTTATACTCATATTATATAAAAGAATAGGAGTCCAAGATGAGGAATCAGCAGAACTGAGTTTGAATTCTGTCTCTGATACTTAAACGAGATACTATAACATATGTAGTTGTACATTGATATCATATGTAAATGCAATTGTATAATTACATAATTGATATGTGATGTACATTTTGCAAATATTTAATTACTATGTACATATTAGCTATCACTATTATCATTGTTAATTACTATTTACTATTTTATGAGCTTGTGTCAGAGGCCTACACATTTTCACTATCACGCTATTTCTACTTATCTCATGCCTAGAATGCTGTTGCACGTCCATATCTTACATATTCTCTTTTTCTCATTTGTAGACTAACTGGACAATAATTAGGTATTCCTATGGACACAATCTCAACGGAACATCTCTTTCAGGAAGCAAAGCAAATTGTCCATCAATCATTTATCGATTAGAGATTGATCAATAGTTATTAAACACCTACCTTGTGCCAAGCACTGTGCTAAGCACTGGGGACACAAAAAGAGGCAAAAGATAGTCTTTACCCTCAAGGGAAACGAGGGAGACAACATGCAAACAAATATATAGTAAAGAAGCTATTTATAGGCTTTAATTCATTACTAATCCTAGTTCTTTGTGAATCTTAGCACTCTTGATACAGGAGTGGTACATCTGTGATAAACTTTTGTATTCTTTATCTGTTGCCTGACTTGGCTTTCATTTTCTGTGTATTTTTTTTAAACTGAATTAATTGACTCTCTGTGGAGCCTATTCATCTATTTGAGACAACTGCCTCATTTCCTCTTCATTAGACTCAATTGTGGTTATGTCTTCAAGGTTTTATTTTTTAGAGCTTCCAGACTCTTCTAGGACTAATTAATTTACCCTGTAGAAGTTGAGGCTATGAAATCTCACCTATATTTCCATTCAGCTATGAGGAAATCCACTAAGAGGAAATGTTGGGGGGCTATGGGTCAAATTAAGCCTAACTTTCCTTTTCAGGCCTTACCAATTCTACAACAATATTTGCTTGCCTTCAAAAGTTTTCATCAGTTGTACTTAAGTAGCCAGTTACCATGTGATTGGCAGATTCAATCACTGAATAACAGTTTCCCTTGTTGTATTTTTGACTTTTTGAATAATTAAAATATTAGTAATATACATTATGAAGTAGCAATATGCTTTTGCAGAGAGTTCTAAGAAATGTCTGGACAGTTAAAGTCTTTCATCAATATATTGTCATGATCCCAAACTAGTTTTTTTAATCTGTTCCCTAGACTTTTCATTTAATTCTCCCTTCTGTCCTGGTGGTAATTATATATTCTCATGCTGCATGTTGCTTTTCTTTCTCACCTTATTTATGCTCATTCCAATAGCCTCCAAAATGTTTCTTCCTCAATTTGAGTTATTTAGATTTCCTCATTTGTGTATGCCATCTTAATAGACAATGTTGCTCCACCAGTTCTTTACTTACTTTCTTTTTGATAATGTTTACTTTTATTTAAGTCATGATTCCCATCTCACGAAGTTTTTTTTTTTAATCTGTACTATAAAATCTACTGAATAACCCTTTTTATTGCCTATATTTTGGGCATTTATAAACAGATATCTGAAGTGATGATTTTCATTGCTGACTTTCTTTTGAATTTTTCTCCTTTGAATTACTGGTCTTTTCCTTTGCTATTCTTCATCTTCTGTTGTGTTTGCTGCTCTCTACTAGGTTTGTCAGAGTTATAGGGACAGTTTTCTTCTTTTCCCTCCATTTTCAATTTGGATCCATCTTAATCAGATTCAGATGTGTGTATATGCATATATGAATGTATATATGTATATGTGTGTGATTACAATGCCCTTGTATTTAATATAAACTTATTCTCATTAACTGTTCTCCATCTCTGTCCAAGAGCCATCATTTTTGTATTTTAAGATATGACCTAGAAAGCCATACCCCATTCTCAGAGGTTCTTTTCACAGTCACTCTCCACGATTTCCTTTCTACTTGTCAGCATCTATTAAAAAAAGACACCACATATATCCCTCATGTCTTTAGCTTCTTTGAGTGGATTCCATATTTCTCAATATTATCTAGATTTTTTTTCTAGCAGTGTCTTTTGTCTCTACATAAATCACCAGGATTAGATAGTGATCTTTGGTGGTTTTCATAAGCCTCTTGAGGCTTTCTCTCAAATAATGGATACGTATATACTGCCTGGCCTATAGTACATGATTGATAAATGTTTACTAAGTTATTGACATACACAGGGAAAACCCACAGATATTTACTGTTAATATAAAATTAACAAATATTTACCCTCAACAGCCATCTTCTCCCACTGACTCTTCATGGTATTTACTGTAAATAACAAAAGCTGCTTACCCCTAAGATGGTCCAAACTTCTCCTCAGTACCACCTCCTCTCTCCACTAAGGGAATCTTAACTATTACTTAGATCCAAATATTCAATGGTCCTTCTTCCCTTCCTCTGCTTTATTATTTCACTTTTTAAACTCCAGATACATTCGAATTTTTTTCCTCTCAAAGGTCGTCTTCTGTTCTTTCAAGGAAGACTCCATTCTTATAAACAAAATGAAAAGGAAGACATACATTCCATCAGCTCTTTCATCTTCTAGGTGAAAGGTCACAGACCAGCTTGCATTTTGTGTATGCTCTGCAGTGTCAAGATTCTGACATCAACACAAATGTAGCCCATTTTCTTCAGATCACCGAAAAATTCCGCTTTCACTCCATAGCTTCTTTTAAGCAAGATTCTCCTGTTTTGTTGCCTATTCTTACCTGCAACTCTCTCTTTTCTGTTCCAGTTGGCAGTTCTGGTAGTTAACTCTCATGGGAAACTACTGTGGCAAACTACCCATTAACCTGACCTGTCTGCTGAAAGTGGGGCTCCTGGATGAGACTTGCTTTACTTAGAGTGAGCTTTTTGCTGTTTCCACCAAAATCCATTCCTGTTTGACTGTTTTCTCATAGTTTCCAAACATGGATGCAAAGAGAACTTACAACAAAGCCATTTCTAATGAGATGATAGTGCCCACTTCTTCTCTCCACTGCTCCTCTTCCCACTTAAAGTAAGATATTTCCTTCTGCTGTTTTGGCCATTTGTGCCTGCTCAAAAGGAATTTCCACTTGACTTTTATCTTCAAATCCCAAAATTGTATGATTCCCCCTCATTAGCATTCTCCAAACACAGCCTAGATAGGCACTTTCTGGATATGTTATAATGAAGACTCTCTTTATGTGTACTTTGGTCTAGATGGCCCCTTCTGACTCTCAAATTCTACAACTGGTCACCTATCTCATCTGGATTGCATTTCTCAGGCTAATCTTTAAGATCAAGTTCCTGCCAGTTACCACTTGACGAACCATATTTGAGATAACCACCTTTGGGGCTTGAAAATGTATGGCATGCACTACCGTGGGATTGCAGCCCTTCTTCCATGTATGATGGCTATAGAGATAAGGAATATAAGGCAATATTAATAATCTCTTTGGAATCTTACCTCTCAACCATCACAGATAGATGCAAAGCCGGTGAGAAATAGGAAGTATGTATCTGAATCACATTAAAATTTAAGGTGGATTGTTTCTTTTATTCTTCATATTCATTTTATACTCTAGTTCGTCTCCCAGTATTGACCTGAAATCTAACCCTCTCATCATTAATTAGAGCTGTCTAATGGAAAAGCCACACATTCTACCAGTGTCTGCCACAATAAGCCTTTCTAATTCCTGATGTTTTCCAGTGGGTCACATTTCATTATGTCGGGAGGCTTTATAAACTGAATTGACAGGGAATATGATGATGTGATTCCTCAACTTCAAAAACAAATTTGGGTAGCTGTAAGTAGATTAGCAATGTGACCCACCCTAAAAATATGTAGGGATGCCAAGTAATCTCTATTCTCATAAATAGCTAAGCACTCGTGTAACAATGCACATGAAAAGAAGCACTTCAAGGTATCAGAGTGAATGTAACAGATATTTCTTTACCATAGATTCTCATGTCAGGAATGTCAGGAATAAAAAAAAACAACTATGTCAGAAGACATTCTTCTTCATAGGTAACTAGGCAAAAAGAACAATGCCAATAGAGGTATGAAAAGAATAGAAAACTACTGATTTCCAGACAGTTGAGCTTAGAGGACATTCTCAGAGTCATGAAGATCAGAATTCAATTCCCACCTGTCTTGCATAACCCTGGACAAATTACTTAACCTCTTGGTGCTCTGAGCACCATCTAAAACCAACAGAAGTTAACATTGGGAGAGAGAGCTTCCTCACCTACATGGGTGAACTCAGAGGTTAGAAGGAAAACAACACACACTTTTAACTCTCAGCTTAATGTAACTTTATGAGGACCATTAGGCAAAAGGGTAATAAGGAGAGAATCCCTCTCATCCTCTCTGTAAACCTGAAGAAAGCTATTTCCACCCCCCCAACACTCTCTTCTTGAAGTCATAGATAGATAGATAGATAGATAGATAGATAGATAGATAGATAGATAGATAGATAGATAGATAGATGGATGGATGGATAGATAGATAACTGCTTCCATATCTCGGTTCTCCAGTGCATATGAAGGAAAGTCATGCTAATTTTGTGTTCATTTTGCCGATAACGAAGGTTAAAAAAAGGTCATTCTGGGTTTATAGGCAACTTTTAGAAAAATCATCACAAACGATTTCTAGAAAACCCTCCCACAACAACAACAATAATAATTCATATCAGTGCATCACTTAAAGGTTTTAATGTTCTTTCACAACCACCCTATGAGATAAGTAATGAAAGTGTTACTATTCCTATTTTATTGATGTGGAAACAGGACTTACTTAGAATCAAATAAGTATACATCAGCAAAAGACTGAATCTCAGGTCTTCAAACTGTAAGACAAATGAAATGCAATTTTCATTTTATCATGCTAATTCTCAATATGATCAAGAAATTAGATACATTTTAAAGGTAGGAATTTTAGGTTTCTAATAGCTGCTGCTAATCCATAGTCATAGTAGCTAGCAAGTATCTGAGGCAGGAAAAAAGCCCAAGTCTTCCTAACTTCAAGTCCTGTGCTCTATCCACTCTGGATTACCTAGTATGTAGGAACATGCATTGTGCATCTGTAGAAATGTACAGACATGAGTACACACATACGTGTGTATATATACATGTGTGTGTGCACATATATACACACACACACAATACAACTCTGTAGTCCAAAACTGTTCTGAATCAATTAAGCCACAATATCATAATATCATTAGAGAAGGAAGTAACCTCAGAGATCATCTAGTTCATTTTATAGATGAAGACATTGAAGCCCAGGGAGGGTGTCATTCGCCCAAGCTTGAATAATTGCAAACTACCAGAGGCAGGATTTTTATTCATATGCTCTGAATGAAGCATCACTCCTTTTACACTGTTCCAGTGTCACCTGAACAAATAAAGTGTTTAGGATCATTCTTAAAGTGATGATTAGTTAAACTAATTGGGGAAATAATGGTAAACCAAGCATGATACCTGAAGATAAAAGAGAAGGTATTCTAGTTCTTGTAAATTGTGTTCCCTCCTATATTTCTCTATGCATTTGTGTGCGTGTATATATACATACATATATGCACACAAGTGTGTATGTCTGCGTATACAAACACATTTGTGAGTGTACATACATATATACACATATTTGCATACACACATAAACATGTGTGTATACAGATATATACATATGTAGTACATGTAGTACAAAAACAATATATGGTTTTGAAACAAACTGGACATAAACCTGAGCTCTAGTCCCAGGTATTCTAGTAACTATTTTTGGTTAACTTACACAATTTCTTTAGCCCCCAGTTTGCTCACATGTAAAATGAGCGAATGAGACTATTCTCGATGTTTTCTAGATCAAATATTCTGTTGTATACTCACATTCATACCCGGTTCTGGAGTGTCAAGATTAAATTAAGCAATGGCTTATTATCTGGTATGTACATGACTAAAATCAGTAGTTAACAACTGTATAATCTTGTAGAAAACCTAGCAGAGCTAACATGGGCTTAACTGCTAGACTAAAGTCATAGATGGGAAGAAACATTAGGACAACAGCCCAGGTCTCCTGATGCCAATGCCAGTTCTTTTGCCAATATACCATTATAGTACTTGGCATTTAAACTGCATTTAATTAAATAAGCATTTACTAAGCACATGTTAGGTTCTAAACAATGAAATAAGTGGGGGGAGAGAAATAAAATTAAGATATAGTTCTGGACATCATGGAGTTCACTGTCAAGAAGGAATGAAGTGGCAGATTAATACCATGATAAGTAATGGAAAACCTAATGAAAGAACACCAGCCTATAGTACTTCAAAATGGTACAATGAAAGAAACATTATTTCCTGAGTCAGAATATGTAGTTTGGGGTCCAACCTCTGCCATTTACTAGCTATACAACTGTAGGCAAGTTTGCTTAGCTCTTAAATGGATATAATAATTGCACTGATTTTGAGATAATACTAATAATATTGATTGAAAAACCTATGGTGAATGCCCAGAGGGCTATAAAACTGCTTACTCTTTGACCCAGCAAATACCGTTACTAAATCTGTATCCCAAAGAGATCCAAGAAAAGGGAGAAAAACTTGTATGTACAAAAGATATTAATTGCAGTTCTTTTTGTGGTGGCAAGGAAGTTGAAACTGAGGGTTGCTCATCAGTTGGAGAATCCCTGAATGAGTTGTGATAAATGATTTGTGATGGGATGCTTTTGTACTATAAGAAATGACACGGGGGACGGTTTCAGAATAACCTGGGAAGATTTATATGAATTGATGCAAAGTGAATTGAGCAGAACCAGAATAACATTGTACATAGTGATAGCAGTATTATAACAATGATTAACTGAAAGACAGCTATTCTGATTGAGACAGTGTCCCAAGACAATTCAGGACTTATCATGGAAAATGCTATCTCCCTTAGAGAGAGAACTGATGGATTCTGGATGCAAACTGAAACATTCTTTTAAAACTATATGTTTCTTACTTTTTGCTGTCTTTTTTCAACATGGCTAATATGAAAATATTTTGCATGTCTTCATATGTAAAATTGATATCATATTGCTTGCTTGCTTAATCAATGGGGAAAAGGTGGGAAGGAGGGAGGGAATTTGGAACTTAAATTTTTTTTAAATGAATGTTAAAAATAAATTAATGTATTAATTAAAAAAAAAGGAAAAAGCTATAGTGATATAGCAGTGTGAGCTATGGTTACATTATAACCCCTTTCTTCTTGTTCTAAGCATTGTTAGAGGAGTTAGAGTAGGTTTCTTTTTCTACCCTTCAATAGGCGTTTCAAATTCGCAAGCACTGGGCTGCATGTGGCCCACAATATTCCTGAGTGAGGTATGAACCAGAATAAAACATAACTGGCAAATATTTAACAAAATAAACAAAAAAACAATAAAACATGCATAACGTTACATTTAAACTAATTCAATATGCAGCCAGCAAGTATCCTTACATATGAAGAAGTGGCCCCCGTTTCCACTTGAGTTTGACACCACTGCCCTACAACATTGTTTTCCACAGAATTGCCTTTTTTCCACTTTCCTCAACCTTCCCCTCCCCAAGGGCCCACTCTAAAGCTTCACATCCCTTACACTGTGAAATCTAGATTGCCAGATCCGTAGGAAACAAACATATTTTCATCTTAAATATTTTTTTTTCTTTCCTACCCTTTCTATCTTCTCACTGCAGACTGACTCCCTCTTGATTACAAAGCTTCCCTGAAGACCTTTTCCAGCACCACTTACACTTTCACTCCTTTCTCCTCATTCACTGGTCTTATTTGGGGAGTTGGAGTACTCCTTGCTCTCCATTGACACTTCCAAGCTCTGTCTCCAATACCATCATTCAGCAACTTCTAGCTCTTTGACACTCAATCAATCCATATGAAAATTCTGATTGCTAATATCTACTGAACTCCAGTATGTTCTCCTCCTTTCCTCAAAAAGCGTAGTGCTTAGCTCATAGTCTTTCTCTACTCCCCA
>CM053622.1:287456750-287467310 GCA_028646595.1 Phalanger gymnotis | reverse complement strand
GACCATATTCACCATCTTCAAAGAGCCCTCACTTGGTTTAAAAACTCCCACTAGCTTTTTGACAATATCTCTCATTTGTGGCTAGCCTCCTTGAGAAGATTGTCTAGAATCGATAACTCCAATTCCTTCCCTCTCATTTTCTTCTTTTAACTATCTGCAGTATGGTTTCCAACCTCATCATTCAACTGAAGATGTTTTCTCCAAAGTAACTAATGAATTCTTAATTGAATAGGCCAATGGCCTTTACTCAATTCTGATTTTTCTAGACCCTTCTACTTATAGCCTTGTATACTGTCAATCGCCTTTTTCCCCTGATGCTCTCTTTTCTCTAGCTTCCAAAATGCTGTTATGTCCTCTTTCTCTTATCCGAGCATTCTTCAGCTCCTGTGCTGGACCTTCATCTGGGTGATGTTTACCTCTATACTATTTTACTTGATGGTCTAATCAGACACTATGTATAAAATTATTATTTCTATCCATATGATTCTTAGATCTTTTTGTCCAGACCCTTCCCAACCTCTAGTTTTACTTCTATAACTCTGTTAGAAATCTCAAGATATATATATATCCCATAGACACATTAAACTCAACGTGTCCAAGATTGAATTCATCATCGTTTCCTCCAAAACCACCCCTTTTGCTAACTTCTCTATTACAGCCCAGGATACTACTATCCTCCCAGGTACCTAGAATCATGGGCAAATCATGATTCCTCATTTTCATTCTCCCACATTCAATGTGTTGCCAAGTGCTGCTATTTCTGCCTTCATGACGTCTCCCCTTTATGTACCCTGTTCTCTTCTTACACTGATAGCAGCCTGGTGCAAGCCTCATTCCTTCACTTCTAGACTACTGCAATAGCCTGCTGCTTCATCTCCAGACTGAGGAGTTTCTCCCCAGTCCAGTGTATCCATCACTCAATTGACAAATTACTCTTTCTGAACATCAAATCCCACCATGTCGCCCTTCTCTTTCCTCATTTACTAAACTCTGATGGCTTACTATTACCTTCAGGATCAATGATAAAATTCTCTATTTGATATTCAAAGCCTTTTATAACCTGCCCCCTCCTACCTTTCCAGTCTTCTAACACCTTATTTCCCCAGAAACACTCTTTAATCAAGTGACAGTGGCCTAATGGCTGTTCCTTCAACAGTATCTCTTGATTTCCTTGAAATTAATCCCCTGACCGAACATTTTAATGTTCACCACGTCTCCCTTCTTATCTTTGCCCGTGGCTTTAGTAACTTCCTTCAAATATTCATTAAAGTCTCACATTCTACAAGAAGTTTATCCTCACCTCCCTTAATGCTAGAACCTTCCTTAATTTAATTAATTATCTCCAATTTATCTTGTACCTTGCTTGCATATAATTCTTTGCATGTGGTCTATCCCATTGAAAATAGAAACTATTTTGTTGTTGTTTTATATTTTGTTTTGAACCTTTCTTTGTATCCTCAGGACCTGGTACAGTGGTTGGCACAGGGAAAGAACTTAATATATGTTTATTGACTTAGTGGCTCTTATTGTTATAAGCAACCATCAATTTATCCACCAGATGATCAAATGACTACAGAGTCTTTCTGTTTATAGGCAGTAGAGAAGCAACTAGTCAATAAGATTGAAGATAAATGAAAGAATGGGGATAATAAGTGGGGGAAATCTGCTGGAAAATATGGGATGGAATGAGATCACTTGTGTGTATAGAAGGGTTTGTCTTTGTAAGGAGAATGGCCATGTCATTATGTGAGACTAGAGTGAAAGGGAAAGGCATCTGAGTGATATGTAAGATAAGCAGGAGGGGAAAAGAGGGAGCTCTCAGAAAATGGCCTCAATTATTTTCAATAAAATATAACACAAATATTCACATTTGCTTCACAAGATTGTTGTGAAGATCAAATGAGATAATATCTTTAAAATGTTTATCTCAGTGTCTGGCATTTAATAAATGCTTATTCCCTTCCCCCTCACATAGTAAGTACTTAATAAATGCTTGTTGACTGAATGACTTTTTCTTTCCCCATAGAGCCTATGAGATAAGTGACCTTCTATACTCAGAACATTTGGAAAAGGGTATGCATTTTAGTAGCCTGAAGATATCAGACATTATAAATAACATTAGGTTTATTAAACGTTTACCAAATTTTGGGGAAATGCCCTCCTTTGGACCACTTAGCCACTTCTAGGTTGTGAATATTTTAAATTCATGAACCTATTCAAAACACTTTTAGATAAGTTTATCTGTTTTCCTAGATGGCTGTCAACTGTTCGATTCATATTCAGTATTTGACCTAAATGAGAGGACTAGAAAAAATAAAATTCAGTTCCCGGTTATGCTTTTCAATAGTAATATCCATGGAAATCTTCTTGTTAAAAGTACTATGAATATAATACAAGTAGAAATACTGAGATTATAGATTCTGCCTTTATCTTTCTTATGGAAGAGGAATTCAGAAGAAGGAAAATTCTATTGATATATTCATTATATTTTTTTATTTAATTAAAGACCCACTGAATCCCTGTGAAGGGGAAACATTGAGCAATAAATATATGACCTCTTCCCCTCTATACTTGTGGTTACTCCAGATGAAATCCTGAAATAATAAGATCAATTCCTTGAAATTATCCCTAAACCCCTAGGGCACTTGGTTAAAGCCAATAATACCAGAAGTTTCTTCCCTGTATGGCCGCAAATCCTTTGCAAAATGTTTGGTCAGCAGACATAATATATTTTACACTCTGCTCCTTGCAGAAGAACTAACCCTTATTCTTATTAGAAGAAATGATAAAAGAAAAAAATATTTTTAAAGAAATATTAATGGTTCCACAAATCTATTTGTGTGCTAATTTTTAGCTATTTTAATGGCAATAAATATACTTTTCTTTTGAAGAACACACACACACACACACACACCGATAGAATTTTATTTCATTTACAGTAGTGTAGATTGAGTTGAAGATGTCATTGAAATAGGGCTTTAGCAAGGTGTTTGAACCAAAGTTTAGCTCAGAGTGCCCCCTGCTGGTCAGTTTTATGCTGACACTGATAGAACAGCATCGTGCCCCTCAACATGGTTTTTTAAAATAGGAATCATATTTATATTTAACTTAAAGCCATTATTAAACACAAATCAACTACTTTTAGGCCCACAATCTTTGTTTAAAACCAACCTGATCAACCATTTCTTCCACTCACTGATAAATGCTAACTAATAAGGTAGCATGAATAATTCAAAGTAACACAGGGAAACAGAACAGATATATGTAAAAAAAAAAAAAGTATTTCAGACTAGACTAAAACCCTGAAAAACAAGCTCCAACATTTAGTTGACCCGTTAATGGTCAAAACTGATTTGAAGACTGTATCTTAGCTTAATGAGCAAAATTAGATTTAAAGTCCATGAATGACTGTCAGGAAAAAAATGTTTCAAGTAAAATATAACAGAAAATGGTATATATATATATATATGATAGTACAATGTATGAGAAGTTTATATGTACAGTTTTTTTTACAAATCTATATAAAACAGTCTTAATGGGACTAGGAAATGGGAAAAAGACAAGTACTGTATATGGTTGTTAGTGACCTTAAAAGTTGTCTAGTATAATCTGTCTCTGAAATACTTGATAAGCTGTCACCTATTTAGATCTAAATATCAGTAGTTCAATATTTCAAAATGAAGCACATCTAAATTTGAGGTTGTTCTAATTGTCAGAAAGATCTCTTATATTAAATCTAAATCTCCTTCCTACTCATTTCCATTGATTGGTCCTAGTTCTCATCTTTAGAACCAACCAAAACAAAATCTAATGCTTCTTCCACATAACAATCTTGCAAAGATTTAAAGGCAGCTATAATTCCTCACATTAGAATGTCTCATTTCCAGACTTACCATCTTTAATTCCTTTGGTCAATTTTATCATGTTGTGATTTCTCACCCTGTCATCACTTTTGTTTTTCCTTGTGGACTCTAACTTGTCAATATCCTTCCTAAACATTGGACTGACTAACTCAGATATAATTCAAACCAGGCAAAATACAGGTCTGCTTCAGCCTCTTTTTCTGAATAGCATTCTTCTCTAAAGGTTATTCAAGATTCAACTAAATTTCCCAAGTGCCATGTTACAATATTGACTCATATTAAGCTTGCAGACTGCAATGACTGCAACAATAACACCAATACCACCAACTACAAGTATGAATTTGTACCTAGACATTTTTTTATTAATTTTAGTTAAACATTGATTTTTTGAACCTAAGTATAAACTTTACATTTGTTCCTATTAAATTTATTAAATTTCCATGTAGCATCAGAGAACTTATGTTGGTATTAAAAGGGGGCGGGAGCCTTTGTAAAGTCAAGCAACTTGGGATCACTAAAATATCTACATAGTATCCAATATGGGGTCCATACTGTGATACATACATTTTGATTTTCCTGTATAAATTAAGTTGATCTCTTTTGAGTGATCATGAATTTCATAACCTATGACTAGATGTAATCAAGACATTTCGATATATGTTTCAATCATTTTCATAAAGAATGCACAAATATCAGAAAGCAGGACCTCTGGTGAGGGGTAAAATAGCACCTGTGGTTTAAAAATCTTTTTGTTATCATCACTTGAGATACCTTAAAAATCATCTCTTAAACTATTTTGAAATTTTGTCATCTCTAGCACATATTTCCTTCGTGCGTATATGATATGCTTAAGTTGTTCTTCACTTTTTCATCTCTTTATCACTTCTATTTCCTAATATGACACATTAATGACTAAAGTGACAATTGGTATGGTTATTCCGTTGTCCTATATACCTTAATAGAAATGGTGAAGATTTGTTCCATTTTAAAATTTGTTCCATTTAAAAATTGTCCTCTTTCCAGTTTCATCAACAGAGTTTTCCTTAAGTAATTGGGCTTATATGGTCTTAGTCTAATATATCTGCAAGATTATTTCCTAGCCCTATACCCATGATTCTTCACTACTTTATGAGGTGTTACTGTTCTTAATATATTTTCCTTTATCTGTTTACCATTTGATAGGGGTCAATAGTTTATTTGAATAAGGCATACAAGTTGGAACTATCTTAATTGTTCCCATTGCCATCTTCTCATCTTTATCTTATTTTTTTGGCATTGGTTTTGTCCATTAACCAGTGCATGCTCTGATGGTGTACAGACATCTGTTTCCAAAATGACCCCCACAGCAGGAACCAGTTACTTAATGTTTGAAGATCTTCAAATTTTTTTTGTATGATAGTATTTAATATTCATGAAATCTGGCATCTTTTGGATGAAAATTTGCAAAAAATAATAATAAACACAAACTTGTTGATGACACAAAAGTCTATCATTTTATACCAATTCCACTGATACTACTTGGAAATTGATTTAAAATTTAATAGGAATAATCGTAAAGGGGCCCCTAGGTGGTGCAGTGAGCAGAGCACCACCTCTGGAGTCAGGAGAACCTGAGTTCAAATCTGACCTCAGACATTTGACACACTTACTAGCTGTGTGACCTTGGGCAAGTCACTTAGCCCTGATTGCCTTGCCTTCTCCCCTCAAAGAAAAAGGAATAATTGTGAAGTCCAATTCTTTGGTTCAATAAGATCAGTGGTGTAATTTCGGTATATGACAATAATTCTTGGAAATGAGGTACCATAAGTATTATTTTCCTCATATTATTGATGAGGAAAATGAATCTCAGAAAGGTAAGTGACTTGCCCAGGATCATAAGGATAGAAAATTTCAGAAGCATAATCGGAAGCCAGTTCTTGCTGATTTCTAGTCCAAGGCTCAAACCACCCTGTATTGATGATATACAAATAAAGGGCTTCTGAATTTTCCATTGTCTTTTTTGTTTCTGATTCCTGAAGCATACATTTTCACCATCTTCTCCTGTACATACCTTAGTTGCATCTAAGCCACTTTATATAAAGTAAATATATTCATTTGGTTTGGAAGAACTGACCAAATCATGATGAAGAGAGAAGATTACCAAGGACCTCCAGTACATATGTGTGGAAGAGGAGAGTGTTGACATAGTTTGAGGAATGTAGCACAGGGGCCTTATGTTTGAAGGGAGAAATGTGCGCCATCAAAAGAGATAAAAAGCAAGGGAAAAGCCAAGAAAAGGAATGGGACCTTCATATTCACGTTACAGAGTACTTTATCAGCATAAGTATTTCATGGCATGGTAAATAGAGTGCTGGACTTGGAGTCTGGAAAACCTAAGTAGAAATTCAGCTGTAGACATTTGCTAACTGTGAGACCTTGGGCAAATCACTTAATATCTCTATTCCTCAGTTTCTTACATTATAAAATGGGGACAATAATAGTCCTCATCTCATGGGGTTGTTTTGAAGATCAAATGAGATAATATTTTAAAAAGCACCCAACACAGTATCTGGCACATAGTAGTTACTTTATAAATGTTTATTCCTTTTGTTTCCCCTTCTCCTCTTCCCAATTTATCTCAATGCCTCTTGTAGAAAATAATGTCAAGTCAACAAACATTTATTAATAACCTACCATGTGTCAAGAACTGGGCTAAGTGGTAAGGATACAAAAACCCTGGTCCTCAAAGAGCAAACAGTCTAATAGAAGACATAACGTGAAAACAACTATGTGCAGACAAAAATATATAAAGAATAAATTCAAGATAATATTAGAGAGATTAATCCTAAAGTTAAGGAGAATTTGGACTAAGCATATTAAAAGCCACAAGATTCTATTATTTAATCATGGAAGCAATAGGCAGTCACTGTATTGGATTGAATTTGAGTGTGGAGTGGTATGACCTAGTGAAAATTACTCTTTAGAAAGATCAGTGTGACAGCAGAGTGGAGCATGGAATCGAGTAGGGAGAAACTTGAGGCTTGGAGACCAACCAATAGACTACTGAAATAGTCTAAATCAGGTAATAAGGGCCAGGATAGTAGCAGTGTTAGAGGAGGGGAGAATGAGAGACATTATGAAGGTAGAAATTATAGGACATGGCACCAGACATGAGGGAATGAGGGGACTATGATGACATGTAGGTTATGAGTCTCCATAACTAGGAAGATAGTGGTACCCTTAATAATAATTGAGAAGTTAGGAAAAAGAAAAGTTTCATGAATTTGATTTTAGACATATTGATTTTAAAATAACTAAAATATTTCCAGTTTGAGATATCCAATAGACAGTGGGAGATATGAGACAGCAGGTCAGGAGAAAGGTTAGTGTTAGACAAATATATCTGAAAATCATCTATGGAGAAATGCTAATCAAATCCATGGGAACTGATGAGATAATCAAGAGAAACTTTATAGAGAGAGAAGCAAAGAAGGCCAGGTCCAGAATGGATTCTTAGAAGACACCCACAGTTAGTGTACAGGCTCTGGATAAATATCTAGCAAAGGAAACTGAGAAGGCATTAACAAATTAGTAGGAGGAGAATTAGAAGAGAGCAGTGTCATGAAAACTAAAGGAGAATAGAATAACAAATTTTCAACATTCATTTTTATAAGACTTAGAGTTCCAAATTTTTCTCCTTCCTTCCTCTCCCCACTCCCCAAAAGAACAAGCAACTCGATATAAGTTATACATTTATAATCATGTTAAAAATATTTCTGTGCTAGTCATGTTGCAAAACAAGAAACAAAACAAAAGAAAGAAACCCAAGAAAGAAAAAAACGAACAAAATAAAGGTCAAAATAATATGCTTTGACCTGCATCAGACTACATAGAGCTTTCACTGGATGTGGATAG
Source organism: Phalanger gymnotis (assembly GCA_028646595.1). NCBI lineage: Eukaryota > Metazoa > Chordata > Mammalia > Diprotodontia > Phalangeridae > Phalanger > Phalanger gymnotis. Next base: position 287,459,553 of record CM053622.1, on the reverse strand, counting down.
CATTTTCCATCATGAGTCTTTTGGAATTGCCTTGGATCATTGTATTGCTGAGAAGAGCTAAGTCTATCATAGTTGATCATCATACAATGTGGAAATTACTGTGTACAATGTTCTCCTGGGTTTGCTCACTTCACTCAGCATCAGTTCATGCAAGTCTTTCTAGGTTTTTCTGAGATCTGCCTGCTCATCATTACTTATGGCACAATAGTATTCTATTTTATTCATATACCACAACTTGTTCAACCAGTCGCCAATTGATAGGTATCCCCTCAATTTCCAATTCTTTGCCACCACAAAAAGAGCTGCTATAAATATTTGTGTACATGTGGGTCCTTTTCCCTTTTTTATGATTTCTTTGGGATACAGACCTAGTAGTGGTATTGCTGGATCAAAGGGTATGCACAGTTTTATAGCCCTTTAGGCATAGTTCTGTATTGCTTTCCAGAATGGTTGGATCAGTTCACAACTCTACCCACAATGCATTAGTTTTCCACATCTTCTCCAACACTTATCATTTTCCTTTTCTGTTATATTAGCCAATATGACAGGTATCAGGTGGTACTTCAAAGTTTGAAAGTAATGTATTTTGAAAGGAGGAGTTAGAACTAACTATGGGAGGAAAGGATTAACAGAGGATTAGGTGCCATATTATTAGTTAAGCCAGGAAAGGAAAGGACAAAATAATTCAGAGGGAGAGAAACAAATGTAAACTCAAGCAACCTGGATTTGTCTAAGTTAACACGGTAGATAATGAATATGATTAATGGGGTTAATACAAATGAAGAAAGAATACAAGAGGGAAAGTTTATTAAAAGAATGACAAGAGCTCCTGGATCAATACTGGGTTGACCACAAGTAGCAAGTAAACTCATTTTAAAAAGTAAAGGAAAAGGTGGCTTTCATAAAGATATAATTTAAATTGATAAAAGAAGGGCAAAAAAAAGACAAACAATGAACATGAGACTCAAGAGGTTAGAACTTTTGTTTGGAGAACTTCCATAGTACTAAGAAATAGAAGGGTATAAAGAATAACAAAAATATAAAGAAAACTTTTAAAAATGCTACTATATTCAAAAGCTTGATAAATGAAGGCAATGTGATATGTTTAAAAGAAAGATAAATCATTCTCTATATCAAATTGCCCATTAACAAAAATGAGAATATTTTTATAAGAAAAATATTATTTTAGTTCAGTCCAAGAAATCTATACCTCACTAAAGGAGAAATCATCATTAGCCAGAGACTTTATTATACAACTAACCATAAAAAAGAGTGTTAAAAATATGAATAAGATTATAAAACAACAGATGAGAAAGAGATTACACAAAGTATTTACATATCATAGGTTCATAAATTTGGAAAAGGAACAGACTTTATTGGTAATCTAGGAAGTAGAAAGGCTATTTTCACCTTAATATTACACCTTGGAAAGTCTGCCCAGGAATTAAATGGAAAAACTCAAAGAAGGAAAAGAGCAAACATTGAAGAGATGGAATGAAAAGGAGAGGGAAGGAAATCATTATTATTGCCTTGAATTTCAGTACTACAAATAAAGAAACAACTAATTAAGAGACTACTGTAGAGCAAAAGTCCTAAACTATACTCCCCTCTGAAACTGAAGATATGATATGGTCTAGACTATATTCATATGTTATTTGATAAATTTATTATAGTATTTAGTATTATAGCAAATTAGAAATTTGGGATTTCTGTGTATAAGTGTTTACATGTGAGGAAAATGTGTTTTTTTTCCAAAAATAAATGATCCAACTGATTACAGTGAATTAAATAGAGGACATTTTTATCAAATGTTAAGAAAAACAATTAATGCAATAGTATATGTGTAAAGAAACTTGAATTTGAAAAATCATACCTGGATGTAAATAGATTAAACTCACCTATGTAAAGGGAAAAATTCATAATGTATTGGAAAACACCTAAAGCATAAGAACAGACACAGATTTAAAGTTGAGAGGACAAGATAAATTCAGTCATAGTTCAGTTTATCCCCCAACATCCAAAGTCAAAAGCATTAGTTCAAATAAAGCAAAACTAAAATAAAAATTATCAAGATACAAAGAAAAATTATGTCACATTCAAAGTCTCACACCTAATTGGGAACTTACTGCATATATAAGCAGTACAAAATTAATAATATACTATAATACAAAAAGAAACAAGGAGAAAATTATAAACTTAGACAGAATGATGCAAAAATTGCTTAAGGTAAATACATGGAGAAAAATTAATAGGAATATTAGATAATTTACGTATTTCTCAAATTTGTATGCCATGTTTTCAAAATTGGTCATATTCTCATGCATAAATCTTTTATAAATTAATGCATAAAGAAAGAAAAATTAAACACTTCTATTATAAACCATAATAAGAAAGACGAGCTATAATCAGGTTAACTGAAATCTGTATCCATTTATCTTATCTTATTTCGACATTTATCTTCAACACTGCACAGTAATGTTTTAATTTCTTGATTGACTCTCTATAATGATTATTGCAGTGATGGCTACTCAATGTCTCTTTTGTTTCCTTAATCCTTTGATATCTGTCCTATATAACATGTACTTATTTTCAAATGGTTCACTCATATTTACCACCATGTAACCTTGAATGAGTTAGTTTATCACCTCTGGTCTCAATTTACTCATAAATAAAATGAGGAAGATTGACTAGATAATATCAGAGGTCTTTTCTGGCTCTAAATCTATGATCCCATGAATGTATGAACTCTACACTATTAAAAGATAGGCCACCTTACTCTATGTTTCCTATTTAAGACATACAT
>CM053622.1:287409058-287456650 GCA_028646595.1 Phalanger gymnotis | reverse complement strand
AACTGAGAGAAATGGCAAATTTGAAGAAAAAAATTGGGGAGCATATGAAGTTATATGGGATGAATAAAAGCAGAAAAATCCCAACGTACACTTATTGAACTAATGTAAATTACGGTGACATGACATAACAGCAAAATTAAGGTTAAATACAGATATCAGGAATAACTTCGTGAATCTAAATATAGGGCTCTTTAAAGCTTGTCCAGATCATCTAATATGGCAGAACTCTGCATACCTTACCTCAAGGATGGGGGTAGCCTTCTTTGATTGACGACATAGACAGAAAGGATGCATCTTTAAAACTGGCTAGACTGGAACAGTAGTGCTCTTGCCTATGGCTCCTTAATGCTACATCCATTGTGTAAAGATCAAAGTTCATTAACAGTCTGGACACCACAAAGCGATCCAGGAGTGGCGATAACTTCCTCCCTCCCCTCTTTTACCCCAGCAATAAGAAATAAACCTTGCAGTATGTGTTTCTGCTCTGCTGTTTCCCTCAGTTGTAGATGGCAGTGGCAGTGATTCCCACTGGATCTAGGAGTTCAGGCCATCATAACTTTGATGCCAGCTTTGCTGGCAGAGTATTGCAGCTGTCCAGACCATCACAGAAGCCCCAAGAAGCCAAGGTGCCTAGGATTCCATGGAACTCCAGCCCAAGGTGGGTTTTAGACTTGGAGCTGGAACTGTGATCTATGGGAATGGAGCCAAGTTAAGAATTTAATACCCTTCCCCAATTCAGACTATGAGGTGGTAGGGGGTAGGTGGATTATGCTTCCTATTTATGCCAGAGCAAGTTTCTATGTTTGTAATTATGTACCTTTTGAAGTAAATATTTCTTGGTAAAAACCTAATCTAACTGGCAGTGGTTAATGTAACTAAAGTGCAGGGCATGACCTCCCTACCCTTGGGAACATAATCAGTGAGAGTTGGAGTCAATGGCAGACAACTTAGAAGCTCCAATCCCCCTTAAAGGTACCAGAGAACCCTGGGGAAGGGTTAAAATACCTAGTCTTCAGGCAGTGAGGGCCAGGCCAGAAAAAAAAAACCCTTTACATAAAACATACAGTTTAAATATCTTATCCTAATCTCTGTTTTGAAGTTCAGCCTTGCATGACCAATTTCCTACTAGAAATCTTCAACAGAGTGCCTCAGGGGCATCTCAAATTATCATTATCCAAAATAGAACTCATTGTGGCTCCTTCTCCAAATCCCCTGGCTTCAGGTGAGTGGACCACCACTCACAGTCATGACCTGACCCATCCTTGACTTCTCCCTCTCTTTCAGCTATAGTGCTGCAGTCCATCGTAAAATTTTGTCTATGGCACCGCCAAGACATTTTCATTATCTGTTTCCTTCATACCATTTTTACAACCAATACACTAGTTCAGGTCTTTATCAATTCTGGCCTGAACTATTATAAAAGCTTCGCAATTAGTTTCCCTCCATCCTCTCTTCCCTCCTCTCCAATCCATCTTTAATTCAAATGCCAATATAATACTGCAGCAGAATACTGTCATATCACTTTCCATGCAAAAATATTTTAGTGGCCATTATTATAATAGACTCCTTTCCCTAGCAACAAGTTCCCTAGAACAAGTATAACTTGTTCCCAACGTGCCAGTCCTAGTGTATTTACTGTTACACCCTTTCATGCATTCTATCTGCCAGACTAGATACTTTGATCAAATGGCACTGGCTTCTTTGCTGTTCCTCACCCACCTAGAATAATACATCTCTGGACTCTGAACCTTTTCGCTGGCTATCCGCCATGTCTTGAACACTCTGCCTCCTCATCTCTGATGCTATTCTCTAGTTTCCTTCAAGATTCAGTTAATGACCCACCCTCTGCCATAAGCCTTTCCTAGCCCTCCTTAATCTCAGTGCCTTCTTTCTGAAACCACTACCAATTTATCCAGTACATATCTTGTTTGTGTAATCTTTTATTCCTTTTTGTCTTCCAAATAAGATTGTGACCTCCTTGAAAGCACGACTCTGTTTTTGTTATCTATCCCCAGTACTTAGTATAGTGCCTGACACATAGTAGGTGCTTAATAAATGCTAGTTGATTAATTGTTCCCTAATCTTTCTTTTTTCATCTCTCACCTCTGGGCAACTACATAAAGTATGCATTTTTGTCTGTGACTCATGTCCTCTTAGAATCTCTGTCATTTTTCAGGACTTGGCTCAGGTGTCACATCTTCCATTAAGCCTTCTCTGATCATGCCCCTTCCCTCAGGAGATATTGATACACTTAATGCCCCTCCTCAGATTGTCTCCTATTCATTAAACTATATACATGCTGTATCATGCTCCAGTTTTGATTGGCTGGAGGACAGAATGTAAACTCTTTAAGGTCAGGGACCATGTCATTTTTTTCTCAGTATCCATAGAACTTTAAGTGGTTAAATCAAAACAGAAATCCCAAGTATGAATTCCTGAATTCATCTAGGAAAAGATTTTGTTGTTGCTGTTGTTTTTAAATCCAGGGAGTTGAGGCAAGAATACAGATTTTAAGGAACAGAGTCATCCAGATTTTCAGTGACCAGTAGTAAAAGTGATGATCACCATGATTCTTCTAACCACACAAGTTTGCAATAGAGATGTTTAAGTGTCTCCATTGCTTACTCTCACTGTGCACATATCTAAGCTGACAGTCAATAAGCATTTATTAAGCGCCTACTCTGTACCAGTCACTATGCTAAACAAATGCCAAATCCTGTAAATTTTATCTCACAAACACCTTTCACATCTGTCCCTCCACTCTATTGACTCAGCTACTACCTAACCTCAGAACTTCATCATCTCTTGCCTGGACTATTTCAACAGCATCCTAATCTGTCTCCCTTCCAAAAATTTCTCCCCAGTCAAATACATTTTCCATCTAGCTGCCAAAGTGATATTTCTAATAGACAGACTTAATGTTAGCCCTCTCCTGCCTGTTCAATAACTCTACATGACTCCTTATTATACATAGGATCAAATATAAACTCTGGTTTGCACTTAAAGGCTCTGGCCAAAACTTTCTAGACCTGTTATATATTACTCTCCTTTATAACACTTGAGATTCTAATCAGTTTGCCTTTCCTGTTTCTCATATTGAAGACACCACCTCCCATTTCCATGCCTTTTCTTAGACTGTCCTTCATTCCTGGAATGCACTTCTTCCTTACCTCTTAGCATCCCTACTTTACTTTAAAGCTCATCTCAACGCTACCTTCTATGTAGAGCCTTTACCCCTAAATAGTATAGCTCCTAGTAATAATTGTTATAATATTAATAATAATAAAATATAGCAATATAATAACACACAATCATCACTATCCTAATTTTCACATATGACTCTGTAAGATATGTTAATATATTAAGTCATTTGATACTTACAACAACTTCATTAGGTACATGCTATTATCATCCCCATTATTCAGATGAAGGAACTGGGGGCTTACAGAGGTTAAGTGACTTGCTCAGAAAAATACAACTAGTCAATGTCTGATGCAAGATTTGAATTCAGGTCTTTTTGAATTTGTGTTCTATTCACTCGCTGCTTAATTTGTCTATATTTTACATATACTTGCAGTGAGAGACTGAATGATCTTATGAAGTATGTCTGTAGTAGGCTAGGTGATTTGTTCACAGCTCCCTTTAAAAATTCTGGAGACTCTAAGGTGACTCATTGTTTAGGCTTTTGAGGATAATGAGGTTTTTTTTTGTTTTGTTTTGTTTTTTTACTGTTCCCAGCCACATTGTGGTCCAATGTTGAAAGGACTTTTTGGCTCTTTAGAAAGATGTAACACATCCTAAATAATCTTTTGGTCATATCTCCGCCTCTGAGAACAGAAATGGAATGCTATATATGATAAAAGAAGATATTTGCAGTTGGTAGACCTCTTTGCATGGAGTTTTCTAGGTAATAAGAAGTAATTTCAACTAGGGGTAGGGAAGGAAGGGGATTCCTACCCTGGAATAATTTTGGCAGGGACTCTTAATATAAAGTGTGGACTCAAATATCTGAGTTCATACTTTAGCTCTCTCCCTTTTGGCTCTTTCCTACCTTAAGCATGAATGTTTTGAATGTCAAAAGTTCCTTTCAAATGATTTAGAGAAACAACAGTATCTACCAGAATGATTGCAGAGGCAGCAGTAATAGAAGGAAGAAATCAATGCCAGTAGGCAGGACAGTTTCAGAAAATGGCCACAGGAAAGAATATTCCTCTAGATATCTTATTAGACTGTGCTCAATGGAAGTGAAACTTAAACTAGCTAATTAGAAGCCTTGAAAAAATTGTTTATATCCCAAGGAGGCTTGAATATTAAGTGTCCCAACTGGGAAAGGGGAAATAATTTAATTGTTCTATAATCCTTGCTATGAGTTGTTTATGTTTAATAGTCCCTTTTGTGTGGGGCAATAAACCGATTACAAGCCTTATTCATATTTGTACATTGAATATTTTTTTAAAAAAATTACGCTTTCTTTAGGGAAAACTTTGACTAGAGAGAGCTGACAACATTATATTAAATAGCAACATTCCTTGGGAAGCCAACCAAAGTGGGGGTGATGAATCAATTAATATAATAATGGATAGCCTACTTCACCTACTGAGAAGTCTTGCTTTCCACAGAGCTCAACCCTGGGTAATCCTGGGATAACAGGTCAGCAGCAGGGATTGGTTCTGTGATGTGACTTCAGCCAAGTGGTACCTGGCTGTAGCCACCACACTAGACATATGTGTGCGTGTTGTTTCCCCTGATAGAACTCTGGTGCCTGGAAGAGAGGAGCGATATCTGTTCTGTCTTAGGTGCTAGACACATTCCTGGTATATAATAGATACTGAATAGTGCTTATTAATTTATTGCAAAATGGCCTTCAGTCAGTGTGAAGAATCTTTGGTTTACATGTAAAGAAATATCCTGGGGCAGCTAGGTGTCGCAGCACCAGCCCTGGAGTCAGGAGGACCTGAGTTCAAATTCATCCTCAGACCCTTGACACATGTACTAGCTGTGTGACCTTGGGCAAGTCACTTAACCCCAATTGCCCTGCCAAAAACAACAACAAAAGAAATATCCTTGTACACGACAGAAAGTACTCTACCTAAAGATAAAAACAAGAACTACCTTTCATATTACACTTTAAAGTCTGCAAAGTGCTTTACAAACATTGTCTCATGGTATCCTCACCAGAACCCTCCAAAGGAGGTGCTATTATTATTCCCCATTTTACAGATGAGGAACCTGAAGCCAACGGAGGTGAAATGACTTCCAATTCTCCAGCACAGTGTTTAACGATAAAAGTAATTTTAAAAAATAAATTCTAAAGGAATGTGCTTTGATCTTAAAAATAAATACATCAGAAATTGGAAAACTATTTCCTCTATATTCAGTAGCCTAGGATTCTAAGTGAAGAAAGTATGCGATAGTTACGAAAAACAGTAGCAGGAGTAAGGTACCAGTCTTTGCTATTGAGTATGGATGCACGGCTGAAGGACATAGGATTATAGATTTAAGGCTAGAAGATGCCTTAGAGATTGTCTAGTCCAAAAGGAACTAGACCTCTGTTAAGTGCAGACTTTAGAGTGATCCAGGGCATAGAGACATTCAGCTACTTGGTAGTGGTCAGTCAGAGGGTCAGGAGGGAGCAGGGACAGAGTTTAAATCCAGGCTTTCCTGACTCCAACTCTAACCCTCCATTTAAGAATTCAAGCTTCCTCTGTTGTGAAATGTACTTCATGATTTCCAAGAAAACTTCACAATCTAGTGGCATGTGCACTGGACTTGGAATAAAAACAAAAAACAAAATAATCAGTAATAGCAGTAGCGACAACATGGATTGGAGTCTAGGCTCTGATCCGAGAGCTGTGTCACTTCAAGCAAGTCACTCATCCCCTCAAACTCAAATTTCCTCATCTGGAATATGTCGTGATAATTGTAATTATATTTTCTATTTCACAGATTTCACAGATTGCTGTGGGAACCACATGAGAATGTATATAAAGCTTTTTGTAACCCTTAGAGCACTATACAGATGACAACTACTATAACTACCTACTCTGACCCCATACAATGCTTTGTTTTACATCTCTCCAAAGCCTATATCAAATAAAGTTGTTTACTGTGACCATCTTTATTATATTCCTTCCCCCTTCCATTGGATTCTAACCAGCCTGATGGCAAGAACCTTGTCTTATCTAACCTTTGTAAGTATTCTAGCAGCTAGCATAAATGTTTGTTGATTCACTCTTATTTTAATGGTCAAAATTTACTTTCTGGGTTTTAATGACAGATGACTCAATTGCAAATGATTTAATATTTTTATATAGAGAACAGAAAAAGTAAACTGAATGAACCCTTTACAGATCCTACAAAGATCAATGTAATCTTCCTCTTATATTTTTCTTGAAGTCTTTATGTAAGAATGAGAATTCCTAGAATATATATGAAAGACTATTTCCTTCCCACCTTAGCTTAACTTGTAGCTTCATTTGTGTAGAGGTTACAAAGTTGTTAAGGAAGACTCTTCATAACTTTGATGTACTGTATATAAAATTCTAATGAAAAGGGGGATTAAATGTTTAAAAGATCACATTTTTCACTAAAGGCAGACAGGTCTGACTTATGAAGTTTAAGCTTTGACTCTAAATTTATGAACAAGGAAAACTACACATAATGATTTTGAGCCTCTATTAGTCCAATTCAAATACATAACATTTCTAATTTATCAAGAAGCAAATGATATTAAAGGAAAGGTTATATCATACTAGTGTAACTATGGTACTCTTGAACATACAAAGAATTCTTGGAGGAAATTATATTTGACTGCACTCCTACATAAAGTCATACTGAGTTTGTTTTTAAGCAATGCATCTTAGAATTCTTGGATTACAAATGTAAGCAGTATGAGTAATAAACAATTTTACATCTGAGGTAAGTGATTGAAAACTATGTAGTCAACACTCCATTATTGGTACCAATGAAAAGGAGAATTTGTCCCTTTGAAGGAAACAGGCTATGGCCCACACACAAATGTATGGCAAGAAACATTTATGGATTGTATAAATTAGTGAAAGTGTTATGGTATAAGATTCAAGTTCTTATAGTCATTTGAGATTTAGAGCATGGTATTTATTTAAGTTATGTCCAGCTTGTATAAAAATAACGGTAGCAACAATAACTGGCACTTCTCTGTGCCATGCACTATGATAAGTAGTTTACAAATATTATCACATTTGATTCCCACAACAACCCTGGGAGGTAGGTGCTAATATTATCTCCATTGTATAGTTGAAGAAATTGAGGCAAATAAAAGTTGTGACATGCCCAAAGTCAAACAGCTAATACACATCTGAGGCTTGGATTTGAACTCAGATTTTCCTGATTCCAGGCCCATCATTCTATTCATTGTGCTACCAACTGCCTCATAATGTCTGCACACCTGTATGATATAGTAGAAGACAGCCAACCTTGGAGCCATGAAGACCTAGGTTCAAGATATACCACTCATACATATCAGCTCTATTGGCATGTCAATTAACCGCCCCCTCCCAAAGCCCCAAATAACACTCTATGCTGATTTGCATTATTGGAAAGAACTTTTGAAATCACAAGTCTAGTCAAAACCAGAACAAGGCAATGCAAACACAATAAAACAATTATTTAAAAAAGACCTATTTTTGCATTGGCATAGAATATAATGCCACAAGTAGATTCTAAATATAGTCAAAATAAATAATCTAATTTAAAAGGTCATTCTAAACAAGATGCTTAGAACTTACCAATCTCTTTAGCAGGAATGAATAAAAAGTCCTAAACCTCATGAGGTGGGAGGTCATCTCATCCAGCACATTCATTTCATTGAAGAAATTACAGCCTGATTTAGATGATTGAGATAATGAAACTGAGGATGGAGATGGTAAGGCTGCTCCAACCTATTGGACCAATTAATAGCCTATTGAGAATTCATTTAGTCACTTCACATTTCTTCTTCCTGTTTACCTATATATGTAGCCTTTTCAAACAGAGCTTTAGTTTTAATGAAAGCAACTCCTTTGTATGTTACTATGGAAATAAATTGGTATAAATTATTGTTTAAATTGTAAGAAGCTATGCTGAGCTTGACTATAACAATCAACATCTAATCTAGGCCCAGATTAACACTAATATTCTCTAGTATGCCTTTTACTCTTGTTGTACCAACTTCAGTTTTTTCTTATTCCCTGTATCTCTGCAATGAAGTTTAATATATTATTCTATGCAAAGTGTTACTCTGAGAAAGGGAGAAAGGCCAATGCTCATATTAAACAGAAATCCACTTGGCTTAGCTCTCAAACAATGAAATAAGAACCCCCTGGGCTCACTTTTCATTACTTAGAGCTTTAAGGGAACTGAAAATATGTGTGTTTGTATTATATTTGTGAACTAAACCATGTGACATCAGAAATTGGATAGGAAAAGCAAGCCAACCTCCATGGCAGCCTGCAGCTCTCAGAGGAAATCATGGTGTGAGCTCTTTAAGGAGATACATTAAGCTTTCACAGCCTTGAACTGCTCCAACTAAAATTGCCATTCTAAACATTTATTCAGATTGAAAATAACAACGTAACTGGCTTAGTAGTGCACAGCCTCAATAACAATACAGAGCACAAAAAGAAGACAAATATAGAGTGACTCATGTTGAAGTGCATGGTGCTTTCAAAAACACAAAGCAATTAGTGCTTTTTTTTCTCCTGAAATTAAAAATTGCCTCTTTCTTAGATGCAATAGATTTGCTTTTTTTAGGGTTGCAGACCAGAAAAAGCACTGTGTGGTATAGTGAAAAAAGCCTTTTATTTTTGGAAGACCTGGGCTTGAATCTTGCTCCGTTATTTTGGATCCCTGCTATCTTTCTAAATCTGTAATTCTATGGTAGTTATGTTTTCACCCACAATGCTATTCAATATTTACCAAGGTTATTTTTTGAAAACAAATAATATGATATAAAGATACATGTTAGTCCCTGATGATTGCCTCTATGGATGGGTTACTTGGATTAAACTCAACTGGTACCATTCAGATAGACAACTCAAGCCAGCTCTAACCATTTTCCTTCTCCCTTATACCCACCAAGCCTAGTACACACTATGTGTGGGCTCTGAAGTACTCTGAAGCCATTACTCTCGACCCAAACCATCACTTGTATGCCTTCATTCACTATAATAATGTCACAAAGGCATACTGACTCAGGCCTCAATACCCTGCGGAACACAGTTTCTTCACTCCCTTCAAATTTAACTGGCTCCTCCACTTCCATTTAAACCACTCACTCTCATCCCACCCACTGAATATCACTTTTATTAATGATATACCCAGGCAAAACTACCTTTTCAGGGAGCCATCATTTCCTTCTATTGTTCTCTGTAGGGTATGGGCATCGTAACGTCATCTCATACACAGTGAGAAAAGTACCAACTGTGCCAATTCTGCATCTTTACTCAGTGCCACATTCTCCCTCTTGTACCAACCAACTTAAAATGATCTGCGATCTGATCAATACTGTAGTTACGCCCCCTACAAAGAGCAGAGTTCTCAACCCATCCATGCCTTCTTATCCTGTATAAAATTTTTCTGTTCTCTTATTTCTCTCTTAACCCTCATACTCAATACCTGACGAACCTTCTTCCTACCAATTTTCAGACATCTCTGGGGATTTTTAAAAGATTTGCTTGCCTGGAAAGCTTTCCCTCTTCAATTCTGCCTACTGACTTTTCTGACTTCTTTTATGTCCTAAATAAAATTCCATCTTTTACAGGAAGCCTTTCCGAACCCCCTTTGATATATCTCTTGATATGTATTTGGTGCCAGTAGAGCGCATGGATGATCCAACTTTATGGCTTCCTTTTGTCACATGACTGGCCCACTTCCTTTTCCATTTATACATCTCTTAGATAACATATTCTGTGCCAATTCTAATGCACAAAATTCTTCATTGGTAATATGCTCCAACTTATTAACTATCATGCATTTTTAAAAATTCCTTTCCATTTCTTTTAGAAGAACTATACCTTAAACAATTTAGAGATTATGTTACTCATATATAATCATAGTAGGGATCTTGGTGCTAAAAAGATGGGCCTTTGTTTCAAAAATAAATCTAAGATTATTAAAAATACCATAAAATCTAGCTTGATCTCCTTTTCCCATTCAATTCTGGGCCTAGCTTTCTATCCATAATGCTTGCTCAAAATATACAAACTGATGGACTATGCTCAAAATTGCATATCATACCATGAACATTAGGCATTCTTCTTCTATTTTGTTTTTACTGTTTGTGTACTTAGACCAAAATCTTTTGAGTGGCTATGAATCACCTTTAGCAGCATATGCTCTGTGCGGAGGATAGGTATAATCAGTAGCAAGTCATCTGCAACAAGTATCTGTAGGATCTAATTGTCAATTGGGAAATGCTGTGCTGGACATCTTTTCTCCGTCTCTCCAGAAACTAGCAAATAGTAGGTGCTAAATAAATGCTTAATGAATGTTGCACTGATTAATGAAAATGAGAAGCATTCTTGGTGAGTATTCATTTCTCTTGTTTTATTTAATATTCATAACATGATCAAATGAAATTCTCCCAAACATTGCATCTGAAAAAAAATTTATATATGATCTTTGCAAATGAATGAAGAATAAGAGACTTTAAGATCAATACAAAATATATGAAGTAATTTGTAAGCCGTCAAAGCACATGTTCAATACGAAGGAAAATTTGTTAACAATAGAAAGGGATTCCAGGAGACATCATAGGGAGGTTGGAGAGAATGATCCTGGAGAGATGGAACTTACATGAATGGGGATGAGGTGACTGGGAGTAGTGGTTCAGGGAAAGGAAAATCTTCCTAATTAGCCTACAACTCATAAACACAGGGTTAAACACCCAAACACTGAAGCCATAGGACATTAGACTATTATATCCTTAACAATAATGTTGATATATTGATTTAATTATCTATCTCTGAGAAAGGGGTTGAATACAGAGTGCAGAAGTCTTAGTGTCTAGGAGAATCTAGTTCTTGGTCTTGCCTGGTGGTCAAGGCATGAGAGAGTGGCATTCTGGGGCCAGGCTGGTTATAGGGGAGTAAGGCATGTTTGAAGTATCAATCTTCAACCAAGTCATTTTCTTGGTAGAACTGTTGTCCATGATTTTTGCCAAATGTTTAGGATTTCCTCTTCTTTCAGATACTTTGAGAATCAATCATTAAATCACCTGAAAACTCTTTAACTATCAATGTGGACTTCCTTATGTATAATTTGTTTTGATTTTTTTGTTCTTTGCATTGCTACTTTCTTCATTTCTTTAGTGCCATTTCTACTTCATCAGTTAACACCTTAGGAACAATAATATTAGAGTACGTTATTGGTGGTAGTTTTATTTCAGTTTTCTACTTTGTCTTCTAATTTCATTCTTAAATGTTCTAGGGGCGATTTAAGTTAATTAGTTTAATGACTCTTACAACAATAAAATATTTCTTGCTATTAACATATAGTTTATTTCATTTTTTAAAAAAAATTTAATATCCAGAGTCTTCTGACTTGCTGATGAAAAAAAGTATTCATGATATATAGCTTTGAGATTTTGGTGAGATCTACAAGTCTTTAACATTTTTGTTTCTCAATTTTGAACCATATTTTTCATAGTCCTCCTCTACGTTCATATTTGTGTTGGATTTACCAAGTAATAAAGTTTATTTTGCTATTGTGGAAGATCTTGATAAGTTCTTCATAGCACTTTTCTACCTTATTCATCCTGTAAAACAGATGTTGGCACGTAAGATCCAATTATCTTCATGATGGCCTTTTCGCTCATGCTACCTAGCCATTGGGCTCATGAGCTGATTGTATCACAAAATAAGGGCTGGAATACACATAGACACATATATAAAAATATAATACATATTATATACACAGAATGGACACACGTGTATATGTATACACATACATCTATGTATCTATATGTATATATAATAGATAATATATACACATATATTTATGTGCACACATGCATGTATGTACATACATACATGTATCTATATAAATTTACCCATGTGTGTATGCATGTACACACATATGCATCATGGACATACATACATGTATCTATACGTGGATATATAATTTCAGAGACAGTCTAGTTTGATGTCCCATTTTACAAATAAGGAAACGGAGGCCCCAAATGATTAAATGACAAAGCTATATGAATCAGTAAACTTTTATTAATTTTAATTGCCTTCTATGTGCCAGGAACTGTGCTAAACACTGGTGATACAAAAAGAGGTAAAGGACAGTCCTTTGCCCTAAAGGAGCTTACAATCTAATGAGGAAGACAACATGCAAACACTTATATACAAAGCAAGCTATAAATAGAATAAATGGGAAATAATCGAAGGAAAGTACTAGAATTAGGAGGGTTTGGAAAAAGCTCCCATATAGAAAGTGATATTTTAGCTGGAAGGAAGCAAGGGAAGTCAATAGGAAGAGTTGAAGAGGAAGAGTGTTTTGAGTAGAGGAGCAATATAGTTCGATCTGTGCTTTAGGAAAATCATTTTGGTGGATGAATGTTTAATGGATGGGAATAAGGAGAGACTTAAGGCAGGCAGACTCACTCACAGGCAATCATTGCAATAGTCTAGGTATGAGGTAAAGAGGTTCTGCACTAAAATGGTAGCAGTTTCAGAGGAGAGAGGGGGACATATATGAGAAATTCTGCAGATGTGAAATAGACGGCCCTTAGCAATGGGGAATGAGGTGTTGCAGAGATCTCTAACAAACATTCCAATACTCCTGGATCAAGATCCTGAGGGATCAGGAAGATGGCGTTGCTTCTACAGTAACAAGGAAGGTAGGAGGTGGAGGACGGGGGGAGGATTTAGAGAGAAAGATATTGAGTTCTATTTTGGAAATGTTAAGCTTTAGATGTCTACTGGACATCCAGTTTGAGATATTTGAAAGGCAATTGGAGATATGAGATTGGAGGTCAGGAGAGAAATGGTGGCAGGATAGGCAAATTTGAGTACTACCAGCATAGAGATAGTAACTAAGTCCATGGGAGTTGATGAAATCACCAAATGAAGTAGTTTAGGAGAAAAGAAAAGGGTCCAGGACAGAACCCTCAGGGACACTGATGGTTAAAGAGCATGATCTGGAAGAGGATATAGCAAAGGAGACAGAAGAAATGGTCAGATAGAAAAGAGGAGAATAAGGAGAGAATGGTGTCCCAAAAATCTAGTGAGAAGAGAGAAAGAAGGAGGAGAAAGTTAACAACAGTGTTAAAAGCTGCAGAGAGGTCAAGGAGAATGATAACTGATAAAAAGCTATTGGATTTGGCAACTAAGAGATCACTGGCAACTTCAGAGAGAGCAGTTTTGGTGGAAAGAGGAGGTTGGAAGCTAGATTATAACTATATATGAAAACCACTAGGGGGAAATGGTGAGCTAAGATAAAATGTACTGACCTGCAATTCATGGATCACTTTTCATCTGGGATAACAGACATTAAAATCCAAGTAAGGCATTTTAAAAGAGCCTATTTTTCAGTCATTTTATTCTATTTTATTTTCTGGTGGGAGAAAGAACATGTTTTACCCTATTTTAAAAGCTTTCTCCACCTCCCTCTCCCCTAACATTCCACAAACAAACAAACAAACTGATAAATTCCTCAGTGCTTAGCTGGAAAGACATTGTAGATTTTCAGAGCAGGAAGAAACCTTAGAGATACTTTAGTTGGATGCCTTCATTTTACAGATGAGGAAACTAGGGCTCAGAGAGCTTGTCATTCTCCCTCCAGTTTTATTCTGTTTTGTTTTTACAAAAGCTCACATAATTATTCCCTCTGTCCTTAGTCAATCCTTTCCCTTGAAAAAAATATTTTTGTCCTCTGTGGAAGGACAGAATTGATATTTTGCGAAGCATCTCCTATGATAGGTTTCATCTATATGTACCCAGTGGATTTGATGTGTCCTTCTCTACAGTTTTTTTAAGAGGGCTCTAACTTCTGTTGATTTCTGTTATAATCAGTTCATCCATATGCCTCAGATGTGCTGAAATTTCCATACATATAAAGATTCGGAGCTAAAAAAGAGTCTATCAACTAATTAAAGGTACCAAGAAGCAGCAAAATAAAGAGCCTTTGGGAAGCCCTAAGATCCAGTTCAGGTTCTGTCATTATTTTGCTAAGTGACCTTTGTATTATCAAGGCAATAAACATAACATCGATGATAACTGTGAATATGCCTATGGAATTCTGTATCGCAAAATATGAGAGACTCTCCATGTAGAAAGTTCAAGAAGTAAAACATTTATTCAGATACCAGAGAACCAAATCCCATAACCAATAAGTCCAACCCATCCAAGCCGCAAGCACCTCCCAAAACCAGTAAGCCCACTTTGTCATAACAGCAAGGAACTTAAAATACAATATGACAGCATAGAGCCTCGCCATCCCATAAGCTTCCTGCTGGGGCATTGCCAGCAATAATCACTCACAGCACAGCACAGCACACGTCTGCTCTTTCCCTCAACTCTAACCGCTCTCTCTCTGCGTCTCCTGTGACATACTTTCCTTTTCCTCTCAGCAAGCTCCTCCTACCACATGTGACTTAGGCTTCCTGTGATATAAACCATGGCCTATTAATGGGTGGGAAAGATCTTCAAATCTAAATTGTCATTACAACCTTGAATAAGGCATTTAACCTCTCTAGTGATCAGTGTCCTCATCTGGTAATCAAAAGGGTGGTACTAGATGTCAACTCTTCTGTAATCCTTTTCAGCCATAATCTGAAGGGTACATAGGGGCAAATAAGTGTCCATGCTCATGACCATGCTGAAGGGTCAACAGCTGATAGGACAAGGCAAACCATATCACTTTCCTTAACATATGGCAGCAGTGGTGTCAAATTAATGGTCATTCATCTCTATATAAAGATCCCTACCCATGGCTCTTTTTTTTTTAAAAAATTGACTTAGTTTTAAAATATGATAATTATCTATGTTTCATTGTATTATTTATTTTGTTAAATATTTGCCAATTGTGAACACTACAGACTTCATGTAACCTACTAGCAGGTGGTTGACACCTTTACTTTACAGAAATGAGACCATCTTGGTAGAGGGTGGGAGGTCTAGAACTTACTGCTCTATTTTATTTTGCTGTCAAGTGAAAAGAATATACTTATAAAATTTTGAGAGCATCTCTGTCACAACATGCACTTTGAAAGATATTGGAGGGGGGTGAGGGAAAGTAAGTTTGGATCTCACATTAATAGAGCTATTTATCACAAGGAAAAATGCATCATTCCTTAAGGAGTCCATTCATATCAAATTTATACCTGAAGCATAAAGTTTTCTCATTTCATTCTTCTTTTTTTACTATCTGTCTTCAAAATTGCTTTGTAAATAAACAACATTCTCTCAATTTCTAAAACAGGTAGTCATTAAATAAATCTTCAGAAAAAATGAATAAATAAAAAGGCATCCCTGATCTGTTCAGAGAATAGATCTGTGTTTAATCCAGCATTTCCTTTGAGTGGGTTTTTCATCTTCATGGAAGTTATGCTTCACTTATTAATAATAGTGACTACATCTATGCATACATATTCTCAAGTTATAATGTTGTGATCCAAACATATATACAACAAGGCAGCTGGATTAGGATGGAGTCTGTGACTCCATATAACTAATAGTTATTTCTCTTGTTCTCCATTAAGTTGCTTTATAGCTGATAGACGTAGACCACAGAGTTAATGACTTACTATATATCTTAAGGAGGAAAATAAAATGAACCTTATTTTGGAGTAGAAATCTAAACTTTCTTGACATGGAGCAGCTCTTAGTTATTCAAGTTTATTAATAATTACAAACTTAATTATATTTCCCTTCTGCTTCCTCCTCACCTTGACATTTGACCTTTCACGTGAAACTCTTCTTTCACAATCATTCAACACTTATTGAGCACCTGTTTTGCACAAAATATTGTATTTCTTATTGGAAGTCATATCAAAATAAATGGCATAGTCTCTGTCTTAAAGGAGATTTGATGTGTGATATGGAATAATGGAAAAAGTATTTAAATGGGAATCAGGAGACCTGAGTCCAGGACTCAGTTTAGTCCTTAACAAGCTGTGTAATCCTGGGTGAATTATTTATACTTGGAAGACTTGAGCTACTTTGTCTGTAAGAAGAAGTGGTCGAAGCAGATTACCTCTAAACAAAGACACCGTTAGGGTGGAGTGATCAAGACTCTGACCCAGAGCACCATAATTTAGAAAGTGTTGAAAGAATTTCCAGACCTCCACCATCATATAAACAATTGATCTTAGCAAGTGGTTGGCAAGAATGATTTATTAAATCTTGCCAGCCTGCATATTGAGTTAGGAAATCACAAATTAACATTATTTAGTAGCTAGATGGTACAGGAGATAAAATGCCAGTCCTGGAATCAGGAATACTCATCTTCTTGAGTTCAAATCTGGTCTCAGATACTTACTAGATGTGTGACCCTGGGCAAATCACTTAACCCCATTTGCCCCATTTAGCTCATTTGTAAAATGAGCTGAAGGAGGAAAAGGCAAAGCACTCTAGTATCTCTGTCAAGAAAAACCCAAATGGTGTCATGACCAACAACAACACTATTTTATTGTATTTTTTATTTATTTTGTTAAACATTTCAAAATCACATTCTAATCTGTTTAAGTGAGTGGAAGGGAAGACAAGTTTAAGAAAACTTGGCGATAGATCCAATTCTGGAAAGTCGTTCGGAGAGACCATAAGAATGTGAGAGGGCAACATAAATGACAAATGGAAAAAGAAACCAGGAAAAAAAGTTTTATCTAAGAAGAAAACATTTTATCATCAAGGATAGTAATCACAAACAAATAGGGGAGAAAAGGTTAGACGAGACAGGGAAATATCCACGTCTTGTACATTCTGAGGTCTCCATTATACTTATTTCCCACAATTTTGAAGGTGTTCAGGGATTAAAACTCAAGATATCTAAAAGAAAGGACGTTACCAAAAGTGACCCAAAAAAATCTTGGACTTTATTATTACAAAATAACAGAGAAGATCAATAAATACCTATCAATATGTCTACTTTTTATCTGCATTATTTTTAATAAGAATAAATATATTATCAATATGTTAACATTTCCCATAACGGTATAGTAGAAACAGCATAGGTTCTGGAGTAGAAGGATATAGGTTTAAGATCCTCCATTGCTTACTTCCTGTATTCTTGGGGAAGTCCTTCAACTTCCATGGGTCTCAGTTTCCTCATTTTATAAGGAGGGAATTGGATTAGATAGGCTCTGAGGTCTCTTCCAGCTCTAACTATATAACATTATCATGCTAAATGTGAACACTTCTCTCAAGATTTCTCCCCAAAAGCTACAAATCACCTAAAGACTTCTTAGGCAGGATGACTGAAACTAAAATTCCAATCCATCTTCTTGAGGTATGGGTGGAGAAGGGGACATAGTGACTGAAACAGGAGACAAAACAAGCAAGCCAAAGAGTAGAAATAAGGAGGAGTTTCCAGTGGAGGGATTCTCCAAACAGGGTTAAGGCAGGATGAGCCTGAAGAGGCCATGCAAGCTAACCCAAGTCTAAACATGTTGTTCTATACTATCATAACGTCTCTGTGTTTATATTTTCCTTTATTTCTCCTTAGTTTGCTAGTTAAAATTACCCTTGAAGAATATTCCTTTTGTCTCAGCTGAACTCTTCAGGTTTTCCCGACACTGAAGCCTAAAGTGGACAGGAAGTTCACGGTGCATCCAGAGGCCAGACATGGTGGTAGCAGCGCTCTTGTCTCAGTTGCCTGGGCAGAGTTGATAAAGTGATGAAAATTAGATGGGGCAGAAAGAACAAAGGTAGAGATTGCTGTGATTGATGTTCCCTTTCCTGGGGGTTTTCTTTCACAATATGAAATAAGAAAGAAATGGTATGACAAGGTATCATAAGACTACTCCATCCTTGCATTGAACTAGCATCTAAAAAAGGCCCATTGTATCACCACATAGCTGCACACACCATCTGGTATCATTTGCCCACCCACTGCCCAGTACTGAGAAATACGAATGATTGCACTGAGTTACTGAGCGTGACCTGTGGAGAAACCCAGACACTTTACCCAATAAAGACCACAGTTTCGTGCTGTTCTGCCTTGGACAGATGCCTACAATTGAGCAAATAACAACCCCTTTACTAATTACCCAAAACACTTGGAAGACTGCATCCTGTAGAGAGCTGGCTTATCATTAGGGAGAAAGAATCCCAAGTTCATTTTTAGAAGTTAATTGAGAATAATCCTTTAGCTTGTTGAGGCAGGTGGGATTTCTGAATAGAGCAGTGTATGACAGTCATGAGATTTGGGCTGTCTTCTTGGTTCAGCAATTTAACCTTCTATCAAGTGTTTGGTAAATCTTTGATGAAATTAAAAAAAACTTAGGGCTTTATAAAGTATATCCAAATATCATTTATTATTGTTCCTCTTTTATTTTTGTCATATAAAGTTTATCTTATGGTGGTTTCTGAAGAATACTAAATGAATCAACTATTCCCTATTGACTAATATGTAAAAGTTCTCCCCCGTCTATCAGACCTTGATCACACTTCTATCCTGTTATCTTTCCACTTAAGATATTATTATTGTTGATAGTGTTACATGATTATATGAAATCATTCATTTTATTGGTTCAAAGGATCTCAGAGTTCATATCTTCCAACCTCCTCATAATATAGAGCAGAAAACTGAGTCCCAGAAAGGGGTAGTGACTTTCTTAAGGTCAGAGAGACAAGAAGTATTAGAGCGGGGACAGAATCCAGGCAGCATAATGTAGTGGAATAAAGGCCAGATCTGGAAACAGAGGACCCCAGACCCAGACCATGCTTTATATCCTATCCAGCCATCAATCAGAAGACCAGGGCTTCTCTAGCATATTCATCTTGTCATCTCCCCAGACACCTGCCTTCCCTCCTACTTTTTCCCATTCTTGTTATTGTCCTGGGAACAAAGATAAAATAGATACTGCCATCATTATTGAAAAGGACATGGCAACGTACTTCTCTTTTTCTTCACTGACAGTCCTTATCATTGCCCAGACCAAAATTCTCTTCCTTAGCCGCCACTCTTCTATATTTATTGTGCCCCATTATTAGTATTTAGACTTCTTGAAGGCAATTATCGTTTCACTTTTTATATTCTTATCCCTAGCACCAGCACTACTTCAGAGATGTCCATTCTTAATAAATACTCCCTGACTGGTTTGGATGTGAGTTTCAGCTCTGCTGTTTATTACAGACTTGTGTGAATGTAGGTACTCCACAACGTTCCTGGGTCTCAATTCCGTAATGTCTAAAATAAAGGGAATTGGACTAGGTAATTTCTGAATTCCCTCCTAATCCTAAATTGCTGATTCTGTGGTTACCTCCTCCTTGTCCAATGCTCTTTATGGCACAAGCTCATTATTTTTACGTATCTTTACTTTGAAATTATTTTCTGTTTGTTAAATATGTTTTTTGGTTTACTCACCTCTGTGGTAAGCTCTTCAATGAAAGAGACGTTAAATTCTTTCTTGGTCACTTCACAGTGCCATGTGCCATGTAGCCCAGTACATTCAATTAATAGGAGAATCCACTTGGCTGGTCACAAAGGTATGTAAAGAAATAAAACAGAGTAAGGACATGGGGAATCAATTAAATGAGAGAAAATCTATCACAGAAGAACATGTTTGTAACTCTGACTTTGAGGGTCAGGATTCACAGCTACATGGTAAGTAAGTAAAGAACATGAAATCTTAAGATCTCAGAGTAGAATGGGACACCATAGGCTATTTGTTCCCAACCTGTAATTGAGCAAGAATCCTACCTATAACATCTCTGACAAGGGACCACAAATATTTGCTTAAAAACTTTAATTAATTGAAACCTATTTTTACCCTTATGCCCCTGGACCCCCAGACCATTCCACTCTGGACAGCATCAATTATTAGTAGATGTTTCCTTATGTAGAGCTGTTTTCTGGGACCAAGCAGAACAAGTTTAATTTTTTTGACATGACAGCCTTTCAATTATTTGAAAATAGCTATCATTCTGTCTCCCTCCCAAACTCCATGAGTCTTCTCATCAGTGTCTAAACATGAGTTTCTTCAACCACTCCTCATGTGTCATGATTATAAGGGCCCTCACCATGTTCTGGACCAAAGGTCAACAAACTATGGCTTGTGGGCCAGATTTGCCTGTGGGCTGATCTGCCCACTTTTGCCCCAGAACCTCTTCAACTTATCATTATTCTTCCCAAAATATGGTGTCCCAAAACTGCAAACAGTTCTTCAGAAATGACATGGCCCAAATAAGATACATTTGGACTCTCATCCCCTGTATTCTGGGCATTATACTACACTTAATGAAGCCTAAGATTATATCAGTGATCTCATATGAATCATATTGTATTAGACTGTAATTGAGTATCGTTATTCAATTTAGGACACAGAGTTTGCTCTGCAGTGATACACAATATATGTAATAAGGAACTGTGCTTTAATGGGGTTCAGCTGTACAGAAGAAGTGAGGAAGGGGTGCAGCCCAAAGATTACTAAGATGTGATTCCAGGGATTTAACTCTGAACAAGCCATATCATTCAGCTAAGCCAGAAGCATTTCTTAAGCATCTACAATGAGCTAGGAACTGGGAATTCAAAGGCAAACATGAGACAATCTCTGCCTTCAGTGAATTTATATTCTACAAAATGACAGAGAACATATGGTGAATTGAGAAAAAAACAGCAGTCATTAAAAGATTTGAAGAAATAAATAAATTGGACCTTACAGTAAGAAAAATAATGTAATGTCAATTTTTGGAGGAAATGTACATGCACATTTTTAAAAAGATTTTTTGAAAGTTTAAGTGTAGGGAGACTAGGTTAAACAAAAATGACTGTAAACACAAAAGACAACAATGCACCCCCTTACTTAAAAAAAAGAAAAACTTAATTTTTAGGAATGATTACACTGGTTTTATAATATGCAACTTGAACTTCATGCAGAGGTCTGACTAGGAAACACTTATATTTTTGAAAGTTCTTAAACATTATTATTAACAAGCATTGAGTTGATTTTTTAAACATTATTATTAACAAAGCATTGAGTTGATTTTTTATGGATTTGGGGAACCAAAATATCTTATTAAATATCTACTAAATTATTAAAAATGATTCATCACAAAATAATCTCCTCTATAAAGTGGTTGCATGGAACAGATCCTGAATGCACAAACGACTCGATGAATGAAACATAAAGTGCTTACTATGTGCCAAAGACAGGGCTAAGGTTTGGGGATACCATGGATAAAGACATGCATCCTACTGAGGCCCTGGTACATTTCTGACATTATAAAATTTTACCAGGCAATACTGAATATATTTTTAAAATGGAATCTACATGTATTTTAATTGGAAGTTCTCCAGGATCCAAAAAGTTAATAGGATTGTGAAAATTTAAGAGGTCAGGCAGTACTAACCTGGGCAACATGGGCACCAGAGAGTAGCTGGCAGTAAACTTGGACTGAATACAAGTGTTTTAAGCTGAGAAAGGACAAAAAGGTGGCAAAGGAGGCTCGCAGATCTAATGACATAGATAAAAGGACCTCCAGGATCATCTAATCGAAATCTCTCACAAATCTTTTGGGACATCGAGTCCCAAAGAAGTTAAACAACATGCTCAAAGTCACACAAATATGAAGTGTCAAGCCTGGGGATATACCCTCATTACAATACTCTCTCCACTATACCATCCTGAATTATCAACAAGACTGGAGGGATATTCATACTAATCCACACTGTTTTGCGGCTTTTGTGCTTTAGGTATTTCATGCTGATCCCAATCCATCTATTACTTGGTTTTAGAGAGTTGTCTGAACCTCAGAGGTTACATTTCTGGTCTGTGGTCAGATAAGAGAATCAGAATCAGAAAGGTTCAGAACAAGAATTTGAACCCAGTTCTCCTGACTCTGAAGCTAATGTTCTTTCTAATTACTCCAATGCTCAGGGATCTATCATTTCGTCCACGAGGGTATTCTTCCTACCAAAGTATATCACAGCATCTCTATAGCATAGTATTGTATTAGCATATTATTAAAGCAAAAACTCAAATTAAATCATCACCTGCTGGATAATCCTGTTGTGATGTATCTCCTTGGCTGCTCTAGGCTTTAGGTTCATATTCAGAATTATTTTTCCCAGGTTAGCACGACCTGCCAAAGGCTATGCCTTGAGGCTGATGTAGCCTCAAGATCACATCTATTGCCATGATGAGGCCTCAGATTAGGATTTTAACGGACTGCCCCAGGAAAAATAAGGATGCTGGGAGCATAACAGTACCAAGAACAAGGAAAGCAGAGATCAAAGAGGTGCAGAAAATGAAGGAGGTGATACTAAAAATAGAAATCCATGGTTGAAATTCAAGGAGAGAAAGGGAATAAGCTATAGGGAGTAATTCAAAATACAGAGAAGTCACAGGTAATGGATTTGATTGAGCTCTTGGAGACACAGGTGACTTGTGAGAGTTTTGAGCAACCCTGGTGGTTTTGACCTTTCAAATCCTTATTTGGGCACCTTCCAAACAAGACTTGACCATGTAATTCTACCTTTTTATAAAATAAATCACATAAAAGATCAGTTCAATTGTAGTGAGTCAGTACAAGGTTTTTGTAAGGTTAAGCCCATTCTCCAAGATGCTAAGGGCACTACTCCTATTCAAATACTACTTCCTCAAAGGATGTTTGGCTAGATGAACCCTATTGAATAAGCAGACATTTTTGGAGGGAGAGAGAGAGGGACGAGGGAGGGAGGGAGGGAGGGAGAGAGAGAGAGAGAGAGAGAGAGAGAGAGAGAGAGAGAGAGAGAGAGAGAGAGATTATCCTTCACTGTTTCTTTCTCCTCTTCCCAGCAGTTAACAGGTCCTCCATGGAGCTTGGAATGAAGATGCAGCATAGTTTCCAACCCTCAGGGCATACAGTTATAAACCATAAGGATTCTAGCTGTAAGGAATATAATTACAAGTATTTCAAATAGGATGAAAGTAGTTGAAGTCATCCTGATAAGGTATGGGTTCGCTTCAATCTAATAAACATGCATTAAATTCCTGTCATACACATGATCCTGTGGCTGGTAAGGAAGAAAGAAAGAAAGGAAGGAAGGAAGGAAGGAAGGAAGGAAGGAAGGAAGGAAGGAAGGAAGGAAGAAAGAAAGAAAGAAAGAAAGAAAGAAAGAAAGAAAGAAAGAAAGAAAGAAAGAAAGAAAGAAAGAAAAGAAGGAAGGAAGAAAGAAGGAAAGAAAGAAAGAAAAAGAAAGAAAGAAAGAAAGAAAGAAAGAAAGAAAGAAAGAAAGAAAGAAAGAAAGAAAGAAAGAAAGAAGGAAAGAAGGAAGGAAGGAAGAAAGAAGGAAAGAAAGAAAGAGAAAGAAAGGAAGGAAGGAAGGAGGGAAGGAAGGAAGAGATGGGAAGGAAGGAGAGAAGGAAGAAAGGAAGTAGAGAAGGAAGGAAGGAAGACACGAGGTAGAGAGAAAGAAAGGAAAGGGGAAAAAAACCTCTGCTTATCTAGAAACAACATTTTGAGAGATTTATCTGGCAATGGAGTTTGATGACATTTAATAGTGAGGATGCCAGCATTGTTGTTTTAAAAATCCTTGTTTCTCCTACCTTTTATGTGGAGTAGGGAAAACAGCAGAAACAGGCCATCTCTTATGAACAAATAAACATTCGCTTTGTACAAATGAGGGAAAAAAAGTGTGTGGGGAGGCAGAAAGCCAAAAGACAGCATTACAAAGGAAACTGAGGTGTCTATGAACTCACTTCTACAATTTTCAAGTTGAATGTTATCACAGTTTGAAGCAGTTCAAAAGGAATGTCTGCCATACTAATTAATGTAGCATTGCCAATTTCCAAGTATCTGGGAATATTTAGAGTGTGTGACAAATGTGTGTGAGCCTTGTGTGTGAGTCTAATTGGTATCTTGAATAAAGAAAGGGTCTGAAGAGCTCAGGAATGATTATCAGTACCCATTTGTCAGCTTGCATTGCTTCACAATGCATTTATATGACCTGGACTAACAGATGGGGTTTCTAAGTATGTCTATACATAGAGAAGAAAAAGATGGTTTCCCACATGCTAATGGTCATGCTGTGTCTATGTTTCAAATGTGCCTGAATGGGAAGCTAAAGCTGCAACTAGTGAGAGCTTTGAAATCTAAATGGCATTTGATATCTTTGAGAACTAAGCAGAGGATCAAAGGCATTTGGGGAAATTATTTTGTGGTCTCCTTAAAGCCAAGACTGCAAATGAACTTGGCAAAATGAGTAAACTGCAAATGTACTTACTAGCCATTGTACAATTTTACTACCTCCCTGTAACTTAATATCACCCTCACACTCTATTCAGTAGCCCATTTACCATGTCCCATTGAGCAACCATCAAGACCCTCACCTCTTCTGAATATGAAAAGCCAAAAAGTCTAGCAACTACCGCAAGCCTGCTTCAGAGAAGGAAAGAAATCATGGCATAGCAGAAGAAGCAATAACTAAAGTTTAAGAGGTGGTAATCTTGGCTTGCACTTGACTTACAGTTAAACACAGGTTAAGTAACTTCTTTGTCCCTCAGTTTGAACTAAATTGTCTTTAAAATCCCCTTGAATGCTAACATACTATGATCCTGACTGACATCAACCTTAAAGCTCCATAGTCCCAACGTCTGTGGAGTCAACACCAAGACAGCTACAGTCAGACAACGTGTGTCATCTTGAAAATGGCAGCAGCTGCAGGATTGCTTGCTGGTCCCTCTGATTTTTCACTTCATGGGCCCCCCTTTTCTTAGTATTTGTAAAAGAACATGGTGTTAAGCTGGTTTTTATACCAGTCTCCTTTGTACAAGCTGTATAGTCACTGTTTTGATTCCTTTCTTTGTTTTAATGCCCCTTTGCCAAGGACAACAGCCCTATGGTGCTGCCCCTCCCATCCCTATCGTTTGCCCTAACTACACCCATTGGTACCTCTCCATTTCCATTGTCATCTGGCCTACTTATGTTACCCAGAGATGTCTAGCCCTTGCCACCCTTACCACAATGCCATTCCTTATGGCTTACCAAACTTTCCATTTGATGTGGAACTGAATTTGTTTTTATCACTACCAATTAGAATATGAGCTCCTTGAGAGCAGGGACTCTTTTTTTCTTTTTCTACATCTAACACTTCAACTAGGGAGGGATTGAATTCTACCTAAGGTAAATATCCAATGGCGATTGTCTGTTGAGAACTCTATGGAAGCCCATCTCTCTAGGATCGTATCCTTATCACTCATCATTGTGGCTCCCATCAGCCCTGAGTAGTTGAGATGTGCCATAGGTCTTTGGCCCATGAATAGCTTTCAGGACATCATAAAAGTGCTTTGGATTGCTACTATCAGTGTAATATTGAATTTCTTCTGCCTTTTTCCTGAGCCAAGAATCTTGCATCTCTCTAACTTTTACTTGTACTTTATTTTTGATGGAATTAAATGCTGTCTTCTTAGAGATAGATGAAATATCCTGCTGGTAAACATGATGGAGTTCTCATTTTTCACTTAGAAGCTTCTGAATTTCCCCATCATTTTCATGAAACAAGTCTTGAGTATTTGTGAATATTCTGACACAGATGAGCAAATGCAGTGCTATACACCAAATATCTGAAAGCTGCCCACTCCTTTTCTGCTCCACTGTGGCCAACTGAAGAAGAGGTTTTGAACTCCATTAGGCTCCTTTCATATGGCAAAGCACCTGGTGCTGATTTTATTCTAGCTAAGATTTACGAGGTAGGTCGTCCATTGCTTATACAAAAGCTGACTGAAATTTTCCAGATTATATGGCAAGAGGAGGTTATCCCCCAGGAGTTCTAGGATGCCTCCATTGTCCATCTCTCTAAAGGCAAAGGAAATAGATTGTCCTTTACAATTACAGGGGGTCTCTCTGTCATGGCTGGCAAGATTCTTTCTGGAGCTTAATAGGCTGATCTTTCACCCAGAAGATGGTCATCTACCTAAAAGCCAGTGTGGCTTCAGAAAGGGCTGAGGAATGGTCAATGTGGTGTGTGCTGCCTGACAGCTCCAGGAGAACTGCCAGGAGCAGAACAGAGGTCTGTACACAATGATTGTAGATATAACCACAGCCTTTGATACTGTCAGTTGTGAGGGCTTATGGAAAATTATGTTAAAATTTAGTTGCCTGGAGAAGTTCATCAGCGTTGTACATCAATTTCACGACGGCATGCTTGCCCAGGTTCTAGATAATGGACAATGTTCTCGTGCCTTACCAGTCACCAATGGAGTAAAACAAGGCTGTGTGCTTGCTCCTATCCTTTTTAGCATGATGTTTTCAGCCATGTTGTCAAATGCTTTCAATGAGGATGAACACAGCATCAAGGTCAGCTACTGGACCTATGGTAAATTCTTCAACTTGAAAAGGCCACAAGCCAAGAGCAAAGCGGAAGGAATGTTGGTGCATGATTTTCTGTTTGTGGATGATTGTGCACTCAATGTAGCCTCTGAAGCTGAGATACAACAAGGTATAGAACAATTCTCTGCTGCTTGTGCTAATTTTGGCCTAACAAATTAAGACCAAAAAACCACAGATACTCTATCAGCTACCACCACAGCATACATACGTGGAACCATTGGTTACAGCAAATGGAGAAGTTTTGAATGCTGTGGATAAGCTCACTTACCTTGGAAATGTACTTTCCAGGGATGTACACATTGATAATGAGGCTGATGCATGCATTGCCAGAGCTAGCTCAGTGGGAGGCTCCAAAGGAAAGTATGGGAGATTAGGCTGATTACCAAACTGAAGGTCTACAGAGCTGTGGTGCTGACCTCATTGTTGTATGCCTGTGAAACCTGGACAGTATATCAGCACCATGCCAGGAAACTGAATCACTTCCATTTGAATTTCCTTAGGGAGATTCTGATGATCACCTGGCAGGTTAAGGTACTAGAGGTCCCTTACTCAAACTAAACTGCCAAGCATTCAAACTCTGCTTCAGAGGGTGCAACTCTGATGGATTGGCCATATTGTTTGAATGCAAAATGTACACTTGCCAAAAAGACCATTTTATGGAGAACTCACACAGGGCAAGAGCTCACATGGTGATCAGAAGAAGCAATGTAAGGACACTCTCAAGGTCTCTCTTAAGAACTTTGGAACTGATTGTGTGACATGGGAGAAACTGGCACAGGACTGCTCAGCATCGCATGCCCACATCAGAGAAGGTGATGTGTTCTATGAGCAAAGCAGAATTGAAACAGCTCAAAAGAAATGAAGGATGTAAAAATTTAGAGCATCCACCCCAAATGTTCACACAGAATATTTGCGATCGACCTATGATAGAACATGCCAAGCTCGTATTGGTCTGATCAGTCAGACACATTGAAACTTGACTCTAGCATAGTGATGTCATTTTGGTCCTCTTTGACAACTAAGGACAACAACTATGTCTAACACAGGGCCACTAGGTTGTGTAATGGATACAGCACCAGCTCTGGAGTCAGGAGAACCTGAGTTCAAATATGACACCAGATACTTACTAGTTGTGTGGTTGTGGGTAAGTCACTTAGCCCTATTTGCCTCAGTTTCCTCATCTGTAAATTAAGCTGATGAAGGAAATGGAAAACCACTCTAGTATCCTTGCCAAGAAAACCCCAAACAGAGTCACAGAGAGTCAGACACAACTGAAATGACTTAACAACAATATGTCCAATGTAGTTCTTGGCACTCACAATTTTTTTAATCTCTTCATTTATTGCAGCAACATTTACTATATATCACTGGGCATATGGGAAATGTGATTTGGTTCAGAGAACCAATTGGGTTCAACTTGAGCCTCAGACTCACTGGATAGATAGGTAGATAGATAGATAGATAGATAGATAGATAGATAGATAGATAGATAGATAGATACACAGATATACATGTATATGTGTGTTTATTAAAGGCAAAATGTGTTTTTCTATTCAGTGGTTTCAGACTCTTTGTAATCCCATTTGGCATTTTCTTTGCAAAGGGGCTGGAGTGGTCTGCCATTTCTTTCTCCAGTTCATTTTACAGATGAGGAAACTGAAACAAACATGGTTAAGTGTCTTTCCCAGAGTCACACAGCTAGCAAATGTCTGAGGCTGAATTTGAATTCAGGAAAAGGAGTCTTCCTGAGCCTAGGCTTGGCACTCTATCCACTGAGCCACTCAGCTGCCCTGTGTTTTCAGTACCCTGAGTCTCCATTTAAACCCCTTTCTCAGTGGCACCCTTTATGTCTTCACTTCCTCATGTGCCCAAATCTCCACCCTTTTAACACTATCAGGCTTCCTCTTTTACTTCATTCACTCTACTCTGATTTAATTTTTAAAGCATCATCCCTTCCTGTGGTATTTTGATTTTTATAAGCACCAAAACCTTAAGCCAAAGGTGATGTTCTAACAGTGTAAGAGTGATCTTTGATACTCCTTTTATTTTGAGTCTATATATCATTTTTAAAAACAACATTCTATCTTCAATCTCTTCAAAATAACACTTGGATTTACCTTTTATTCTGAAATCTCGCTATGACCACCGCTAATCCCAACATCTTTGCTTCATGCATTGATTATTACTAGAACCATTTAGCATTTTTTAAAATTCTCCACCAGCTTCTCTTATCTCCAGCTCATTTTAAACACAAGTGATTCCACTTATCTCTTCAAAACTCTGTTTTCATTATATCAATCCCACATTAAAATGGCAGCTAGGTGGCACAATGGACAGAATGTTGGGTCTGGGATCAGGAAAACACAGGTTTAACTCAAACACTTACTAGCTGTGTTACCCTAAACGAATCACTTAACATTTGTTTTGTCCCAGTTTCCTCAACTGTAAGATAGGAATAATTAATAATAATATTTACTTTGCACAGTTGTGAGGATGATAGACAAAGAAATAAGTATCCCAAGTTTTATGATCAGATAAATTTCTATATTTCACTATATTATCCATCATTTGTTATTACCAAAGAATTGGCTAGGAGAACTTTTATATCTGGTGCTATCCCTGCTTCCAAAGTATATGAAAATGTTCTTTCATATATGGACCCCTGAAATTCTGAAGTGGAAACTGAGAAGGGGGGACATGCTTGAATGTATGGAATGTGTAATATTTCATGTACTACATGTATTTGTTTTCCCGCTCCACTCTACAAGAGACTAACAGAACTGGGAAGTGTTGTCCTTTACAATAATCGATAGTTTCCTTTACTTCTGCAGTAACTGTCTAACCTATTTCCCTTTCTCTAGTCTTTTTCAAATCCAGGTCTTTCTTCATCTTTAATTTGCTTATTTGTAAGGTGAGGTAATGCAATTCACACTACTTAACTCATAGGGTGGCTGAGTATTTGCTTTGTAAACCACAAGATGGCATATATATGTGAGTTAGGAAGGGGCAGAGCAAATTCCAGGCAGTGGGGTGGCATAGACATAGGAATGGGGTTGAGATAGTGAAGAATGAGACCAGAGGTTGAGAATACTACATATTGATAAAGTTATGAATGGGAGTATGGAACAAGGCTAGAAGGAGAGAATTGGGTCAGATAATGGAAAACCTTGAATGCCAATGTCAACAGTCTATGCTTCATTTGGTAGGTAAGAGGAAACCATCGAATAGGTGAGTGAGTGTATTTCCATGAAATAGGAAAGTATTGAATATAGAATCCATGTGCAATTTGGAATATTTACTAGAGAAATTTCCAATATTTGTTGCAATATCAAATTCTGTATTTCCAAATGTCATGCAAAAAAAGATTTGAGGAATTATGGGGTTAAGGAAAAGAGTCAGAATATGGAAATAAGAAGTGATTTGGCTGCTTGTGGTGAAATATGACTATATAAAAAGTCCTGTTGCCAAGTACAATATTATAATGAGTTTGAAAATTGGCTCATGTGGTTCTTCTGTATCCTGCTGCCTTCATTGTTTTTAAAGTGTTTCCAAGTGAATAGTACATTGCTCCTGAAATTGTAAAGGCCAATTTTAAGAACTTGTTGAGACCAAAATATATGTGAGTTAAGATATTCGAATTGGAGAATAAACCCAGCCTTGAAATCAAATTAAAGCCTGGTGTTTCAAAAATGGGTACTATCACAGATCAATGGATCAATTCACACAAAATGTGTCATATAATGAGGACTTTCAGTAGATTTTCTTCCCAATTTATGTCCTTCCCAGTGAAAACTTTGCTGAATAAATCTATAGTATTGCCTAAGCTCCACACATAAATAGTATTGGTCAGGAAATTTTGTTTCCTGTAACTAACCAAGTTTTTTTTTTTTCATAGAAAAAAATGTTTTATTACAGGAATCTTAATGTACTAGTGTGGCCACTTGCATGGGAAGTTGGTGCCCTATATCTGGATAAAAAGATAGTGATTGAACGTATAATTATAATTGTATTGGCATAGAGAAGCCCTGATGAAGAACTTTCTCTACCAATGCAGTTTGGCCACTTTTTATCTCAGATAGCTACTTAGAGAATGAAGTAACTTGCCCAGCATGCTACAGAAAGGACATCTCAGAGACAGAAACTGAGCCCGGGGCTTCTAGACTTTGAGGTCATCTCTCATTTCAAATCTACTTCTCACTTAGCTAAGCTTTATGAAAGAAGATGGATGGAATTTACTTCATGTGCATTATTTCCGTAGTGAGGAATTTGTGTGTATTATCTGAGGACCAGCCTAGTTGAGTTTGGAGGCACTAGTTGCCAGCAGATTGGCAGCCAAATGATGATTGTCTTTCCATCAAAGCAAATTGAAGAAACAGGTATGGAATTCCTCTGTGGTAAGATAGAGTAAACTAAGTGGTACGGTGAGTAGAGTGCTAGGTTTGAAATACATAGACCTGAGTTCAAATTCTGCCTTAGATACTTGCTAGCTATAGGACCCTTGTCAAGTCCATTAACCTCATTGTGTATAAAATCAGGGGGTTCTATACAATGGCCTCTCAGTTCCACTCTACATTTACATCTATGAACTGATTCTGTGAAATATTCCAGTGCTACGCTATAAAAGAATAATTAGCCACTTCTTAATTCAAGGTTCTGTTCACACCTCTATTAAAAAAATTCCATCTTTTAGCTTAAGAACCTAAGCCTCAATATGTAGGTAAAGGTAAATATGTATATGTCATGTTTTTCTTTATTAAATGTTTTATTGATTTTTTCTTTATTAAAAATCATTATTCCTTCACAAAAGATATATCATAATACAATCCTTCCTCATGTTAAATGTCAAGCAAAATAAGTTAATACTTTGCATCTAAAATGTATGCCTTGACTAATGTGGAAATACGTTTAATATGATTGTACATGTATAACCTATATCTGATTGCTTGCTGTCTTGGGTACAGGGGTTGGGAGGAAGAGGAGATAAAAATTGGAACTCAAAATCTTATAAACGTGAATGTTGAAACTATCTTTACATGTAACTGGAAAAAGTTTAAAAAATAAAAAAAATGATTTTTTTAATTTAAAAATTTTAAACATTTATAAAATAAAATAAAATTGGAAAAAATAAGTGAAAAAATGTATGCCTTCTTCCACAATTCTTTATGCTTTAATATCAGCCCTCTGAAATCACAACGTTTATAAGTCTTAGTATGTGGCTTTGTCGTTAAGTTGTTTTTCAGTCATGTACAATTCTCCATGACTCCATCTGTGGTTTTCTTTATCTATATCTATGTCTATGTCTACATCTACATCTACATCTACACCATCTATATCTATATATATACACATATATATGTACACATACACACACTATGTATGTATTCATGTAGTATATACACATATATATTTTCCCCAATTACGTGTAAAATAATTAGCATCTAAATTCTATCCTTCCCTCTATTCTCTTTCACTTCCCTGAAATGATAAGCAATCTGACATACATATACATGTGTAATCATGTAAAACATTTCTGAATTAGTCATTTTGTGAGAAAAAAAAAACCTCAAACAAAACAAAGAAAGAAAGTGAAAATAACATAATCTGGTCTTTGTTCATATGCCATCAGTTCTTTCTCTGGAGGCAGATAGCATTTTTCATCATGAATCCTTTGGGACTGTATTAGATCATTGAATTGCTGAAAATAGCTGTCAGATTCACATTCATCGTTGATCTTACAATATTGATATTACTGCTTACTTTGCTCTGTATCAGCTGACGTGAGTCTTTCCCTGTTTTTCTGAAATCATCCTGCTTGTCATTTCTTTTGGCACAATAGTATTCCATCACAATCATATATCACAACTTGTTCAGCCATTTTCCAACTGATGGGCATCCTCTCAATTTCCAGTTCTTAACCACTACAAAAAGAGCTGCTATAAATATTTTGTACAAGTAAGTTCTTTTCCTCCCTTTGTTTTTATCTCTTTGGATAGGAGCTAGTAGTGGTATTGCTGAATCAAAGGGTATGCACAATTTAGTGTCCTTTTGGGCATAGTTTCAAAATGCTCTGTAGATTGGTTGGATCACTTCACAACTCTATAAAAATACATTGGCGTCCCAGTTTTCCCACATCCTCTCCAACATTTATCGTTTTCTTTTTTTTTGTCATATTAACCAATCTGATAAGTATGAGGTGGTACCTCAGAGTTGTTTTAATTAGCATTTCTTTAATCAATAGTGATTTGCAGCATTTTTTTCATATGACTATAGATAGCTTTGATTTCTTTGTCTGAAAATTGCCTGTTCATATCCTTTGACCGTTTTTCAATTGGGGAATGACTTACAAATTCTTGTAAGTTAGATGCAGTTCTTTGTTTGAGAAATGAGGCTGTTATCAGAGATACTTGCTGTAAAAAATGTTTCCAAGTTTTCTGCTTTCCTTCTAATTTTGGTTGCATTGCTTTTGATTGTGCAAAAACTTTTTAAAATTTTATGTAGTTAAAATTATCCATTTTACATTTTATACAGCTCGCAATACTTTGTTTGCCCTAAATTCTCTTATCCACAGATCTGACAGGTAAACTATTCCACGCTCTAATTTGCTTATGATATCACTCTTCATGTATAAATTATGTACATTTAGGGTTTTCTTGGCAAAGATAGAAAATGGTTTGCCATTTTCTTCTCAGGCTAATTTTACAGATAAGGAACTGAGGGAAACAAGGCTAAGCGACTTGCCCAGGGTCACACAGCTAATAACTGTCTGAGGCCAGATTTGAATTCATGAAGATGAGTCTTCTTGACTTCAGTCCCAGCACTCTGTCCACTAGCTGCCCTACTATGTTGTTACATTGGTTATATATTAGTGAAAATAAATAAATAAATAATTAACATCATATCTATAGATGTAGAAACGGTTATGAGTATAGATCTATATATACAAATGTATCTTAGAGATTAGCAATCATATCTCATTTCTTTCTTTCACCACTCTATTATATATAATACATGCTACTTGAACTAACCAAGGATAGTGAGGTGTCTTTTTATCATCTCCTTACTTATTTGATATTCCATCCTAATAGATACTTTCCCACAAAGATACAAGCTTACTTCATTGCGGAGGACAGGAGGAAAAGGAACAAGCTTTATTAAACTTCTACTATAAGCCAAGCACTATACCAAGAGCTTCACAAATATTACCTCATTTGATCCTCACACCAACACTGGGAGGTAGGCACTATTATCACTCCAATTTTACAGTTGAGGAAACTGAGGCAGGCAGAGGTTGTGCCTAAGAGTCACACAAATAGTAAGTGTCTGAGAAAGATTTTGAATTCAGATCCTCCTTACTCCAAGTCACATGTTTCATTGACTATGCCAACTTGCTGCCTCATTGAAATCATTAAAATTGAGAAATAACAATTTTCTACTAAAAGGCTAAGCAGACAAAGCACTGGGCCTGGAGTCAGGAAAACTCGAGTTCAAATCTTTCCTCAGTCACTTACTAACTGTGTGACCCTGGACAAGTCACTTAATCTCTGTTTGCCTTCATCCAATACAAAAGAAAATGGCAAATCATTGTAGTACCTTTACCAAGAAACTGCAAACTGGATCATGAACGGTCAGGCACAACTAAACAACTGAACAACAACTGCGGTGGATCACAAATTAAAGGGGCAGTTTTCTATCATCAATAGAGCAAGCTCTCCCAGGATCAAAACTTTAATCGCCAGTAAATTATGTATATTGGATTGAGGATGCAGCTTTCTTTTAGTAACAGGATAAGCTCCCAACCCCCTTAGATACAATAAATGATTTTTTTTTTTCTGGCAGAATTTAACTTAAGAGGGTGAATCATTTTAGGATTAATCTGAATTATAGCCTTGAGTCCTAATGAGAAGGCACATTACTGAGAACATGCAACTCAATTTGTCCTGAAATAGGCAATGTAGCTTCACATAGTTGGCGTCAGACACTCCTAATGTCTTAGAGCCTTTTATCTTTCTTAAGTAGTACTTTCTTGGTACTACTCACATCTTTTCTCTTCTCTTCTGGGGTCTACAAGATAGATATAACACCTATACTTCATACCAAACCTTTTACTTAGCAAGTGTCCATGAGGAAGTAATTCAGCATAACCTTGCTTCCCTTCTCTTGTCTTAAGACAAGGAGGAGGAGCCTGGCATTCTGTGTATGTGTGTATGTGTGTATGAGATCCATATATATATATATATATATATATATATATATATATATATAAATTTTTTACCTCTTTTATCAGCGTTTTTCTATTTGTGGTTTTCGAATTTCATTATTGAGACATTTCCATTCTTCATTCCTACATTTTTTTCATGTGTCACATACAAAGATATATATTTCAATATATAATTGTACTCCACCCAGCCACATTTACCTATCCTGTTCTCCTGAATAGTATGCTATCTTGGTTCTACCAAGGCAGTGATTTTTTATGAGCTAGAATTCACCTCCTTCATTAGAATTTCTAGTTCCATTTTTTATCCATTCTTTGTATGTTTCTGCAAAGCCATTTGAAGCCATGAATTAATGCTGAATTTTTTTTCCCATGAATTTCTGGGTTTGTTAATAGTTAATATTCTTCTTCTTATGTTGTAGCTACTATGTAGGATACTTAGCATGGTAGATTTATGGAGACAGATTTCACTTTCTCTTCCTTTTCACATAGGAAATGACTGGGTATAGCAGTTATTTCAAACCCTGTGGTATTCTGGGCTAGGTCTGTTTTAGTCTTCTGGTAATTTAGGCTGAATACTGAAACAAAATGAGATACTTATTAGTCATTCAAAAGTAAACAAAAGGAGATTAACTGTCACAGCAGAGGAAACTGAGGCCAGAGATGATAAGTGATTTGACAAAAGTCACATAGGAATTAAGTAGATGAGCTGGGATTTGGACCCAGATACATCATCTGACTCTAAATTCAATGACCTTTACTATATGCAATTACATAATTACCTACCTAACCCATCTTTGGTCACAGAAGGCACATGGGATGTATTTGCTTGGAACCATTAAGACATGAAGCTGGAGACAGCTAGAAATCAGTCTGGAAAGTAATCTATATATCCCCCAAGCTATATTGGGTAACCATAGACACCAAGAAGTATAGCTGTCACTAACTAAAGATGCTAAAATAACGGCAGGGCCCTGAAGAAGCATAAACCCATTGAACTTGCCCTTCCTAATACTAGCCTTAGTAGCCTTCTTCCCTACCCAGTCCCATCTTTCACTGGGTTTGTAAATGTTTGCTTTCTTTTGCTGTTGGGGGCAGAGGAGACCAAAAATATCTCAATTTTGTCCACAGGATTCAAAAGTTATTTTTGATCTTTTTTTATTTAAAAAGTGAGAATTTTTGTTCCTGTTTATTTGCAGTCTTGTTTACCTTATTAATTTGCCAAGCAAAAGGGGATAAATGACAAATTCTTAGCTGTTTCTCTGTTAGTGGTCCACCTTAACCTCTTTTAAAGATTTCACTAATATTGCTTTTCCCTTTCTTCCTTATTTTCACACGGATCCATATTATTCTTGTCCTTCTCCTTTTGCTCTCACTTTTCCCTCTGGTCTGGTAGTCCAAGTTCTTTCTCCCTGACAAATGAGAAAACATCAGTGTGGGTTAATTGCTGAAGATGCTCATTCTCCACAGAGCATTGAAGTTTGTCTTTTCTCTTCCATATCAATTCACATTCTATATTTTCCCTCTAGGTTAGCCAATACACATTTCTAATCGATATGATACCAAGTCTCCCTAACACCTATGACTTAACACCAAAAGGAGATTCCTATTTTAAAATAGAACCCTTCACTCCATTTCCATCCCCCATCATAGAGAACATGTTGTATCTATGATATAAATTATACGGTTCACTATGAATATTTTGATTCGCCGAGAGGCCTTAGTTTGCATGAAAATAACTTATATTGCCTCATTTTTCAAAATTACCACTAAAGTATGTGCTCACACACATGCATTAGTATGTTTCCTTGTGTTGGCAAAAGCAATGAAAAACATCTTCCTCCTCTTCTTTTTTCCTCCTTCTCTTCCTCCTCCTCCTCTTCTTCCTCCTCCTCTTCCTCCTCTCCATTATCATTATCCAATACTATATTTTGACATCTCTACTTCTTGCTTTTAATTTGTCTTGTGGCGAGGACCATAGAACGTTAACTTAACCAGGGGAGTTCACTAAATGGCCTCAGTTTTCTCATCTGTAAAATGAGCTGGAGACGGAAAGGGCAAACCACTCTAGCATCTTTGCCAAGAAAACCCCAAATGGGGTCGGACGTCACTTAAACAATTAAACAACAGCAACAAACCAAAGTAAGAACTGGGTAGATAATTAACAAAGTTCATTTGGAAGAATAAGTCAGGAACTTCAGAGAAAGCAGGGGAAAAAAGATGTAAAGGAAGCAGATTCACCAGTATCAGACCTTAATTTATATTATAAGGTGAGAACATTGTTGAAGTATAAAAAGGATAATCTCAATTATTTTAAATTAAAATTTAAAACCTATGTAGCCAATAATGGAAGGAATGCAGAAAATTGGGGAAAAAACTTTCATGGACAATCTCTCAGATAGGATGTGACTGGGTTGGAATATTGCTTGTGGTATAGGAAATGATGAGCTGGTTGATTTAGAAACATATGAAAAGACTTGGACTTATGAAGGAAGATGCTATTCACCTTCAGAGACACAGAGAGTATAGTGTTATATGCGTGTGCATGAGTGCATATGGGAATATATGTATGTATATGTATATGTATATATATATATATGTGTGTATGTGTGTGTGTGTGCATAGATACCTATGGATATGTGTATATATACACACACATACATGCATATGCATACATGTATATATGTGTATGTACACTTAATTGTAGCCTTTTTAGGGTGGTGTGGGGAGGGAAGGGAAAAAATAAAGTAAAAAGTACACAGCAGAAAACAAAAAAAAAACCAACAAGGAAGCAAAGAAAAGCTGGGCCGCTTTGAAAACAATGTGCTTATTATGTAGGTTGTTATTATATATAGATTTTTATCATATAGGTATTTGTTATTTATTATATAGGCATTTATTATTTATTATATAGGTTTTATTACATATTATGTAGGTTTTCTTGAAATTAAAATTTATTATTTTATATTGAATCCTCTCTTATGGTCTCTTTTGTACGTGACAATTTTTTTTCTCTTCTCATTTTGTATTTAAATTTAAAATAAAAAAAATTACAAAAACAAACCCCAAAACAAACTAACTGGGCAGACAATTACAAAGAATGAAACAATATCTGCCCTTAAAAAGACCTTACAATCTATCACCAGGCAAGGTATGCTGCCGCCTGGGGAATGATATACAGAGGAGAGAAAGGAGGGATACCTTATAACAACATAATTTATAAATAAATATATTTATTTAATATCAAACAATTCTAATCTCTAATACATGTATATATACACATTGATTATTTATATATGTATGTATATATGCATGTTTATATATATGTTTGTATATGTATGTATATATGATGTAGATATAGATAGAGAAAGAACTTGCTTCACCATAGGACTGAGAAGTTTATAAAGAGCTTTATAGATATATTTTCTCACAGAGATGTGATGAGGGCTAATGGAAAGAACACAGAATTTTAAGTTATATGACCTATCATTAATACAAGTTTATTGTTCTTATGACTCTCCTTACCATGTATGAATTTGACTAAATGATTTTCAAGTTCCCTCTCAAATCTCATCTGAGATTCTGTGATGCTGAATAATCTTGTGACACCTGACAAAATGGATATGTAGTGTCCTCAACTTTTGTTTTCCCCTCTAGGAAATGATAATAATACTGTTTGGACAATGTGTGTCACCAGACCGTAGATGCAGAGGCAAAAGATACTTGGTAGTGAAGAAAGTGCTTTATAGATCTTAAGACATTATTATTAGCATCTCACAATAATTCTACACAATAAATAATGCAAGTATTAGCATGTGCATCTTATAGATGAAGAAACTGAGGATCAGAGAAATTACTTGTCCCAGGGGTCACATAGTTAGTGGAAAAACAGAGGCTCAAACCTTGGTCTTCTGACTTCTCACATGTTAATTAAAATGATGGTTTAAAGAATCAGTCTTCTTGACCTACTTACTTTATTGGATGTAATTGGCCACCTCTCCTCCTAGATATTCTCTCTTCTCTAGGCTTTTGTGAAACTACTTTCACCTGGCTCTCTTTATTGACTGTCTCAACACTCCCTCTGTGTCTCTTTTGCTGACTCATCATCTAATTGTTCCCTTACTGTCGGTGGAAACTTATCTGTCCCAGATTCATTCTCTCTCTCTCCCTCTCTCTCTCTCTCTCTCTCTCTCTCTCTCTCTCTCTCTCTCTCTCTCTCTCCACCTCAAACTCAACATGTCTGAAATTGAACTTGTCGTTTTAACCCACAAACCAACCTATTCTTCTTAACCTCCTCATTTCTGTTCAAAGCTCCCATTCAGGCTCTCAGGTTTGTTCCTACTCTCCTTCATACCATCTCTACAAGAAATTGTGATTTTTGCTACTTTCTCTAAAAAAGCTGGGACAATTTTTCACCTATTTTTCCATTTTGGTTTTTCAGTAAAATTTCTCAAGAAAATTTACTGATGAGAAGTTAGGTTGTGCATTGAATAGAGTGAGGGGGCCTAGACTCATGAAGTCCTGAGTTCAAATTTGGCCTTAGACATGTCCTAAATGTGTATATCAGTAAGGCAAAATTCATGACTTTGGAAAGGGCAATGAGCATGCCTGAATGGTTCAGAATTGCAAAGTATAATGAATTCTCTAGGTAGAAGTCAGATGAAGTATAACAGTTATTTAAACTCCAAAGGATCAAACCCAAGGACCTATGCTCCCAATTTGATATTGTGGCAATAACATTCCAAAACTGATAAGTATACCTCACTATAGTAACAAGGAGACTATAACACAATATTATAGCAACAAACCAAATCATATTTGTGCTTCCCCTCAATGCTAGGGCCTTCCTATAGGAAGATCACTCACAAGTCCTAAGTCCCTGCTCAGCACTCTCTCCTGCAGCAGTGCTGACTCCAAGTTCTGAAACTCCTTCTTGTGTTCAGCACTTTTTGCTCTGCATATTCCAGAACCTGGCCCTCGCTCCTGAATCCTGCTTTCAGTCCTCAGTCCTCTGTTTCTGCTCCCCCTCTTCCTCTATTCCTCAGTATCTCAGTTTCTGCTGTTTCCAAACTCTGTTCTCTTTTTATACAGTCCTTAGCTGTCGTCTGATTGACTAGAACTCAGGCACTCAGGCACATACTATTGGCTCTGGTCTTAGCAACTCCCCTTAGGGGCCTGAGAGCTTCCTGCCTCTCTCAAACTAGCCCACTAGTTTGCTAACCAGCCTGGGGCCTCACACTTGATTAGTGAAAGGGTGTGGGCCTGTCTCTAATCAGACCTCCCTTTGTTGGCCCTACCTGAAGCTTATTCCCCTATGAAGGGGAGGAAAGATTTTTTCACTTACTGATTGGCTTTACACTGTGTGCTGCTAAAGTAGTTATTTAACTTCTGTTTGCCTCAGTTTTTTCATATATATGTAACATAGGGATAATAATACCACCTATTTGAGTACTGGGGCACCTATGTGACATAGTACATAAAGTGTAAGCCCGGAGTCAGAGAGACTCAACTTCCTGAGTTCAAATTTGGTCTTAGGGACTTAATAGCTGTAATGATAACCACACTGGCATAACCAGGATGTCTGCTAGTGCAGGTTCTTTTATCTGCTTTACTAAGGAAAGACTGCTATTTCAAGGGTCAACAATTGTCTTTAATTAAACAGAAAAAATACAGAGAAGAGAAATAAAGACCAACAGATAGGGTTCTACTGGCTAAATCAAAGCTTTACATCCACCACTGAATCAAGAGAGCCTTTACCTCTGAGGAGTCAGGGAGCTCTGAACATACTACCACTCAGAGCCTTGACCAGGAAATCACATCTTTCAACATCTTTCTCATAACTGAGCCCCCAAAGAAAAGGAGCTATAAGGATATATATTCTCTTTCAGCTAATAGACTCAGTGCCTAATTAGAAATTAACTACTAGTGTCTCTGATAAAGGCCTCATCTCTAAAATACACAGAGAACTGATTCAAATTTATAGGAATACAAATCAACCCCCAATTGATAAATAGTCAAAGCATATGAACAGACAGTTTTCAGAGGAAGAAATTAAAGATATCTATAAGCATATGAAAAAATGCTCGAAATCACTACTAATTAGAGAAATGCAAATCAAAACAAGTCTTAGTTACCATATCTCTTTTGTCAGATTGGCTAAAATGATAAAACAGGAAAATGATAAATGTTGGAAAGGATATGGGAAAATTGGAGCAGTGTTACATTACTGGCAGAGTTGTGAACTGATCCAGCCATTCTGGAGAGCAATTTGGAACTATGCCCAAAGAGCTATAAAAATGTGCATACCCTTTGACCCAGCAATACTACTTCTAGGATTGTATCTCAAAGAGATCACACAAGTGGGAAAAGGACCCATATATACAAAAGTATTTACAGTGGCTCTTTCTGTAGTAGCAAAGAATTGGAAATCAAGTGGATGCCCATCAATTGGGGAATGGCTGAACAAGTTGTGGTATATGAATTTAATGGAATATTGTGCTATAAGAAATGGGGATGATACGCATTTCATAATAACCTGGAAAAAAGTACACGATACA
Source organism: Phalanger gymnotis (assembly GCA_028646595.1). Taxonomy (NCBI): domain Eukaryota; kingdom Metazoa; phylum Chordata; class Mammalia; order Diprotodontia; family Phalangeridae; genus Phalanger; species Phalanger gymnotis. The sequence goes on along the minus strand of CM053622.1, from coordinate 287,415,386 downwards.
ATGCTGAGTAAGTGGAGCAGAACCAGGAGAACATTATACATGACTACAGGTATATGGATTCTATGATGACTAACCTTGATAGATTTCACTCTTCTCAGCAATACAAGGTTCAAAGACATCTCCAAAGGCCTCATGATGGAGAATGCTATCTACATCCAGAGAAAGAACTATGGAGTCTGAATGCAGATTGAAGCAAACTATTTGCTCTCCTTCTTTTTTCTTTTCTTTCTTTTTTCTCTTTTGTTTTTGTTTTTGTTTCTTCTTTCCCATGATTCATTCCATTGGTCATAATTCTTCTTCACAACTTGACTATTGTATAAATAAGTTTAATGCAAAGTTATATGTAGAAGATATATCAGATTCCATGCCGTCTAAGGGAGGAGGAGGAAGAAAATCTGGAACTCAAAGTTATGTGAAACTGAGTGTTATAAACTAAAAATAAAAAATCTTAATTTAATAATTAAAAAAATAAAAAAAGAAATTAACAAAAGGTGTGTAAGCCTTCCTACAAGCAAGCGAGCTTCCCTTAATGGGCTCCACATGAGGCCTATTGATGGGCAGGGAAAGATCTTATTCCTCATTAACTTTACACTAGCTGTATGACCCTGGGCAAGTCACTTAACTTTGTTTGCCTCAATTTCCTTATCTATAAAATAGCAAACCACTCCAGTATCTTTGTTAAGAAAACCCAAAATGCGGTTTTGAAAAGTCAGATATGACTGAAAAACAAAACAACAAAACTTGAGTATACCCTTTAACATAAATTTATCTTAGCATTTTATTGAACAGCTACTAAAAAGTTTTGCCAATGCTCCTTATTTTAGGTGTGATAATACTTTTGCTGCCTTAAAATGAGTTTAAATAGGAATTGTTTTCTACACACAGTCTGGAATACAGCTTAAACTTGTGAGCTAAGAAGTTTTGTGAGGCTTTGGAGCATTTTCCCAAAATTATTTGTGTGTGTGTGTGTGTGTGTGTGTGTGTGTGTGTGTGTGTGTGTGCATGCCTGTGTGATAATTAATCTTGAGGCCATCTCTTCTTAACTAACCCTTTGAATCTGAATGGATATTACCTCAGGCAAGACTTCTGAGCAATAAAAATCGCAATAAAAGCTAAGATTATATGGTGCTTACCATGTGATAGGTGCTGTACATTATTATCACATTTGATCTTCACTACAAACCTGCATGATAGGTGATGTTATTATACCCATTTTACATATGAGAAAACTGAGACAGACCTAGATTAAATGACTTGCCCATGGTCTCAGAAAGCATGCCAGGCTGAATTTGAATTCAGGTCTTTCTTTCTCTGAGTGTAGCACTCTATCCATTGTGCCATCTACTTTCTGAAGCTTCGGAAACATATTTTTTAAAGAGTTTCTGGCATTCTTTTTTCTGCATTAGTTTTTGTTTCAGAATTGAATTTTGCCTTCCCATTCTGGAAAACATGTTTTGTCGCATTTTTTGTTTGTTTTCTTTTTCTTTTTGTTGGAAGTTGATTTTTTTAAAGCCACAAATAAATCTGTTTCTTCCTAGATGTATTACCCTGGGGAAGTAACTTAACCCTGTTTGCCTCAGTTTCCTTATTTGTAAAATAGAAAACCACTCCAGTATCCTGGAATATTTTTAATGTATTTTTACCTGTATTTTGGAATTGTGACACTTTTTCTGGATTGTCTTCATCCTACCGTTATGCAGTAATTCAAATGATGCATTTGATAACTTGATATATTTTTAGTCTTAATGATACTATACCTATAGCTATCTATATATTTATGAATATATAATTGTTATTTGTTGATACATTAAAAATGTTTGGTACTGTTGTCATGATTTAAATTCACGTATTTTGCTTTACTAATGTCTTGTTAAAATATGAGTATACTAATTCAATAGACCGTTCTTGCTCTTACACTGTAATTTATTAATTGCTTTAATATTTTTGTGTTAATGTGGTGACATGTAAAGCAATCTCTAGAAAAGATGGGAGTTGGGGTAATTGAGGTGTACAGTCTTGCCTTTGCAGCTGAAAAGCAAAGCCATCTCTTAATGTCAGGAGTAGACCTTAAAAATGAGCACACTTCAAAGATGCTGGGTAGAAAATTGAAAGGATTAGAAGAAGGTACAATTAAGGCCTCAGGGGATTGAATCACTGGTAGCTGTGGTGGTTTCCAGACTTCTCAACCCACAAACACTGAAGACAAAGTAAAAGGTCAGTGGGGAAACTTTGTCAGACCTGAGTGACAGAAGAGCACTGCCAGCCCAGGGGTGGCAGAGGTAGTGGTGGTGGGGCTGCTGCTGCTTCTAGAGTTCCAGTCCCATAAACTGTGGGAGGGATGAAGCAGGTGATCAGAGGGGTATTGCAAGGATCTCTTTGCTGGCACTGAGGCAGGATTCTCTTGCTTTGCCCTCCTTGGATCTGGGTCTCAGTCCTGGGTAGCAGTCCTGGGGTGAAGAGGAGCACTGATGCGGCAGAGCTTGTGGTGGCTGCGGAGAGGGAATCCTCCTCACAGTTCTCAGACAGAAAAGAGTGCTTGTGGTCACTCATACACCAGAGCCCAGGCCAGGAGAGGAGTAAACACCTCTTCTTAGATCATACCATCTTAGAAGAGCTGAAAATTTACAGGTGCCTAGAATATCTCTGACAACAGCCGCATAAAACACCTGAAACTCGAGACGGAACACTCTCCACTTGGGAATCAGAATCCTGCCTTGACAAAGAGCTCGAAAGTCAAGTAATTGGGTAGGGAAATGAGCAAACAGTGTAAAAAAGTCAGACTATAGAATCTTACTTTGGTGACAAGGAAGATGAAAACATACAACCAGAAGAAGACAACAAAGTCAACCTCCTTCATCCAAAACCTCCAAGAAAATTATGAATTGGTTGCAGGCCATGGAAGAGCTCAAAAAGGAGTTTGAAAACAAAGTAAGAGTAGAGAAAAAAATTGGGAAGAAAAATGAAAGTGATGCAAGAAAATTATGAAAAATGAGTCAACAGCTTGCTAAAAGAGACCCCCCCCAAAATACTGAACAAAATAACACCTTTAAAATAGTCTAGCCCAAATGGCAAAAGAGGTCCAAAAAAACCAATGAGGACAAGAATGCCTTAAAAATAGAATTGGCCAAATCAAAAAGGAGGTCTAAAAGCTCACTGAAGAAAATAATTCCTTAAAAATTAGAATGGAGCAAATGGAAGCTAATGACTTTATGAGAAATCAAGATTTTATCAAATAGAACCAAAAGAATGAAAAAATAGAAGACAATGTGAAATATTTCATGGAAAAAACCACTGATGTGGAAAGTAGATCTAGGAGAGAAAATTTAAAAATTTTTAGACTACTTGAAAGCCATGATTGAAAAAAATATCCTAGACATCATCTTGCAGGAAATTATCAAGGAAAACTCTCCTGATATTCTAGAACCAGAGGGTAAAATAGAAGTTGAAAGAATCCACTGATTGCCTCTTGAAAGAGATCCCAAAGGAAAAATATTGTGGCCAAATTCTAGAGTCCCCAGGTCAAGGAGAAAATATTCCAAGCATCCAGAAAGAAACAATTCAAGTATTGTGAAAACACAATCATAACACAAAATCTAGTAGCTTCTACATTAAGGTATTGAAGGGCTTAGAATATGATATTCCAGAGGTCAGAGGTGCTAGGATTAAAACCAAGAATCATCTATCCAGCAAAACTGAGTATAATACTTTAGGGGGAAAATGGCCATTCAGTGATATAGAGGACTTTCAATCTTTCTCAATGAAAAGACCAGAGATGAACAGAAAATTTGACTTTCAAACACAAGCATCAAGAGAAGCATGAAAATGTAAACAGGAAAGAGAAATCATAAGGGATTTATTAAAGTTGAACTGTTTACATTCCTACCTGTAAAAACTGTATTTGTAATTCATGAGACCTTTCTCAGTATTAGAGTAGCTGAAGAGAATATATATATATATATATATGTGTGTGTGCGTACATATATATGTGTGTGTATATATGTATATATATACACACACACATATACATATATATACATATGTATATATGGATATGGATATGCATATGCACATGTATGTGCACGTGCATGTATACATGTATATGTGTATGTATGTGTATATATATGTGTGTGCATATATAGACAGAGAGCAGAGAGTGAGATGAATATGAAGGGATGATATCTAAAAAATAAAATTAAGGGGTGAGAGAAGGATATATTTGGAGAAGGAGAAAGGGGGAGATAGAATAAGGTAAATTATCTCACATAAAACAGGCCAGAAAAAGCTGTTATAATGGAGGGGAAGAGGGGGGAGGTGAAAGGGAATGAGTCAACCTTCCTCTCATTGAATTTGGTTTAAAGAGGGAATAACATAAATACTGAATTGAGTATCTTACTCTATAGGAAAGTAGGGGAGAAGGAGACAAGGGGGGTGATAGAAGGGAGGAGAGATTGGGGGAGGGGGTAGTCAGAAGCAAACACTTTTGAATAGGGACAGGGTCAAAGAAGAAAATAGAATAAATTGGGGGCTGGGATAGGATGGAAGAAAATACAGTCAGTCTTTCACAATATGACTATTATGGAAATGTTCTGTAGAACTATATGTACATAACCTATATTGAATTACTTGGCTTTTCAATAAGTGTGGGTGGGAAGGGAAGAAGGGAGACAATCCGGAACACAAAGTTTTGAAAACAAATGTTAAAATTGTCCTTACATGCAGCTGGAAAATAAGATATACAGGCAATGGGGTATATAAATCTGTCTTGCCCTACAAGAAAGTAAGGGGGAAGAGGATAAGGTGATAGAAGGGAGAGCAAATGGGGGGAAGGGGTAATCAGAATGTATGCCATCTTGGGGTGGGGGGTTGGGGAGAGATGGGGAGAAAATTTGGAATTCAAAATCTTCTAGAAATGAATGTTGGAAACTAAAAATAAATAAATTAATTCAAAAAAAGTTGAAAATATGGAGTGCCATACTGTCCTGGACAGTGGATCTCAAATTACTATCTTTTTCCAACCTTATAACAGATATCTGGGTAAAATTCTTTTAAAGTCTATTTTAAGGCTTAGAGCTGGTGGCTTCAGTGATAAAGATTATCCATATCTGGAATACAATCAGGTGAGGTTAAAATCCCCCTAGAAAGCTGTTGGTGCTGTCAACTGTGAAAACAAATGACCCAAGAGTCACAAAGGTTTTGCACCCACTGGTAACTTTGAAAATACCAAAGAGGTTGCACAGGCCATCACAAACACAGTTGTGGTTACTCTATGTTATTCTAAGAAATAGAGTAAAATCAAAATAAAACCAAAGAACTAACAGTGGTCATAAGCAAAACTTTATTCCATTGGAGGGGGAAAACTAGAAACATGTGCCAGGGCCTCCTCTAGAAGAAGACCCTGATTTAGTGAGGTCAAACCTTAATACATATAGCAATAACTCTGTAGCAATGACTGTAGCCATGACAATGATGCGTAACAGCAACAATAAGACAAGTTTCATTCATAGCAGGGCTTCATGACTGGAACATGGTTCCGGCTGCTGTTTGTCTGAGCTCAGAGACCACCTGGTGCTGCTGCAAAACAGTTCCGGGATTTTACTGTCGCAGAGTTCATCCAAAGGGTGAGTGCAAAGGATTACTGTTATGCTAAGCTCAGAACACAGCCTGCTTGCTGAGACTGAGTTCTGGAAAACAGGGTGTCTCCTAATAGTAAGAAGACAGGAGTAAAAAGAGACTGCAGCATAGGGTTCCTGACAGTGTCAACAGAAAAAAAGGACACTCTAGTTCTGATATGTCCAGACTCTCCAACCCTCACTGGAGTGTCAGCACTGATGAGGACTAATTCCAGGCTTTTCAAAATTCTAGCAGGACACTACAGGCAACAAGGGACCCCAATACCTGTTCATGTTGGCCATCCACTCAGACTGCTCAGAAGCTCACGAGAGCATAAAGGTAAGAGGTTCGAGTACCACAAAAGCCCCAACTGTTCATCCTCTGAGTTGATGCCAAGGTATTTAACATAGGGAACTCCCCAGTACTACAACAGTAGATAGATAGGTTGAGGCTGGAACTCAGCAAGAGAGCAGTATTCTCAATGCATGAGTGGAATGGAGTTGTGCTCAAAATTGTAATAGCAAGCACCCTGGCACACCCAGGATGACTTGCTAACAAAGCTTCCTTGATCTGCTTTTCTAAAGGAAAGGCAACTTTTCAAAAAATTATTTATTTAATTTTTTAGTTTTCAGCATTGATTTCCACAAGATTTTAAATTAGAAATTTACTCCCCATTTCTATCCTCTCCCCCACTCTAAGATGGCATATATTGGGGCAG
>CM053622.1:287384641-287408558 GCA_028646595.1 Phalanger gymnotis | reverse complement strand
CAAAGCAAAATCTCACCTCTCACCTATATACACTTTTGGTCACTAGGTTCAGAGCCAGAAAGCATCCCAACCCTTGTGACTCAGTACCTAATTAGCTTAGTACCCAAAGGTGTGAACGCCTTCCTACAAGTAAGCCTCCCCTAAAACAAATTCCTCCTTAGGCAAGTTTGTCCCCCAGTGGACTCTATGTGACTCAGGATGTATCAATAGCTGGGCTAGAGTTCAAAGTAGCAAGAAATTCATGATTGAACACATATGGTCACATAGGCCTATTAATGGATGGAGAACGTATTCATATTTCATTAACATTATAGAAGTTCAGCTAACAGAATCCAGCTCACTGATTCCTGACCATTCAGAGAAAGATCTAGGAGGATCCCTCTATATATGATGGAAGATCTCAGAAAGTATCTCAAAGGAAAATGTCTCAAATGAATGCTGATTAATGGCATCATCCCAAAACCTAACAGTTCCTATACATTATCTGTGGTGTCCAAGAAAAATAGAAAGATACAGGTGTGTGTTGATTACCAAACTTTGAATAAATAGACTAAAGTGGACCATTACACTTTGCCCTGGGTACAAGCCTCCCTGGATTGTCTGCTGGCAGCCAGTGGTTTTCAGTCTTGAACCTGAGTAGTCAAAAGTAACAGATTCCTATGTCTTTGGAAGATAAAAACTGCTTTTATCCATCCAGCTGAGTTATGTCAGTTTGAAAGACAGAGAACCTCGCTTGTTAATAAAACAGCCCCAAAGAATGGAGAGTCTATCAGTACTATTCACTTCAATCACCTGCTGCTGATAGTTAGTAGAACTTTCTAATGAGCAGATGGAGACAACTGATGGACACATACCTAGGAAAAGGCTGAGAAAGATAGATTGTCTACCAACTGTATGTACTTTCTGACCCAGAGATGGACACTGAAAGTGATGCGTCCAGTGAAGGACACTGTGTATTTTAGGACAAGAGAACTCTATCTAGAGGTAACTCCTTCCCTTCCCTTCCCCAAACTGCTACAGAGATTCTAGGGATGAAGATTCATTCCATAAAGTTCCAATATACTGATAACCAACCTGGCATTGCTGCCAGCCCAGATACAGACAAATAAAAGTCTATAATGATAACGTTGGTCAGCCCAGAACAACTATTAGCTCTAGTATAGTGGCTGAAAGATAAGTCAGTGACAAGAGAACCAGTCCTCTTAGACAAGTCACTAGGCTAAATTAAAACATTACAGGTGAACCTGAAGATATAGTTACATATGTATCCATAAACAGTTACATGTAATTGCATGTTCACTACTGTACATAAGAATTACATAATTTAGTATGCTTATTTTTGGTGTCATGTTCATTTGACTATGTTTTGTGTTATGTTCAAGTTATAGTAAATGTTGGTTTATTTTTTATATATGCTACTGCTTCTAAATATGTTATATTTTGTATATATATGTATATACATATATATATATATTATACAGACTTATTGAGAGTGTCATTGGTACACTAGCTTACTTTGTTTTTTAGCCATACTTATTGCTTTAGACTGATTGCTGTGTACTAGGGGTATGCATGTGCTTTTGAGATGTGTATGTGTAATGCCCTGGCATGTTGTCACTGAAGCATCTTCCCAAGTGATTCTCTGTAGAGTGTTATGCCTGATGGAAAAAGCTATCCACATCCAGAGAAAGCATTATGGAGTCTGAATGTGGATTGAGGCAAACTATTTGCTCTTTTTTTTCCTTCTTTTTTTGGTTTTGTTTCTTCTTTCTCATGATTCATTCCATGGGTTATAATTCTTTTTTACAACTTGACTATTGTGTAAATAAGTTTAATGCGAAGGTGTGTGTAGAACCTGTGTCAGATTACATGCCATCTTGTGGGGGAGGGAGAGAAAATTTGGAATTCAAAAACTTGTAGAAGTGAGTGTTGTAAATTAAAAATAAAAAAATAAATTTAAAAAATAGAGTGCTATGCCAACTACATGTACCATTAATGTGCACTCATTTTATTTCTGTTTCAATACTACAAAAGGATAGTTACCTGTGATGCCAGGAAAATTATTCTATTTGTTTTACATTAGTGATGCTTGTGTTTAACTACATAATTATAGATTTTGATCTTGCTTCAACTCATCTTTGCAAGGGGTTGCTAAAAGTTTTGACTCAGAGGAGGAATGTAATCCAAGTCCCAAAGTGTATTGGTAGGGGACTTTATCTTCCAGTTTAAAAGAACTGCCCAATGCTGCAGTTGCCATGAGAGCAGAGATATTACATGTGCAGCAACCCATGGGCCTCATGCAACCCACAACACTCCTGAGTGTAGCCAGAACCAGATAAAAATGTAATTGGGAAATATTTAACAAAATAAACGAAAACATAATAAAACATGGATAACAGTACATTTAACTAAGCCAGTATGTAGCCTCCAGGAATCTTTAGGTATAGATTAGCAGCCCCTGTTTCTTTCTAAGTTTGATACCACCATACAAGAGGATTGATCAAAAACAGGGCTATTGATCCTCAGATGGCAGAGATGATAAAGGGACATCGGAGCTGGTCAGCCTCAGAAGAGTCTAGTTGCAGTTGGAAGAAGGTCTTGTAGAATCTTGGGTTTAGAGTCCTGTCCTCTCATTTTATAATTGAGAAAAGTGAGACCAAGAGTTCAGTGACTTGCCCAAAACCACACAGGTAATAAGTGAAAGAACGAAGATTCAAATCCTGATCTTCTGATTCCCCTGAATCTCCATCCAGACCTCTTTCCACAGTGCCACCCACCCATCCAGCAGACATCCTGCAGATCAGTTTCTGGGAGTTTGCATTGTGTTGCCATTGGGAGCATGGCAAAAAAACACCAGTGACAAAAATTACTGGGAGCTGTTTGCCAGGAGCCATCAGCGATGTAGGCTGCTTATGAAAGGCCCTGCCAACAGAGAGCTGCTGTCAGTAGCTGTTACTGATAGCAGCTGCTGGCAATGGGGGAGGAGGGTATACAACAACAGCATCAGATCCAGAAGGTCTCCCTGCCTCAAAGTCTAGGCCATCTCCTCCTATCCCAGTGTGGGATTAAAGGGGTCAACCTCCAACATTTAACATCTTGGGGAAGTCTCGTCTTATCTTTGGCCATGGTGACACTCTTCCAGGAGAACAGAAGTTGGGCCAGAGTACTGCTTTTATCGCAGATCACCATCTCTTCCTGGGATACTATATAAAACTAAGCACTGTTTATTCATGCCTGGTCCTGCATCCTTCCTAACCTTTGTCCTGATGGATTCTGTTCCAATTTGGTCTGTTATAATGAGAAAGGCCTTCTGATTTAGTGACCACAGACTAAACATTTCTTCCAGGTGGGTTTGCCTCCTCCAAGGGTGGTAAATGCTCCAAATCCCATGGTGGGGAGGAAGTAGCACTTATATAGTCCTTTAAGCATTTCCAAAATACATGGATATTATCTCATTTTATCCTTATAACACCCATGGGAGATAGGTGCTGTTATCCCCATTTTACTGATAAGGAAACCAAGGCAGGTAAAGGTCAAATGATTTACCCAACGCCACATGTCTTATAAGTATTTAAGGTTGGATTTGAACTCAGGTCTTCCTGACTGCAAATCTAGAACTCTGTTCACTGTGCTGCCACCTAGGGAGGCATGTGTGTGGGGAGGAGCAGACAAGGCAAGAAATAATTGCACAGTTCATTAGCATGAAAACAACAAGTCAGAAGCCCAGGAACTGGGATACAATTACAGGATTGATACAATGACAGGAACCCTGCATGGTAATTTTCCTCTCAGATTGTCAGCTGTCACTTCTTTTCCACTTCATTCTTTTTCAAGAAGATAAAAGTGTGTGTATGTGTTTCAATGTATATGTATGTGGAGGGGAGAAGGATCTTTTCACTTCTAGCAGAAGCAAATCGAAGAATGAGTGAGCAAGAAGGCTATGCCAAGTTCCTTACAAACAAAAACATAACATAACACACTCCATTCTAGTTCAAGTGCATGTTCAAGATGAGTGTCCAGCAAGCTTGCTGTGACCTCACAGGCAATTGAATTAATCCTATTAGGAAACACAAAATTGAGGCAAAACTAACACTAATGCCTCTGCCCTTCCCACACAAAATGCAGCTGGATTAAGGAAAACAAAACCTTAAAGCCTTCATTGCGCTAACAAAAAATTTCATCCAAGTTGTTTCAGAATTTAGCCTCCAGAGGTCAGCACAAGATTGTTATATAGGAAAATAGACAAGGGAATTCTGCACTTTTCCTTTGGCATTTGAAAAATAGTTCACTCTACAGAGTAGCCTCTCTATACTGTCAGTGGGCATAATTTAGACAGACAGATGGATAGATGGAGAGATAGATAGATAGATAGATAGATAGATAGATAGATAGATAGATAGATAGATGAAGATAGAGGTAAAGTTATAAATGGGTATGGAGATACAGTTAAAGGAAGACACAATATGGGAATTACAGGTCAGGTGTTAGTAGGTTTCTGTTAAGAATCCAGTCTTATGGTTTAAAGCCATAGTGTTTAAAATACCTTAAAGTATACAAATTCCCCCAATGTCAGTCTAAATGGTGGAATGCATGTTTATCTTGAACTTTACTCTGCCTTTGATTTTAGGGCTGTGAGTCATCTAAACTTGAAGACTTTATTCCTTGAAAACAAAAATAAGCCTAAGTATGATGAATTTATCACTATGCAGTCTCTATTTCTTCCAACTTATCTAAAAGAACATACTGTAATGAAAAATTAAGTACAACAGTTATTCATTAATCACTTACCATGCACAAGAACTAGACTAGGCCCTTGAGAGGTTATAAAAATGAATATGATTTAATCCTTACTCTCAAGTAGCTTAAAATTTCAATTGTGGGTGGGTGGTTGGGTAAGGCAACAAAAATACATCAAAACAGGGCCAGGTAGCACAGTACAGAAGGGAACATTGGACTTGGGAGTCTGAGGACCTGTGTTACAATCCCACCTCTGATGTCTTAATATATATACGATCTTGGAAAAGTACTTTGTCTCTCTAGGCTTCAACTTCCTCCTTTGCAAAAACGAGAAAGGCTAAAGGGCCTTTGAAGCGCTTTCTAGTGCTAGCACTTGATTCTATGGTTTATGTGAAAAAGGAGATTCTACTTCCCATCAGAGAAGTAAAAAGAGCTATGATAACTCCAAATTTTATCTTCTTGGATGTTCCATAAGTTATTTGAAATCACACTAAATTTATGTTGACTGATATTCTCAGTAATTAATGCATTTATTTGTAAAAACACAAAACTTTAATATTGTTGTTTAGAGAAAAAGAATAAAAATTGGCCAATGCTCACAAACTAGGTAGTTTTCATTTTCCCAAGACATTCTTATTTTTAACCTCAACCTACTTTCTGTTTCTAAAATTCCATAAATCCTCCTTCTTTGTCTTTTTCTTCCTTCCTTCTTTACTATTTTCCTTTCTTTCTTTCTTTTTTTTAGTATTTCCTTTAAATTAATTGGGTAAATATTTCAGTATGTGCTAAATGCTATACAAAATCCAAAGGCAAACAAAATATTGCCCCTTCCTCTAAGGGGATGCTTTGGTAACATGCTCACCTGTATCTAGATCCTCAAGTGTAAGGACCTTATCTTGTCAAATCACTTTTATCAGGATGTAAAAATAACTATTTCTGATATCTTAGAGGTCATTTTAGTCCAAACACATTATTTTGCAGGTGAGGAACCGAGGCCCATAGTAATGAAGTGACTAAGTTAAGGTTACAGAGACAGCATGTATCAGAGCCAGAGTTTGATCTCATTTCCTCAGATTTTGAGTCCAGAATTCTTTGTGCCTCAACATAGAGCTTTCCAAGAGTACTGAAGAAGATGGAAGTCTGGAAAAAGAGTACCATTGAGGTTATGTGTGGAGGTAATATGGGAAATGGTCAGTACAAACTACTGGCATACCCCATATTAAATCAATCCAAGTACTATGCAATAATACTATTAATCCATTTTATTAAGAGGATAGTCAAGAAAGTGGGGTGGATGATATTTTTGGAGTCAGGAGGCCTATATTGTCATCCCTGCTATAATACTTGGTACCATAGTATAATTACTAATCACCTTATAGTATATAGTATATACACATATTATATAGTATATCATATACTAATCACTTTGCTTCCCTGAGACTCAGTTGACTTCACCTACAAAGTAAGAGTGATAATTCTTGCCCTACCTAGTTCACAATGTTGCTGTGAGGAAAGTGCTTTGAAAACCTTAAAACCCCATAAAAATGGGAAATCACCACCATTACCTCATCAGTTCTGGCTCTGATAGTTACTTATATGCATGGGTAATTAACCTCTTTGAGTCTAGCTTTCTCATTGGTAAAATGTGGAGACTAACAATACACTATTTCGCAAGATTATGAGCGAAATGGATTGTAGAAACTGGATCATTACATAAAAAGTTATTATTAACACACTATTTCAAAATGTTGTGAGAGAAATACATTTTGGATATTAAATCATTGTATGAATATAAGTTATTATTAGAACTAGTAATTATATTAGACTATAAAGTTGTAAAACTGCCCTAATCACATTTAGTCCTGTATCCATTTATAACCTTTTTTGAGGATTTGCAGTAACTGCCCTATAGCAGCAGTTTGCCTCACATGGTTTTTTCAAGGATGGTCTATGGTTGTAACGCAATAAAACATTTGTTGCATTGAAAAGGATAAATCTAACGTACACAAAACAAAGGGCACTAGTTTAATAGCTCAGAAGAACCCGAGTTCAGTGGGATAATATAACTGTCACCTCCAAAAGGCAAGTATTGATGCATGAATAAGTAGGGATATTATGAGTCCCTGATTCATATTCAGCACATGACAAGTCCCCATGTTACTTTGCCAGTAATTTTAATTTAATAAGCACAAGTGTCAAGGGGCTACTTCAGATATGCTGCAGCTGCTCCCTCCTACGTCCTCCTCCCTTGGAAAGTTCATCTCACTGGCTGGCTTTTCCCTTCCCTTCAACATAGACAGGAGCTATCTCTATTTGTGTTCATATTGGTGCATATTAAAAGAGTCACTCTGAAGTCTTTAAGCCAAGTCACTACAGCTTTTGGAGCTCTTTTGGCATTCTCATGTGTCCCTGTCTGTCCATATCTGGGAATAACCTCAAAAAGAATTCCATGTGGGGGGAAAGGTGGGAAAAAGAAAGCATTGAAGAAAGGCAATGACTTCGATTATGACAATTCCCCTGGACTACAACTTAAAAAAAGTCCAAAATTTTCCATTTTGACTTTAAAGGGAGAGGACAGAGAAGGTGGGATTCTAACCTAGCAAAATCTCAAGTGTATGCCCTCCAGTAGGGGTGGTCCTCAAAATGAACCAAATCATAGATGAAGGAGACCACATAGTATTTATTTTAAGGACTGCTAAGATGTAAAATTGAATAAGAAATAATGTGTGATGAGTTTTGCTAATGACTAATTAAAGGCTACAAATTATAATCTAGTAAGGGTGCTTAATGTAACAGTCCACACACTTAATATAATTATTTTTTCTCACCAGTCAACAAAATTATTTACTCGATCCAAAAATGTTAGAGCGGGAAAGGATTCCAACTCTATCCTTTCACAGACAAGGAAACTGAGCCTCACAGAAAGGTAAATGTGAGCCCCCTAAGGTCGTACAATGGTAGAATAAGGAATATCAGCAACTGCCTATTAGATTTATCTTTAATTAGAGTACCCATAACATTGTATTTTGCCTCTTTTACTGATCGAATAAAAAAATAAGTTCCTTTAAGAAAAGAGCTATATGCGTCTTATATTTCTTGTGTATTTGTCCATAAAATCTAGTAGAAAAGGTAAGTGTTTATGTCCTTCACTAAGTTACAGTCAAGTAGAATATAAGTTTTATGTGTTTAAAATAGTTTTATCTCTTTTAATCTTGAGTTGAATTTAATCGCTTCTTTGAAATATAGGCAAATAAAATTTAACCAATAGGCAGGAGTGATTAATGTTTGTTCATTATTTTGCGGGGGGAGTTGTTTTGTTTTTCATCCAGGATACAATAGCAAAGTCTATCTTGCTACCTAAACCTGAAAGTAGGCACTGTACTATAATGGATAGAGTAGTGCACTTAGAATCAGGACATAGGTTCAAATATCATTTGTGACACTAGCAATGGAACCCGGGGCAAGTCACAATCTCTCCACACCTCAATTTCTTCATCTTTAAAATGAGAATAATAATTCTTTTCATTTATGGATTTTTTGCAAGGCTCAAGTGATATAATAGATATAGAACTCTTTGAAGACTTTAAAAATGTGTCATTGGTATTCATGTTGGTTGTGACTATCATGCACCAATACACAGGAAGCTCTATGAGAGCAGATATTGTTTCGTTCTTTGTATTTCCAGGGCCTATCACAGCAGCCAGCCTATAGAAAGCACTTAATAGGTGCTTGTTGATTAACAAACTAAAAATGCTTTGATGAATATCAAGGAAAGTTTTCAAATTAAATTTATCTACTCTAACAAATAACATATTGACTATTTAAGAACTCTCTGAAGAGAATATTAAAGATCAAACACATCTAGGGAGGAAAAGAAAAGTGTGGGATGCCTCCTGATCTCGTCAAAGCGTTATGGCTGTGTCAGTAAGAATTTTAAGGCTCACTTAGGTTCTACCATGTCTTTTCAGACCAAAGCATGAAAATGGCTTGCAGAACCCCAGAACCCAAAAACTATATGTGAAAGTCAATATTTAAGAGTAGTGGACTTGTACTAAAAGATTTGTGTTTGATTCTAGGATCTCAGATTTATTAGTTGGGCTATCACAGACAAATGACAATGCCTGTGGTCCTCTGTTAATTCATCTATACAATGGGAAAAATAATACTTGTGTAAACTACATAAGGGCTTTGTTGTGGTGGCTGAACTTCTGGTAACTCTCAGGCTTTTTAGTGCCTTTTGGGGGTTATCTGATCAGAGCTCTTCAGGGCAGTTCACATGGCATGATGGGCATGAGCGAGAGGAGAGAAGCATTAGGAGATGAGAAGGAAAAGTGTAAAAGGTGCAAATGAAGTGACTAGCCTCAGTTTCCTCATGAATAAAAATGGGGGGGGGGTGTTCTCTAATAATTCCAAACTTGAAACACCCTTCGGTTCCTTCTTGCGGTGATCACACAGTCTCTAAGCCATGGGGATTCAGAGAAGCTACTCATGTATCTTATATATAACTCTTAATTTAATGTTCTTAAAGTCATAGCTCAGCTTTTAATTTCCCTCTAGGCTCAATAAAATTAAGTGCTTTGACTTTGACTCATTAGTATTGTTTCCTAATTCTTCATCCAATGTGATAATTTTTCAATTTTCTCTACCTAAATTAGACTAAGATCAGCCCACAGTTCAGTCTTTCTCAGAGTGATGCTTGTAGTAGGAGTGGTCCAGGAGATGTCAGAGCTGCCATTTAGTCAGTGGTAGAAAGAATTCTAGAAGAACACTTTAAGCAAACATTGTTATTTCAAGTAACCGGTGCCTTTAAGAGAAGAATGTGAGATTAATTTTCCACCTACTCAGTATATTCTTCCTTTCCCTTTCTTTTTACCACCTATGAGATCATAGTAGCTTTAGCTCTATAGGCATTTTTTCTTCTCCAATTCTTACTATGATGACTTGTTTCCATGGCTACTGTGCTGTGGGTGGTAGCTTTTAAACTGAAAGATCTGTGAAAAAATATATTTGGCAGTACGCTATGGGTTAACATATCAGAAAAATCCATGAGTTGATCAATTCTTTCCTGAATTGGCTAATTTACATCAAAACAAAGTAATTCTGTTGTCTGTTATCTATGAAGGATAATCCTTTACCTGTTGTCATGAAATATGGAGTCCAGTGAAGGTACTTATTAATATCTTGGGAGTCCATTTGCCAAAAGTAGAATTTTCCACTATAAGACATCAAACATAATGCTTTCCATTTTGTGAGTAAACCAATTGTCTCTTGAGTGCCCCCTGCTGTTACGCTTTGTTATGTGTTATAGGGAAATGATTAAGCACTTCTTGGTCTCCACTGAAATGTGGATACTGTTTTCAGTTGGGAAAAACTTTAACCTCTTACTTCACCACTGTGGTTGTGGTTTTCCAGATGCCAGAACACAAAGCAGTAATTACGTGGAAATAGAGTGTTCATACATCCATAAAGCAAGACAGAACATCAAACAGCGTCCAGGGGCAGCTGAAACACACTCACAAAATCTAAAGTCTTAAAATTGCCATGTAGTATTAACAACAATAAGAAAAATTCAGATGTCTTTATTTTACTCATATAAATCAGTTGTTCTTAACCTGGATCAACGGACCTTTTATACAACTATTGATAGATTTCAGGGAGCCCATGAAGTTAGATGAGAAAAAAATCTTTATTTTCACCATCTTCTGACTGAAGTATTTCTTTCTTTATTTTTCAAATTTTTTTAATATTTGACAAAAATTTGAATTCCAAATTCCCTTACGCCAGCTCCTCCCCTACACTTTGAGAAGGTAAGTGATATACCGTTAATTTAGGATATTAAAAAATTATTCTGAGAAGGGGTCCACAAACTTCAACAGATTGCCAAAGGGCCCATGACAAAAATGAAATTGATAACTCATGATATAAATAAATAGAAATCTATTAATTATACAGTGTTTGGCACCGTGCCTGGCATACATGAATATCTACTTATTATCATTATCATTATTACTACAATTATTAGAGTTCCTATGTTTTTCAGTAGTTCTTGATGAAAAGATTACCTGATTATGTTGTCAGAAAGCAGCAATGGGTCTTAAGGAGATAAATATAGTATCATCTTCCCCTAAGAAGTCTCCAGTTGTTTCCTATAAAAAAAATAAAAAATAAATATAATAATTAAATGTGTACAGCTCTAGACTATATTGACATTTCTCTTTAACTCATAATCATGTGTTGGTAGGGGGGTTGTTGTCTTCCTTCACAACAGTGGCATGCACAAAACTGTGATTCATTACTTTTATTGAAACATGACAAGTAGACTAGGTTTCTATGAGGCAAAACAATGCTGAGGAAAGAACGCTGGATTTCAAGTCTGAGAATTGTTGTTCATATCTTGACTGTAAGACACAAAGCCAGTGTGACCTTGGATAAATCACTTAACATCTCTGGGCTTCAGTTTTCTCCACTGTAAACTTAGGGGGTTGGACTAAACTACCCCAAAGGACCAATCCATCTCTAGAACTAATGACCTAGAAGAACTGAACTAAGACCAAAGTTTATCCAGTAACATGTCAATATTGAAGGCATAATCTATCTCAAA
The DNA here is from genome assembly GCA_028646595.1 of Phalanger gymnotis. Lineage (NCBI taxonomy): Eukaryota > Metazoa > Chordata > Mammalia > Diprotodontia > Phalangeridae > Phalanger > Phalanger gymnotis. The sequence continues at coordinate 287,397,220 of CM053622.1, read as the reverse complement.
ACAATCAGTTTATAAAATGTTGATTTCTTTCATCTCAGCTTAGATCTTGCTCTCAATGTTAAATATACAGATTTACATTCAATGGATGAGAAACCAATAACAAACAAACTAAAACAAAACAAAACAAAAACAATGGGCACCTCAGCTCCAATAACTATAAAACTACCAGTTTCTAGTGGGGAGAATAAGTGGAAAAGTGGCTAAAGAAAAACCCTAGGTGAACCCATGACCCCAAACTTGAGAAGCAATCATCAGAGACCTTTTTTTCTCTTTTTTTTAATGCTCTAAACACTGTAACAGAGCATCACTTAGATGTGAACAAATTTCCTCCAGTGTTCATTTGATTACCAAGAGATAAGGACTTTTCAACTTTGGTTATGTAATGACAGACACTTAAGTCAAATGAGTCCCAGAGGCAGGTAACCAGCCAAGTGGCAGATGAATCTTTTACTGCATTTACAGAGTAAATGAAGCTCTAAAATTCAAGATGATGAGAAATTAACTGGACACAGGTGTATGAACTTAATTAAAAAGAAGGGAAATATAAAACTTTTTGCCAAAACATGTACCCAAAATACTTCAACCCCATTATGCACTGATATATATTACACATAAATATGTATGTGTATATATGTATATATATATACACATTATATATATATATATACATACACACGTATATATGTGACTGCAGATTTGTGTATGTGTGAGAGTGTGTGTGTGTGTGTGTTCATACACACACACAGATATGGCTCATACATATATTGTACTAAGAGCAGGGACTATTTCGCTTCCGTATTTGGTTCTCTAGTATGGCAAATGGAATATAATGAGTGCTTAATAAACGCTTGTGAGTTTTTGTGTGTATATGTGTGCACATCATATGTAATTAATTAAATGAAAAAATTTTAATTTCGTATTGTTGTTGCTTGTTCTTGAAGAGAACCATGACATCAGGAAGGTGATGCCAGGACATGCAAATGAATTAGATTTAAGTGAGAGAAGGCTGTGCAAAGTCACCAGCCTCACTTTTGCCTCTGGAGCCATCTCTGCCCAGTGGCAAGATATAGACCAGGCCAACTTCATATGGCCTTGGGTACGGAGACCTTGACCTTTTTAAGCTAAGGTCTTTAACATGTGTCAGTTAGAGATAACACCCATAATTAAGGCTACGTAAGAAATGAGGCAGAGAATGTCCTCTTTTACCTGTATCATTCACTTAAATATCCACTGAGTACCAGCTATGATAAGTGCTGGATAGGATACAACAGAGTACAAAACAAATTTGTCTTTGTCCTTAAAATGTTTGCAGTCTCGGAGGGGAGATATATGTGTATGAACATATAAACAAATACGTATATTTATATATGCATATATACAGACACACACATATATGTATATATACATACACACATACATGCATATGTATGTTATATATTCTGCAGTAAACTTTGGTGGAGTTGTAGCAAGTTACAGATGGAAGAAGACACCTTAGAGATGAGGTCATTTTAATGATGTTGAAACAGCCCTTGAGGGGTAAAGAGACTTGCCCAGTAAACGGCAGGTCTGGGACTTGACATACAAGTATCGGACTCTGTGCTCTTTCTACTGTGATAAGTGTTCTAGGAGTGGTACAAACTAAGGGAGCAAGGCATCTCAGAGGAGGTGACAGTTGAGCTAGGCTGTAGGAGTATGATTTAGATTAGAAAAGATGAGACTGGGAGGAGCACATTCCATTCAGAAGGAACAGATGCATGTTAGGAGAACAGAGAGTAATTTTTTTCTTTGTTAATGTTAGACTATGATCTTGCAGCTGGACGCGAACTGAAGAGGTTGCATAAATGAACTCCTTCACTTTCCAGATGAAAAATCTAAAGCCCAAAGATTTGACACATGTCTCAGAACCAATTAGTGGAAGATTCAACACTAGAATCCATTTTTTCTTACTCCTAGACTAATACTGTGTCCTCCACACTGGATATTTGTATTGGTAATTAAGGTTTTTTTTTCACTGTTTTAGAATGCTAAACTAATTAAGTGCCTTTGATTAAGTCTTATTAGGTACAAAGCTCCAGGCACACACCCTTTTGCTAACTAGGTCTAAAGCCCTAGGCTAACACCCTTTTGCTGATTAAGTGTGAATCCTTCAAGCCCTGAACGGAGCATAAAAACTCAGAAGTTAGCATTTTGTCTGGGGCTCACTCATGGAGAAGTGTTGATGTGGAGACTCTGGGCAGCCCTTGTTAAGAGCCCCTCAGCTTTGAAGAAACTCAGATGTTTTGTTTGAGGGCTCTCACTGGAAGAGTGGAGAGTAACTCTGGGGAAGCAGTTGTAACTGCCCCCCAGCTTGGCTAACCCAGATGTTGGCTCGTATCTGGTCTGTTTATAATGTTTGTAATTTGTTTGTATTTGCTCTAAAGTTCAGGTTGCTGGCTTTTCCGCCTGAACTAAGTGAATGATATATGTATGTGTGATTAAAGTGAGATTGTTAACCCCTTAAAGTTACTTTCCTTAGTAAAGCAGATCCAAAGAACCTGTGTTAGCACCCTTATGTGTGCTGGTTGTTTGTTTTACACAGCCACAGTAGGTGATAGCAAAATTGTTTTTACAATACGTTAAACAAGAGACTGGTATGCCTGCAGGCAATACTTTTGATTTATTCCTGAACCAGATTAAAATGTAATTAGTAAATATCTAACAAAATTTTAAAAATAAAAAAGAACATTAATAATATTAATATGTAGCTTCCTAAGTCAATATGAAGCAGATGGAGATGTTTACATGCAGTTTAGTGGATCTGTTTCTATTTGAATTTTATACCACTGATTATACCATTGTCTTCCTATTAACCAGAAAATTGGGTTCATATTGTGCATTAGGAGGAGACAGGACTGGAAAGATTCATGGACGACATATTTTTGAAGACCTTGAATTAGAGGCTAAAGATTTGGCCCTTTTTTTAGGCGAGGTAAGGAATAACCCTTAGGAGGAAGAGAGGAAGTGTGGCAGAACGAATGGAAAGCTAGCCTCAAAATCAGGTAGACTTGAGTATAAGTTTTACCTTCTTTTGTGTGATGGTTGTATGACCTTAGCCAAGGCCCTTAATGTTTCAGTGCTCCAGGGAACTCTATAAGAATGGCTATTGCAGAGCAGGTCAAAATCTGCAGTGACAGAAAGAGTTCCTTCATCAATAGCTCCATATACCACATACAGGTCCGTTCCAGTAAAAATAAAAACAAAAGTGTAAGTTCAAAGATTAGGATGAGGATGAGGATAATATAAAGGACCTGGTGAATGTTTTTGAGGAAAAGAATAATATGACAAAAGCAGTGTTTTAGGAAGATTAGTCTGGAATCTTTGTGCACAGAGAATATAAAAAGACTGGGAAAGAACTGATGAACAGAGAATTAAGAAAGAGAAGAGATAGCAAGAGAAGTTTTCCCTCTCAGTCCCTTAGGACACCAGATATGGGCAAGCTGCACAATAAGGTACTTAAAGAAATGATGAATGTAACTACCGTATTGCTCTCTGTAATCTTTGGGGAAAACAAAACAAAACAAATACACACCAAGAATAGGAGAAATACTACAGGACTGGATAAAGGCAAAGGTAGTGATTTTTGTTTTTTAAGGGAGGAAGGTAGATTTTTTTTTAAATGTCATGTCACAATCTATGTGTCATCTTGGAATCCTTACAATCTCTCATGTCCCATATCTAATCTCTTCCTAAGAATTTCTCCGGTGCAGTATCTCTTAAACATTTCCCTTTCTTTTCTTTGACACTGCCATCATTCTGGTGTAGGCTCTCATTGCCTCATGGCTGTTTTTTTGCAGTGGCCTTATTCTTGAGGTTTAGGGGTGCTAGGACCCCAAAATAGTGACATACATGTTCTGCCCAAATGAATTCTACCCAAGATGTTTTTCAGCCAAAGAAAAACAAGGTTTATTAAAGATCTGCTATATTGGCCAGACTCTTAAGGAATCTGAACATTTATATTGCTAATGCAAGATAGATCTTATATACAGAAAGATTGTGGGACAGATCTAGGAGTGGCCAAGTGGTCTGGAGTGACTGGAGGAGGGGTCTAGAGAGGATCTTGATGGGAGTAGCCAGTAGGCTGGGGTGAATGGAGGTAACAGAAAATGCCAGGGACCAGGACCACATGGCCAAGGGAGAGTGGAGTCTAAATAGGATCAAGGGTGGGAAGTAGCCAGAGCAATCAGGAGGTAACAGAGAATGGAAGGCTGGGCAACAGAGAATTGGGAGATTGGGCCACAATGAAAGGCTAGTTGAGAGGATTAATGGGGTGACTCAGGTGAACACTAGTGACTTGACCATATAGGAAAGTTCAAGGAGAGCTGGGGGTTGTCCAGAGCCTGTGCCTCTGTCATTATGATGGGTCTCTCTGCCTTGAGTCTCTTCCCTCTCCAATCTATCCTCCATTGAGCCACCAAAGTGGTTTTCCTAAAACACACTCTAACCATTTTACCTCTCTTCTCAATAATCTTCAGGGGCTACCTATCACCTCTACAATCAAACAGGAAATCCTCTGTTTGGCATTCAAAGTACTTCAGAACCTAGCCCTACTCCCCCTCACCTTCCCAGTGTTCTTAGACCTTATTATCTCCCCCTCTACTAGCCTCCTTGCTGTCCCACAAACTCAACATTCTGTCTGTGGATGGAGGGCCTCGAGGCATTTTATCTGGCTGCCCACATTCACGGGATGCTCCCCTTCTATCTCTGACTACTGATTTTCCTGGCTTCCTTTAAGACTCAACTAAAATTCCATCTTCAGTAGGAAACCTTTCTTAACTCCAATTAATTCTAGTGCCTTTTCTCTATTATTTCCTAGTTAAGCAGGGTTTTTTTCCAAAATCAAGTAAAGGAGTTTATTTGGGGGCAGTGGCTCTTCTCCTTAAGGGAGACAGCATCCCAGCCCTGAGAAGTTAAAGATTTTTGCAGAAGAAATGTGCATTGTGGGCAGAGATGAGGTAATCAGGGATGTGGGCAAAGGGTGGTAGCTCAGAGCTCTGCACTTATCTAGGCACATCATCATTTCTTTGTCCAGCCCATTTGCCCAGGCCTGAGGGGCCCCTGTTAATGTCATCATCTCCAGAAAAAGCTTCAGCTAATCTTATCATCTGCCCTCTCAAAAAGTAGGTACCCAAATTCATTTGGGAAAAAGGGACAGAGATCTCATCTTCTGGAACTACTCCAGGCTGATAAGGGGTATAGTGCTGTCCCTGCCTCACTGGGTTCCAGGGTGGGGTGGAATTCACTTTAGGCAATGTCCAAGGGATGGGAGGCGGGCATGGGCTGGTATCCACTGTACCAACTTTAATATGCAGGGCTCAAATATAAACAGCAACAGAATAATTAGAAGTGTTGTCAGAATGGGGAAAACAAAGAAGGAAACCAAGAACCCCATTATCTAATCTTGTTACTTTCTCAAAATTTTTCTCTCTGATTCTAATTCCTTTAGGAGGATCAGATGCTATTGGCGATTCAATCTTATACATGAAAGTGTAAGCAACAACACTCTTGCAGGTAGAAGTTCTCTACCTTACCAGTGGACTGGGGGTGCCAGGCAGTGTGCAGATGGTAGGTGATCTTAAGGGACTCTGCAACACCCTGGGTTACCTGAGAGGTGAAGGCAGGGTAGCTATCACTCTGCAAGAAATGAAGCAGGCCAGTGTAGCAGAGTATGATTTCTTTTAGTAATGGTTTAGACCTCTTGGGCCTTTTCAATTCTGCAAGGGAAAGCTTCAACCCAGTTAGTAAAGGTGTCGACAAATACCAGAAACAACTTAAAACTTCTACAAGGGGTGATGTGAGTGTAATCTATTTGCCAATCTTCTGGATGTGTACCCCTCCTCTGTACAGGTTTTAAAAGGCTGGGGTGGGGGATGGGAGGGGAATTTAACGGTCCCCTTCAGGGTTTACCTGGGTACAGGTGGGGCAGACTCCACAGACTTGCCGGATTGTTTCTCGCAGCTTGTGACCAGTGAAAATAGGTTTCAGCAGAAAATGGAGGGCATTCTTCCCCAGGGTGAGTAGCCTGGTGTAGGTCCAAAAGAAGCTTCCATTGGCTTTTCTCTGGGATAAGTAGTTGGCCAGAGGCTACCTAGAACCACTGCGGGCAGAACTATAGGAAGGTGTGTGTAAGAATCGGAGAGCTGGGGGAGTACTGGCACCGTGGTCCCCACCCCCACAGCTGCTTGAGACAAGGACTCTGCAAGTCAGTTACCCCTGGCTAGTCAAGCAGTTTTAACATTGTAGCCTCTTCTGATTACACAGCCAGTAGAAAAAATACTGTTCCTACCCATGTGGTAGGAGAAAACACAACATCTTCTCCCAGAAGCAGATTCCTGCCCTCCCCAACAAGGGTGACTTCATCTGAGATGATATAGGCATGCATCAAAGCTACATTGCATTTATATATATTCAATTTTTTACATGTGGTCTGTCTTCAGTCCCTCTCCTAAAAGAAAGTAAACTGTTAACTTCTCCCTAGGCAGCTGTTTACATTGTCTACTGACAGAATGAATGTAAATTACTTGAGGGCAGGAAGATTTCATTTTTGTCTTTTTCCCCAAGTGCCTAGCTTAGTGCCTTATACTTTACAGGTACATAAAAATGTTTGCTGAATTGAAACAAATACATGGATTTCAGTGAGGTATTCTACATGGTCTCTCACAATACCCTTGCAGACATGATAGAGAGATATGATAATAATATAGCTATGGAGACACGAGTTGAACGCATGATAAGAACAAAGGGTAATGGCATATATCCATAACAAGTTGGAAGAACAGTTCTAACAGAATACCTAAGCATTTTTCTTTGGCCTTATCCTATTCAACATTTCTATTAACAATGTGAATGAAAGCATAGATGGGAGGCTTCTCAGATGTTCAGATGATAAGAAGGTGGGAGAGAGAGTAACAATTGTATGTGGGTCAGCTGCCACTGATGGGGCAGGCAAACAGCATAGGTGAAATAAAAAAGCAATCTGAGGGAAAGACAAGGGTGCATGTGCCATGGGAGTCAAAATGCCACTGCTACCTCAAGTACCACCTGCTCTCCAAACCTAGCAGACATACTCTAGGTACCACAATCCAAGAATTCACTTCAGTGACTGATGGCTTGGGAAAGTGAGTTTCTCTCAACAAAATCATTTTCAACTAGTTAAACATCAGAAATCATTAATGTATTTTTTTATTAATGGAAATTACATTAAAGATATTCATTGCCATCTACCTTACTGTTGTACTCAAAGGTCTCCCGAGCTGTTCCATTGGACTAACTTTGGAAATCTCCTCTATGCATTGTCCATCTTTGTCAGAATGTGAACACAAGGCTCTCCAACCCCGCATAGAGAACTGATGGACTCAACATACAGATTGAAGCATATTTTTTCCATTCATTGTTTTACTTGCTTTTTTTTCAGAAGATGGCTAACATAGAAACATGTTTTGTATGACTTTGTATGGATAATGGGTCTTAAATTTCTTACCATCTCACTGAGTAGGGGAGGAGGTAGAAGGAAGAAAAGATTTTGTAACTGAAAATAAAAACAGAAAAAAAATGCTTTGGAGAAAGTACAAATCATTAACCCTATTTGTCTTAGTTTCCTCATCTGTAAAACGATCTGGTAAACAAAATGACAAAACATTCCAATGTCTTTACCAAGAAAACTCCAAATGGGGCATGAAGAGTTGGATACAACTGAAAAATGACCCCAATAACAACAACGATTTTGCCAGCTCTAACTTGGAAACAAAAGGCTAGTGGAATAGTAAATAGAAAGCAGGCCTTAGAACTAAAAAGACCTGATTTCAAGTCATACTGCTCACATCTACTGACTGTAGACTGAGCAAGACATTAATTTTCTCATGACTCTAGTCAAGTCTCTAAGGCTGGAAGTTTCAGAACAGCTACTACTAACCTACTTTGGAACAGTGTTTTTCAACCCCACCCCAGTGAATTCACAGAGACAGTCTAAAAACCATAATCAATACAAACCAAAACCCTCTGGAATAGATTTTTCTTACATCTAAAATTGCTATAATTTATACACAGAATAAAAGTTTGGCCCAGGAGCACACTGAAAATTTAATTTAATTTAAATTAAATTGTCAAAGCGAACAATTACTCTGCAAAACTGGCAAATGCTAAAAAATGAGGGCTCAGTTTGTTGTTTTGTTGATTATTTAGAATTAAGAAAGTAGCAGGGGCAGCTAGGGTGTGCTGTGAATAGAGCATCAGCCCTGGAGTTAGGAGGATCTGAGTCCGTCCGAATCTGGCCTTGACATGTACTAGCTGTGTGACCTTCGGCAAGTCATTTAACCGCAACTGCTTTGTCTTCTCCCCGCCAAAAAAGGAAAGAAAATAACAGATTAAATGTTAATTGTAGTTAAACTTCAAAGTGTGTCATGGCTACATTTTTTTGGAGAGCCTGTTGCTAAACATTCCCCAGCACATCTCCAATTTAGCCCTTGGAGTTTGTAAAGCTCAATTGATGATGAAGATAAAGGTAGCAGGGAACTGCAAGTTAAACTACTATGAGTTTCTACTCATATTTTTATAATAATGTAAGGCTTACAGAGCCCTTTCCTTGGGTCAGCCCTCTACTACGTGAGGTATACAGTACAACTATTTTTATCCCTTTTTTACAGATGAGTAGATTGAGGCTCAGACAATGGAGATAACTTGCCCAACATCATACTATTTGGTCTTTTCTCCTTGTATTCCTGGAAGGAAAGAAGGAAGGAGGGAAGGAAGGCAGGAAGGAGGGAAGGAAAAAAGGAAGGAAGAAAAGAAGGAAGGAGAATTCCAATTTGTACCAAGTTCCTTTGCCTTTCCACTGGCTTGACAGAAGACAACATTTTCTCACATGCAGAGCTACACATAAGTTGAAGGCACTGCTTCATGAAAGCATCTTTCTCCTAACTTGTGTTTTTCCAACAGTGATGGTCCTTGGCCATTTAATGGGAATATTATATTGGGAATTCCTGTATTTATATCAAATGTATCATACATTTAGAGCTGAAAGGTAGATTTGAGATCATATACTAGTCAAACCCTGTCATATATACAAAGGCAGAATCTGAGGCTTAGAAAGATTAATTAATTTTCATGAGGTAGCATATTTTTAAATGCTAGAACCAGGATTTGAACCAAGGGACTATGATTCTATTTCCTGTAAACCTTCTACTGTAAATCATTGATTCTCATTTTACTATCTTGAGAATGCTTCATATTATACTTGGTGTTTACAAACACTCAATCATGCAACCTTCCTTCAAAGTTGAGAAAACCATCTCAGAATTTATTTTGCATTCCAAAAACTAAAATATACATCTTTAAATTGCGTATATAATATAGTAAATGTCTAGCCATAAGACGCAGAATGTTAGAGTTTAAAGAGATTTTTTTAAGATAATCTAGAAAATGTCCTTCACGTTAGATTTGTGAAAATAAGTCCAGAAAAATTAAGTGTATTGCCCAGGGTCCTTCAGCAAATTAAGGACTTAGTAAAATCACACTTTGATACAGTAAAATTTCCTTATTTTATGAGTAAGGACAACGAGAGCTGAGAAGATGGGTTGAATAGGAGCACAGTTAAAGGTATGAAAGTGATATTAGGTGGCATCCTTTTTCATTTACACAAGTGAATTGAGTTCATTGAGTTTACACCAGGGGTAGGGAACCTAGGGCCTTGAGGCCACATGTGGCCTTCTAGATCCTTGGATGCGGCCTTTTGACTGAATATAGCAGCAAGTAATCTAGCATACCCAGTATGTCTTGTTAGCACAGGTTCTTTGATCTGCCTTCCTAGAAAAGACTGCTCAAAAAGGGGTTAACAATCTCAGTTTTAATTACATTCAGTAGTTCAGGGGAAAAGTTAGCACACTTAACATCAGAGAAAATACAAATAGAGAAATTAGACCAACAGACAGGGCTCTGACTGCCTGAAGGAAAGCAATATTGCTATATACTTTACATACACCACTGGATCAAGAGAACCTTTACATCTGAGCAGTCAGGGAGCTCTGAACATACGGCTACTCAGAGTCTCAACCAGGGAACCAAAAGATCCTTCTCATAAATGAACCCTCAAAGCAAAATATCCACTCGGAGTATATTATACACTTCTCAGAGCCAGAAGGCATCACAGCCCTCATGACTCAACGCCTCATCAACTTAGTACCAAAAGGTGTGAACGCCTTCCTACAAGCAAGCCTCCCCTAGGCAAGCTTCCCTTAAAGGTCACCACTTTACACCTATTAATGGGACAGGAAGATCTTATTATCCCATTAACATTACACTGAGTCCAAGTTTTACAGAACAAATCCTTTTATTAAGGGGATTTGATCTGTGAAATTTGGATTCAATCAAAGGGCTACACTTGAAGACCTAGAGAGCCATGTGTGGCACCAGGTTCCCCACCCCTGGTTTACACTTTACAAAGCAAACTGAAGTCCAATAGAGTAATAGGTCAAAGTTTTGAACCCATGTCCTCCTGATTTCAGAGTCAGTGTGTCTTTGACTGCTCCATTTAGCTTATTCACATAGCTGATACATTTAGATAATTATATTGAACTTCCAAATAATTCACTCATTTAACCACTTATCTCTTGTTACTGAATGTACAGTGCATCATGCTAGGTGCTAGCAAGAAACAAAGAGAAGGTAGACATGGGCTTGACTTCATGGAGTTTATAATCTCATCCTTGGAGAATGAACATAGAAAATGTAAGATTTAGAATGGGAAAGAATTATAGAGATCATCTAGTTTAAATACCTAATTGCACAGATGAAAAAACTAAACTGACCTCCAGGCAGTAAGTAGCACAACTGGTACTTCCAGTGGGTGTAATTATCTATAAGTGAGTTTTAAAAGTGTAAACTAATTATATTTTAAAACAAATATCTTTAAACATAATGGGATGGTTGTCTTTCTTTGGATTAAAAGGATTTTAAGTGATTTCTAGAAAGCTGGCTGAAAGCATTACTCTAAATTATGCAAATTAAAGTTAACCAAATCTGTTCTATTTCAAAAGATTCTTGAATTGATGCAGGAAACAATGCAAAAACAAAGGGAACAAACATTTTTACCACAGACTTAAAGAGACAAAATATTTTGGCAGCCTCAAGCTCGTTAGTAACAATAACTTGCTATCTTAATAGACAAAGCTGATTCTACTGGATGCCTGTCAGTCAGGCATGTGCTTTGAATTGCTTTTCCCAGTAGTGGTGATAGATTTACCCTAGTCTATCCACACTCTTCCACCCAGTCCCTCTTGTGATCAGTGGTATGTATTTGCAAGACAGCTGGCTATGATGAGAAGTGAAGTGTGTGATCATGGGACAAAATAGAGCTAGCTGACCAGCATAGGAATCACACCCATGACCTTAACCTTATTACCACCATGTTCTAACCAACCAAGCCAATAAGCCACAACTCTCTTTAAAAATGCAGAAAATTCACACAAAAACAAGCCCAGGAGTTGTCATAATTGTGGTCAGAATGATTTTTTATTGTTATAGTGAGACATCAAAGAAATGGATTTTTTTGGGATGCCAAGCATTATAATACAATCTAGGAGTTATCTTAAGCTGGAAAGGGTGGCCTGCCAGGAAGTAAATTTTAAAATAAAACATTTTAATAGTATATAATCACAAATTTTGGAATACATTTTACATTTTTGCCTACATCTTAGATAACTACTTATATTTTTATTCCACTGTTTAATATACTGTTCAGATTTGTTTCCAATGTAGATAAAAACATGGTTAAAAAAAGAATTTAAAGTTTCTGTTCTGAAGTAAATTAAATTCTGTACAATATGATAAAATTATACACATATATCTTTCCCTTTAAATATCATATCAAGAAAAATATCACAAAAGCATTTGAGATTCTTCAGTAAATATTATAAATGTTACATTAAAAACTTTCTGAAGTTTCGTAAGTTTTGTCTTAAATATAGTTTGTAAAAAAAATAGCTTAATATTTCCTGGAAAGGATTGCATAATTCAGAACTTTTTTTGCCGAGACTATAAAGCTTTAGAGAATGTTATTTTTATGTAATGCATTTTAAAAGAAATGGATGAAATCTTACTCCCCTTTATTCCAAGCTGGAAATATTCCAAACAAGTGAAGTATTTTGTGAAGATGCTCCTTCCTCTTATCCCACTAACCCCCTACAGCCCACCCCCTCACTGAACAGAAATGGAGTAACGCCAAGCCAATAGACTGCCAAGTCATGAGCTTAGCAATAGTGATCTGAAATAAATGAGATTTATGGAACATGAAAAGGATAAGAAAATAATACAACTGACTCTGAAAGAGAAAAGTACTCTTGAATTAGGAGTACTTTATTTAAGGTATACTTTTTGCTCTTGTTTCTTATTTCCATACCAAATAGAAAATTTTGGTTCACTGATAAAGATGTTCCAAGGCCTTTCAGAAGTTGAGGTACTAAAATAAATATATTGCATATTTCATAATGTTTTTAAGTTATAATATCTTATATCGATCTAGTGATTTGCACATGTTAACTCATTTGACTC
>CM053622.1:287365298-287384141 GCA_028646595.1 Phalanger gymnotis | reverse complement strand
AGGGGATTGATAGAAGGGAGAGCAGATTGAGGGAGGTGGTAGTCAGAAGCAAAACACTGGTGAGGAGGGACAAGATAAAAGGAGAGAGAAAAGTATGAACAAGGGGAAAAATAGGGTGGAAGGAAATACACAATTAGTAATCCTAACTGTGAATGTGAATGGGATGAACTCTCCCATAAAACAGAAGTGGATGGCAGAGTGGATTAAAAACCAGAATCCTGCAATATTTTGTTTATAAGAAACACATTGAAGTAAAGATATACTTACAGAGTAAAGAAAAAAAGGCTGGAGAAGAATATATTATGATTTAGCTGCAGTTAAAAAAAGGAGTAGTAGCAATCCTGATCTCAGACAGAGGAAAACCAAAAACTGATCTAATTAAAAGAGAAAAAGAAGGAAACTCCATCTTGCTTAAAGGTATCATAGACAATGAAGTAATAACAATACTAAATATATATGCACCAAGTGATATAGCATCCAAATTCTTAGAGGAGAAGTTGAGTGAGTTACAGGAAGTAATAGATAACAAAACTACACTACTGAGAGACCCCAACCTTCCCCTATCACAACTAGATAAATCTAACCACAAAATAAACAAGAAAGAGGTTAAGGAATAGAATAGATTTTAAAATAGAATTTTAGAAAAAAATACATATGATAGACCACTGGAGAAAATCGAATGAGTATAGAAAGGAATATATCTTTTCTTGGTGTTACATGCCACCTATGCAAAAAATGACCTCACAATCCCATGCAAAAGTCAGAAATATAAAATGCATCTTCTCAGATTATGATGCAATAAAAATTATTTAATAAAGGGCCATGGAAAGATAGACTAAAATTTAATTCCAAACCAAATAATCTAATCCTAAAGTATGAGTGGGGGAGAGAATAAAGGCAGAGATTCACCTGAGCTCTCTCCCAACCCCCCCCCCAATTACTTTAAAAAATTACTCTAAACAAATTCTAGAGCAGCAGAACCCATAAAAAGACAGAATGGAAAAAATTCCCAGCCCAGGGTAACCTGGAAGGTAGACAGGAAAGGTCTGTTGCACCAGGGTGAGAGGAGTGCAGTCCAGCACAATCCAGGCCAGCACAGACCAGGACTCAGCGAACTCAGAGTAGACCTCTGGGTGACTAAATCACTGGAAGCAGTAGCAGTTTCCAGACTTCTCAGCTCACAGACACCAAAGACAATTTAGAAGGTCAGCAGGAAAGGTCTGATGTACCTGGGTGAGAGGGGAAGGGTTTTGCATGACCACACATGTATAACCTATATCCAATTGTTTGCCTTCTTCATGGCAGAGGTGGTGGGGAGAGGGGAAGGGGAGTAGTGGGAAGGGAGGAAGAGAAAGAATTTGCAACTCAAAGTTTAAAAATGAATGTTAAAATTGTTTTTAAAAGTAACTGGGGAAAAATAAAATACTAAAGAAAAAATAAAAAAAAGATGAGTGGATCAAACAACAAGTTATAGAAAGTCAATAATTTCATTGAAGAGAATGACAATAATGAGACAACATACCAAAATTTGTGGGATGCAGCCAAAGCAGTTCTTGGGGAAATTTTATGTCTTTATATGCTTACATGAAAAAAATAGAGAAAGAGAAGATCAATGAATTGGGCATGCCACTTAAAAAAGCAAAGAGCAAAAAAAAAGAACAAATTAAAAATCCCTAATAGCATTTAGAAATTCTGAAAAACAAAGAAGAGACAAATAAAATTGAAAGTAAGAAAACTAATGAACTAAAACTAAGATCTAGTTTTATGAGCAAAACAATAAAATAGATAAATTTTGGTTAATTTGATTTAGAAAATTAAAATAAATTATCAGAATAAAAAATGAAAAGGGTGAATTCATCACCAATGAAGAGGAAATTATTAAACTTGGGAGCCATTTTACTCAATTGCATGTCAAGAAATCTAACGATCTAAGTGAAATGGATGAATATTTAAAAATATAAATTGCCCAGATTAACAAAAGAGGAAATAAAACATTTAAATAACCCCATTTTAGAAAAAAAAATTTGAACAAGGCATCAATGAACTCACTAAGAAAAAATTCCCAGGACCAGATGGATTCACAAATGAATTCTACCAAAAATTTAAAAAACCTCAATTAATTCTAGTATTATATGAACTATTTGGAAAAGTAGACAAAGAAAGAGTCCTACCAAATTGCTTTTATGACGTAACAATGGTGTTGATACCTAAACCAGGAAGAGCAAAAACAGGGAAAGAAAATTATAGGACAGTTTCTTTAATAAATATTGATTCAAAAAATTTACATCAAATATTAGCAAAGAGATTACAGCAATTTATCATCAGGATAATATACTATGACCAGGTGGGATTTATACCACGAATGTAGGGCTGGTTCAATATTAGGAAAACTATAAGCACAATTGACTACATCAATAACAAAACTAAAAGAAATTATATGATTATCTCTATAGATGTAGAAAAAGTTTTTGAAAAAATACATCAACTATTCCTATTAATAACCCTAGAGAACATAGGAGTAGATGGAATTTTCCTTAAAATGATAACCAATGTCTATCTAAAATCATCAGCAACCACCATATATAAAGGGGATAAGCTAGAAGCATTCCTAGTAAGATTAGGGGTGAAACAAGCATGCCAATTATCACCACCATCATTCAATATTTTACTAGAAATGTTAGCTTTAGGCAGTGAGAAGAAAAAAAATTGAAGGAATTAGAATAGGAAACAAGGGAACAAAACTATCATTCTTTGCAGATGTTATGATAGCATACTCAGAGAATCCTAGAGCGTCAAATAAAAAATTACTTGAAACAATTAACAACTTTAGCAAAATTGCAAGATACAAAATAAACCCATATAAATCATTAGCATTTCTATATATTACCAACAATGCCCAGCAGCAATAAACAGAAAGAAAATTTCC
The DNA here is from genome assembly GCA_028646595.1 of Phalanger gymnotis. Taxonomy (NCBI): domain Eukaryota; kingdom Metazoa; phylum Chordata; class Mammalia; order Diprotodontia; family Phalangeridae; genus Phalanger; species Phalanger gymnotis. The sequence goes on along the minus strand of CM053622.1, from coordinate 287,381,215 downwards.
ATTTAAAAATAACTGTAGATGCTATAAAATGTTTGAGAGTCTACCTTCCAAGATACCCCAGGAACAAAGTATATGAGCACAATTACAAAACACTTTTCACACAAATAAAGTCAGATCTAAACAAGTTGTTCATGGGTAGGCTGAACTAATATAGTAAAAATGACTTCACCTAAATTGTTTTACTTATTTAGTGCCATATCAATCCAACTACCAAGAAATTAATTTATAGAGCTAGCAAAAATTCATCTGGAAGAACAAAAGTTCAAGGATATCAAGGGAATTAATGAAAAAAAATGCACAGGAAGGCAGCCTAGTCATACCAGATCTAAAACTATAGTATAAAATTCTAATCATCAAAACTATTTGGTACTGGCTAAGAAATAGAGTGGTGGATCAGTGGAATAGGTTACCTACATAAGACATAGTTGTCAATGACTATAATAGCCTACTATTTGATAAACCCAAAGACTCCAGCTTCTGGGATAACAACTCACTATTGGGCAAAAACTTCTGGGAAAACTGAAAAACAGTATGGCAGAAACTAGGCAGAGATCAACATTTCACAGCCTATACCAAGATAATGTGAAAATGTGTACACGATTTAGACATAAAGGGTGATGCCATAAGCAAATTAGGAGAGCAAGGACCAATTTACTTATCAGATCAATGGAGAAAGTAAGAATGCATGACCAAAGAAGAGATAGAGAATATTACAAAATGCAAAAAGGATAAGTTAGATTACATTAAATTAAAAAGGTTTTGCATGAACAAAACCAATGCAACTACAAGGAAAGCAGAAAGATGGAAAACAATTTTACGGCCAGTGTTTCTGAGAAAGACCTCATTTCTAAAATATATAGAGAACTGAGTCAAATTTGTAAAAATTCAAGTCATTCCCCAATTGATAAATTGTCAAAGGATATCAACAGACAATTTTCAGATGAAGAAATTAAAGCTATCTATGTTCATATCAAGAAATGCTCTAAATAACTAGTTATTAGATAAATGCAAACTAAAGCAACTCTGTAGTACAACCTCATAGCTATCAGATCAGCTAATATGACAGAAAAATAAAATGATAAATGTTAGAGAAGATGGGGGAAAATTGGAACACTAATGAATTGTTGGTGAAGTTGTGAACTGATCCAACCATTCTGGAGAGCAATTTGGAAATATGCCCAAAGAACTATAAAACTGTGCATACCTTTTGATTCATCAATACCACTACTAGGTCTGTATCCGGAAGAGATCATAAAAAAGGGAAAAAAGACCCACATGTACAAAAATATTTATAGCAGTTCTTTTTGTGGTGGTAAAGAATTAGGAATTGAAGGGATGACTATTAATTGGGGAATGGCTGAACGAGTTGTAGTATATGAATGTAATGGAATACTATTGTGCCATAAGAAATGATGAGTAGGAAGACTTCAGGAAAACCTGGAAAGGCTTACACGAACTGGGTAAAGTGATTAGAAGCAAGAGAATATTGGACATAGTAAGAGCAACATTGAGGGATGATCAACTGTGGTAGACTCTCTTTAGCAATACAATGATCCAAGACAATTCCAAATGGCTTGTGATGGAAAATCCTACACGTGCAGAGAAAAAAACTATGCAGATTTGAAGAGTAGCAGCACCAAATATTAAAACATAAATAAGAAAAGCATCTGAATTTATCAGTACAATCCCAATATGGGACATATTTCTAACAAGAGAGATCACAACCTATCTATAATATGACTTAGTAACTAGGTTTTAGGCAGTTCATGAGACAGAATGAAATTAAGTGAATTTGTAAGTGTAACACAGCTAGTAAGTGTGGTAGATATGAACCGCAAATTTCCTGACTCCAAATTAAGTACTCTATCTATCACTCCTTAATGCCTCTACAAAATTCCACTAGCATAAATATAAAATAGGTGACATTTATATAATGTTTCATATTCATTCATTGGTTTGACCTTATCTTGTGAGGCAGGTAGCAGAAACGATATTTTCCCCATTTTATAAATAAGGAAAGTGATACTCAGAAAAAGTGACTTACCCAAGATCATCCAGTTAGGAAGTAGGTGAGCCAACTCTAACCCAAACCTCAAATCCAAAGCTGAGGGTTTTGTTATTTTTGTTTTTTTTCCTTCCTATTATACATAACTACCTCCTCACAAATAGAGCAGACCCCTTTAGTACCAGTTTTTTTTCCTTTTTGCCTCTGTATTCTTTCTGTTGACACTTTAAACCAAATTTAAATGGGAATTGGAAATAGAAATGCTATTTATTTTGCTTATTTAATTTGAAACATGTGTGGTTGAGGAATGTTGGACAAGCGTGTGCAAAATTGAAATGCAGGCCAAATAATGACAATTTTATGACACTGACACTTCTCTTTTACAATAGCAATTAGGATTTAGTAAGGACTGAGCACTCTGTGCTTGTCACTATTAATATAGTTTAGCCCGTCTACATAGTAAAGTCCAGAACTTGCCATGAAGTCACAATCCCTTGTTGTCAGTTACAGATGTTAAAGACAGTAAAGACATTCCTTTGCCAGGAGTCAGAATTATTGTTCAGCATTTTTTCTCTCAATAAGAGATCTCATTTTTTGCAATTTGTCATGGAGAAAGAACACAGGCCTTATTTGTTTCCCTGTCACTTTCGGACTCCTCCTTTCCCTGCTAGCTGCTGACTCCACCAGTCAGCTTTGAGCTGCTTCACCTTTCCCTAATGCCAAAAGACTAACGATCTCCCACTGAAGATAATGAGTGGCTTAGTTCCTTTCTGCTGCAAGTTGTGTGGCAGTCTCTGTGTAACTGCCCACACAAAAATGTAGGCCTTTTGTTGTGTACCGGCTGGGCATTGCAGACTCCTGCCAACGCTGTGGTCTGATCAACCAAGGTGAAGGTTCATGGTTTTGAATGTAGATTTTAGGAAAGACTGAAGGAACAGCAGCCTGGTGGTCAAGCAAATAGTTCCTCTTTGTTGTATCCTTTGTCCCTCTGGCATGGAAAAGAAATCAAGACTAAAAGAAAGGTCTAGAGGCACAGTTTATTTCTGTGACCGGACATTGTGTTGGAGGACATGAGGAAAGTAAGGAGGTGGAGTGGGGGGAGAGGATAGATTTGAAATAAGCTGGCTTGAAAGTACTTGAATTCCCGTTAGGTCAGACTTTAATATGCTTTCCCTTGCAATCACTACATGAAACCTTACTTCAGAGAAAAAAATACACATATGTAAGCATAAACACAAGTTCCATTAAATCCCCCAAATCTCCATGCTTCTTTTTGTCCAAATTTTTTTTGGTAATATATCAAGGCAGGGATGGATTAGACAATTATAACTAATTAACATCTGTGGATGTATTAAAGTCATATTAATTTCTTCAACCAAGTAAACAACTAGAAAGTGCCAAAACACAGATATGTTGGAAACATTGAATTGGTGCCCTAGGAATTGCAAAAGCATGAGGAGATTATGGAGTGAATTAAAGATCATATGTCAGTTCTATTTCTCACTGACATCAACTGTCAGAGAAAGGACATAGTTTTAATTTGTTTTAGTCTTCCAATGATTCTCCTTTACTATTTAATCTCATAGCTAATCTCATTAATTCAGAATCAGTTATGCAATATAGGGCAGTAATAAAGTTGTGATGGTAAATGGTAATGTATAAAATAACTAAGATTTGATACAGTGCTTTACCAAATTGCGTATATGTACATATGTACATGTGTATACGTATGTGCATATGTATGTATAAATGTATGCATGTATGTATATAATCTGTCTCTTTATCTAATGCCTCAAAGTTTTAGTGAAATTTTAAACTATTAAAGCTGAAAACTGCACTAAGACTTCTGGGACATCATGCTATACCTACATACATTTATATGTTTGAATGCATAATTTCAGCTTCGAAACTACTCTACTAATCTATGTAGGTACTTCATATATTATTTTTTTTAGATAAAGAAACTAAAGTTCAGAGAGTTAAGTGGTTTCGCAATGATCACACATTTAGCAAATATCAAAGATAAGGTCTTCCTGAACACATATACAATACTTTTCCTGTTGCTTCTCAGTAGGATGTTTAGTGTCTAAGAGATGTCTATATAAAACTAAATGTACTTACATATGGTATGATTGTGGTCAATGATTGTGGCTTTCGTGTAACTTAACCATAGGATGTTAGAATTGGTTAGGATTTTAGAAATAATCAAATTCAGTTTCCTCTTTTTACAGAAAAGTACTGAAGCCCAGAGAAGGTTATAGGGAGCTATTTAAAGATACAGATCTAATCTAATTAGGGAGGGAAGTTTTAATCAAGTCTGTTGCATCTTCTGTTTTTGCTGCTGTTCTTCTTTTTCTCTCCAAGGCCATTGGAAAAGATTTTTCATCAGAAGGAAAAGATTATATAATCCCTTTTTCCTGTCACCTCAATATGAAGTAACCTTTGGAGGGGTGAGGGGACTAGGGAAGAGATGGCCCAGTGCACTTAAATATGTCATCAGATGATGTCTTCAAGGGCCAACTCTGCTGTTGCTAGCTATGCACCTTTTGACAAGGGACTTTAACTTCTCTGAGCCTCAGCATGTCTTAAAATGGAGATAATGGTATTCTTGTTGCCTCCCACAGAAGATTATGGTGAGGATTGCACTTTATAATCTGTCTAGTGTTAGAGAAATGGGAGCGATTATTGTATCCTTATATTTTCTTACTTAACCATATCTTAGACTTTGCCAACTAATTTCCTCTTAGAAATGTCAAAGCACGAAGCTTCATGCTAAATTTAGTTCCTTACAATAGCTGAACAGCATAGATCAACAATTCAGATGTTAGAGATGGAGTACATACTCATTAATCAAATTAATGTGTCATGCATATAACTATGAGAGTCATGCTTTATATAGCACAAAGATCACCTTTTAACGTCTATCTACAGTGGAGTTGGAAAGAATAGTTCATAAGTTACAGCCATGAATAGAAAGAGTTCAATATGAACCTTTCACCGGTCTCTCATGTAAGTTCAGAAACATGATGACATCACAGCACTAAGAAGCAAAAAAAAATCCCCTTTTGTAAGACTGTCATCAAGTGGGACAGAATGGCAAAAGCAATGTAAGATCTTTTTTAATTCTGGAAACTAAATTTTAAAAGACCTCAGATACCCACAAAATGATAAAAAGGAAAATGTCAATATGTAGTTAAAGACTGAACCATTCAGAAAGGGTTCATATTAACCCAGAGAGACTTTATCTAAGAGATGGGCCATGAAAAAGAGAAGACTCACATCACGTAGAAAAAAAGAAACAACTAGTGAATATAAGTGTCTTATTAAGTTATCACAACATGAAGTGAAAAATGGTCTTTGCAACTAAGGTTACAGTTGTCAAGGAAACTGGTATGTAAGTAGACCTTAATTGTCTTTTGGTCTAGTCTTTCTTTGTGTACTTCAAAGATTGGTCATTGGTTACACAATCCGACATCTACAGAATAAAAAGGGATCTTAAAGCCTGAAAATCTCAAATAATTTATTCATGTGCATATTTATTTAATATTGAGTGATAGAATGGAAACAGTGCTTGCTTTGGAGTAAGAAAATCTGAATTAGAATACTGATTCTGCTTGCTACTACTACCTATGTAACCTTGAGGAAGCTCTTTCGACCTCTCTTGGCCTCAGTGTCATCGTCTGTAAAGGAAATTAGACTACATGACTTCCAATATGCCTTTCAGCTCTCAATTCATAGCCTTAATGGAAGGTCTGAAGGGCCATATGAACATCATCTCTGTCCTAAGTACACTGAACAAAAACAGTAGAATACAAATGATCTACCCAAATGTTCATTGACACATTGTAATGTGCATATAGGTGGCATTGGGCATGTAGTGCTAGACTTAGCATCAAGAAGACCTGTATTTGAATGTTGCCTCAGATACTTAGTAGCTGTGTGACCCTGAGAATGGAACTTAACGTCACCTAGCCTTAGTTTCCTCATTTGTGAAAAGGGAATAGTAATAGCACCTACTTTGAAAAGTTGTAGTGAGAATCAAATTAGATAGTATATTATAAGTATTTCAGAAAAACCGGAAAGTTCTATAAACATGCTATTGTTATATGTTTTCACCATCATCGTCTTTATATAGGTGCAATGTGGCATAGTGGGTGACACATTGAAACCACTGTGATGCTGAAGATACGACTCCTAAAATATGGGGATTGGGGACAAACTGTTAGTCGAAAGACCCAGAGATATGAATTAATGAGAAAGAAAAGCTTCCAATCCCATCTTGTGATGGGGCTATTGATTTTTTTTTGAGAAAATTTATAAATGGGTGTATCACTCTACTAAATGACATCAGTGTCCATAGAGAAAAGTATTTTAATTGTCCAAAAGTAAATGAAAAGCACAAACATCAAGAAGTAGTGAGTAATGTGGTTAATGATATAAAGTGGCATAACTTGGAGTGGGAACTAAGAGAAAAAGGAAATTGTGGTTTGAATTATGATAATTCTACAACCTAAGTATCCCATAACCACTAAAACAATATTTAAGGACAAATCTTTCATTGTCTGAAAGGCAAAAAGACTTGTCCACCCTTTCCTTAATTTCCAAGATTATAGAATTAGAAAGAATTCATCTCTGAAGTTAGAGCTTCCAGTAAAAACTGATACTTCATTTGCTCCAGCTTTTCGAAGAGGTAATTTAAGGTATGACCATGACATTAGAAATTGCTTCCTACAGAAGGAGTTTTTCATGGAAGCTATGATTACCAGGGGACATCTCTCACTGGATTAAGAAAGAACAATTTGCAAAGCTGTGCACCTCTGTGGGAGACTATGGATTACTTTGCAATCTGTTGGTAATTACTCTATACCCTTTAATATTGCTTCCAATTGACACTGATAGAGTAACGCTACTAATGTCATACTGAGTAGATATCTTTCAAGTCCATTACAACAGGTTTTACCTTAGTTAAACTTTGGTTCATTGTTCAAGAACTAGGAAATCTATGGGTGTTTGTGTGTATGTATGTGACATAATAGCAGTTATCATTTAATCAATTCTCTGCAAGGGAAATTAATTTTTTAATATGTTAGTGGATAAATTTCCAAAGAAAAGATTTTATGATACAGTTCACAGATTTGCATTTTATAATGCCTTTGTTTTGTGTTTAATTGTTATTTTTAGTTGCTATGTTTTGTTGTATTTTTTTCCCACATGTTTTTGTAGTTTTCTTGTATAATAAACAAACATTAACTGATATTTTGTTTGCAAAGCACGGTTAGGCACTGGATAAATACTTGTTAAATTCAATTAAGCTAAAAAATGAAAATTTGCTTTCTGTTCAAATATACATGTTTGTAATCAGGAGAAAAAGGTATTTTCCATTTACAGAAAAAAAAGCTTGAAAAATTGAAGATAAATTATTTGTGGGTCAAAAAAACTTATTGTGAATTTTTTCCTGGGACTATAGTTGTGGCACCTGAGCAAGAGGACTGATGGACTAATATTCCTTTTCTAAGTCAGTCCAATAGCCATAATCTGGAAGCCACTGGAAGCCATCCCCACTGATTGCCAACCAATATCCTGCTACAAAGCAGGTAAACTAGCTTAGCTTAAGAAGCAAGTCACAATGAAGAAGAAACAGGAGGCAATCTGTAAGAAGAAAGCCAAATTACTGCTACCACCAGAACCACTACCTCCTTCTACATTGCATAATGAGGGCAGTCCCAGACCATAGCCCTGAAATGCAAGACTCTTCCTTCAGACCACAAGCCCTGCTTCTAGTCTAACATCAACTGTCATCACCTAAGAAATCAACCCATGTCAAGATGGGAACTGGTAACTACCTCTGCACATGTTACAGCCCCGTCTTCTAAGTAGCCACAGATCCTGACAATCCAGAAAAGAAAGCACTTATCACCTAAATTCTTGAATCTGTCAAACAGTTCAACATGAGAAAAAGATATGATTTTATTAATGCAAATAATCTTTTAAGAATTCATTGCCATGAATTTTGCTATTGTACCCTAATGACTATGAAACATTTCCCTCTGAACTGCAGCTGAAATCCCTTACATATTTAGCCTCCCTTTGTTAAAATGTGAGCTTTGTTAGAATGTTGATAGCAGAAATTGTTAATAGCCTGGCTTTTCTATTTGTGTCCCCAGCACTGTACATATAGTAAAGGTTTAATAATATGTGTTCATTCATTTCTTTCTCTAATTTTCAATTCCTTTCTGGACCACCCATAAAAATCACCTAGTTTTTGCAAGTTTTAACTTGTTTAGCTATTTACTAAGTGAAGGGCAGTGAGATATAGTAAACAGTTGGGCTAACTTAAAGTCAGGCCTATCTGTGTTCAAATCTGGGACTCTGGTCAATCCTACAAATTTCAGAGAGTTACAGACAACTTTCTAAAATCATGGATTGTGTCTAGGAGTTGCAAAGGAACTACCTGAGAAGTGGAGGTGAAATGAGGGAGGATTAGGTTATTTTTCTATAGCTTAGTTCCCTCTACTGATGAAATCATAGGTCCAAACATGACTTCTGATTATGAATTACTGTAATGGTACCAGTAGAACAAATTTTCCTTTGGTGAATATTATAAAATTGAGTTATAATTAATGTCACAAGTGAAATTTATTTTAAGGTTATTTTAATATTACACAAACTAACAGGAAAATCCAAAGATCTCAAGAATGTCATGTTGATATCCATGACCTGCCTTTCTAATTTGGTCTCATTATATTCAATAAAATGTGTTTTCAGAGGTTGATTTTTATTACCAAATAGTTATGTGTTATCTACATGTAATCCATTCCTTGAAAAAAAAAAACCTACATGATTGTTTCTTTAGAGAAAAAACATTTCCTAAGTATAATGAAACATTATATGATGAAGTTTCATAGTAAATTTATCCTCGCTTGGGGGGAATAGCAGGAGTTATCCTCATATATCACTTTGGAAAAAATTCAGAGGAAAATGAAGCACTACAAAATGCAAACCCAAATGATACCTAGATTTATCTCTCAATAAAGGGAGGGATTGCTATGAACTAATTAATGGACACCAACCAAGATGGCAGAATAGCAGAAAGAAATACAGCTGAGCTCTCTCCCAATGCTACTCCACAAAGATCTAGAAAACGTGCCAAGTCAAGTTTTGACTGTGAAATCCAAGGAAAAAAATCAAAATGTCATTTTTCCAACTTTAGGCAACATATGGAGGCAGGGAGGTCAGCTAACAGCATTGATGGTATAATCAGGAGTATCCTAAGCCTTCTAACATAAGGGCTAAACTAAGGCCTAACAGGGCAAGAAGAGTTCCCAGATCTAGCACAGAGGGGCCTGACCTTATGCACAGAGGGGAATCAGGTACAACTGGCTGCTTTATAACTCACTATCCAGTACAGGATCCAGGCTTTGCTAAGAAGGGGCTCTGGGTACAGGGATGTCATTCCATGGTAAGGAGTATATTGAATGAGGAACAAGTGCCAAATAAAAAAGCACCAACTGTGTGGCTCTGAGCTAGGAAGTGAAGCATAGTTTCATTTTTAGTCCACAATCCAGTATGAAGTGGGAATAGAATAAACAGGACAAGAATCTCAGACCAAAGGGGACACTACAGTGCTGTCTCTCTAAACCTTTAGAGCTTTCCAAATGGCTAATTACAATAGCAATCTACTGGAACTCCAAGCACAGGAAACCTGAGGTGTGTTAGACCTAATTTCAAACCAGGAACTTGAAGAGTTCTTGAAAGGCCCCAGAAAGAAACATTCAGACTTTGTCCCAGATTAGGCAACTTTAGCAATACTAATGGACAGATCCCTAGCCTGTGCTATCCCCAAAACTGTGGAATAATGCAATATTCAATATACAGAGAAGGCAACAGAAAAACTCAAGAGGACAGAAGTACAGATTCAAAATTACATATGTAAATGTGCAGAGTTTGATGGTCATAAATTCTGAAGAAATTTTAAAAAAATCCTGTCATAAAGATTTATTTTGGTGATAGGGATGCACAAAACACCAAGAAAGAGAGAATGATACTACAATATCCATAAATTTTAGAGGTCCAATTAGAATTATTGGAAGAGCTGAAGAAATAGATATTTAAAAATATATATTTAAATGATTTTTTAAAATAAAATGATAGTGCTAGAAGAAAAAATGGAAAAGATAAATAATTTTATCAATGATATTCCAAAAATTAGGAAAGGAATAAATAGCTTTGTACAAAAGGTACAAATAAAGAGACTCAGAAAATTAATTGGAACAAACAGAAGTGAATATTTCTGTGAGAAAGCAAGAAATATTAAAACAAAGACAGAAAAACAGAAGGAAAGAAAATCTAAGGTGTGCCACTTTAAAAAAAGACTTAAGTGACAAACAGATCAAGAAGAGATATTATAAGAATTATTAGATTCCCAGAAAGTCATGACCCCAAAAGTGCCTTTGCATTATGTTTCAAGAAACCGTGAAAGAAAACAGGTAAGATCTCTTAGAAGCAGAGGACAAAGTGAGAACATAAGGAATCTACCAGTTACTATTAGATATAGTGCTGAGAATATTAACTGTAGTGATAAGACATGAAAAAGAAAGAAGAGAAAGGCAAAGAGGACAAAAAATTATCACTGCTTTAAGGTGATACAACGGTTTACTTAGAAAACTCTAGACAGTCAAGTAAAAAATTAAACAATTATCAACTTATGCAAAGTTTCAGGACAAAAAATGAATCTACTGAAATCATCAGCAATAAGACCTAGCAGGAGGAAATAGAAAGGAAAATTGCATTTAAAATAACTACAAAATGCATAAAATGCTTGGAAATCAACCTGCCAAGAAAACAATGCAATAAATATAAATATGACTATAAAACTTCTTTATGCAAATAAACACAGATTTGAATAGAGAAATAATAATTGCTTATTATTGCTACCCAAATATAATAAAAATGATAATTCAACCTTAATTAATTAGCTTATTTAGTGGCATACCACTCATACTATAAATGGTTATCTTACTGAACAAAACAATAGCAATAGCAATAATAATAATAATAAATAGATTATAAATAGATAGAATTTATCTGGAAGGAAAAAAAAGGTCAAGAATCTCAAGGGAAATAATAGGTAGAAAATGCAAGAATGAAGGGGTCCTACCAGTACCAGATCTCAACATATACTGCAAAGTGATAATATCATCAAAAGAATTAGGTACTGGTTGAGAAATAGACAGTCAATCAGTGGAACAGAATAGGCCTACAACATACAAAATAGATGAGCTCAATATATACTGATGAGCCTTGAGATCATACTATCTAAGGACTAATGTTTAAACTAGATTTTGTTTTATTGAACTGTGCTTGTGTTTGTGTGCATGGACATATAAATTATGAAGGGTCTTTTCCTGATAATAACAAGGGAAGAATAAGAAGGTGAGACATGCAGAAATCTCTTCCTGTTTTTCTTCCTTCTTCCTCATTCCCTCCTATTCCTCCACATAGGAAATGGATAGAGGTCGACTAAGAAGTTAATGAAGCATTGAAGTACAGGAAAGAATGAAAGAGATATGAAAGTTTGATTAGCCTAGGCTGACTTCCAGTAAGTTTGGACTAAATTAGAGGGGAAATGGAGGCTGTCAATCTCTTGAATTTATTCTAATAATCTTAACTCAGGAATTGAAATTGGCTGCCATTTTCTCCCTCTATTTTTTTCAAAACAATAATAATGTGTGTTTTATACCCTTCTATTGTTTTTCTTTCTGAATACAATTTTTGCTTCCTTTCTCTCTTTTCCAGGCAGTTCTCTCATGCTGTCCTCCATTACAAAATGTCCCCTCTTTCCTCAAAAAAATTTCCTATTCTGTGAGTGTGACTGATTCTAACCAAGTGTTGATTTGATCATCTGTAAAGAAACTGACAATAAGTTTATAATTAGGTTCAGCTCTCTCTGTGATACTTTTATTTTATATATTTTTTCAAAGGACTTAGCCAGTCTGAAGGAATTTCTTAATGGTGAATGTATGTGAGAGACATTTTTGTTGTAAGTGTAGTTTTCCCATATTCTTTGGCTACTTAAAATCATCATTCCTCCCAGACTCCTCGGTCACTCTACCTAGGAAGTGAAATAACAGAATCAGCACTACTACATACCAACCATTCCCTCTCTCCTCTAGTCTCCCTTTGGCCTAACTCATACTCACCTTTGAAAGTAGTTACATAGTTTATGAATAGAATAATGTAATTACTTAGGGGAAGAGGAATCATTGATATTCAAAGACAAGATAATATATGTAGGAATACAGACTCCTTCCTATATAGTCACAGCTGAATAATTAAAATGATTCATAATCATAAAATGTTATAAATATACTTCCATAGATTGAATTTAGTGAAAAACTGTTACTTTTATACAAGATCCAGAACATAAACTTAGATATTGTGATCTTCAAATGAGAAATTATTTCCGATTGTTTCCTTTTGAAATAAATCAACAAAAAAGACTATGGATAACTGGAACATTTACCAACAATGAGATAATTATATGAAGGAAAAATAAAACATAAAGAACAAACAAATTGAAAATCATCTATAAACAGTAAACAGATAAATCTGAGAATAAAGTACCTAAACTGAATAACAAAAGAAAATTTGTTATGTGCCCATATACACACATGCATATGCTTTGCAATACATACATATGGATGTATACATGTATGCACATACATATAAATAATATATATAAAGAATACCTTTAATCTACTAGCATTGTTAGATGTGAATATAAGTTGGTTTTCAGTGAGTAAGACCACCTATTTTCACTACCGGAAGGAACCATAGAGGTAATTTGCTGTAACTCCCCCATTTCATAGTAAACAGAAGTGCTACAATAGCTCAAGATTATACAGGGTTAACTTGCTGTTATATTTTGATCAAAAGAAATAATTTTATCAACGATATTCCAAAATATATATAATCAAAAAATAGGATTTTACAGTTAGAAGGGACTTCAAGCAATCTTCTCGTGCAAACCGTATCTGAATATTAGTCAGCCAGTCTAGGTTTGAAAACCTCCATTGTAGGGGAACATATTCTATCTCAAGAAAGATTCTTCTGCTATGAAAATATCGATATAATGAAACAAGAGAAAACAATTAAAGGTACAAAGATAGGCCAAGAGAAGATTAAATGATCTCTACATATGATAATATTATACCTTACTTAGAGACCTAGAAAAGATAATAAGTGAGATAAAAAGCTTGAGTAAAATTGCAGAAAGTAAGTCCTTAAAAGTCAATAGAGTCGTATCATAATCACAAAATTTCAGAGGCACTAATAGAAAAGGAAATCTCATTAAAATAACAGCAAAAACACATAAGATATTTGAGGATATATCTACCAAAGCTCACAAAATATTTTTATTGTTTCAATTACAAAGTGCTGCATAAAAATGACAACAAACCCTAACAGCTGGAGGAATATTCAGTGCTGAGGCCTGGGCCATGCTAATTTGACAAAAATGACAATCCTACCAGAGCTAATTTAGAGTTTTAGTTCTATGCCAATTAAATTGTCATAGGAATACTTTGGAAAACTCGATAGAATAATAATTCATTTGAATAAACAAAAGATCTAGAACATTAAGAGGAATAATGAAAAAAGATAAGCATGAAGGAATAGCACTTTCAAACCTCAAACCATATTATAAAGCAACAGTAATCAAAACTGTTGGAATGGGTTAAAAATGGAGTAGATGAAAACGAGGATGCTGCTTATAGCTAACATTTATATAGCGCTACTGTCTTTCAGGACCTATTCTAAGCACTCTAAAATTGTAGTCCCAAGATAGGTGCTATTATTATGCCCATTTTATAGATGAAGAGCCTGAGACAAACAGAGGTTAAGTGACTTGCCCAGAGTCACATACCTGGTATATATTTGAGGTCACATTTGAACTCGAATCTTCATGTCTCTATGCTGGCCAGTCTAGAATTAGAAACAATTGAAGGTGATAACTCAGTGCTCTATAAAACAAAAAACTTTAGGAAAGAGCTCTCTTTTTGATTAAAAAAAAGGCCAAGAAGAAATAAAAGCAGAATGGCAAAAAAATAGGCCTACATGTCCTTTTTGCATTGTATTCTACAGTAAATTCAAAATGGACATGTGACTTTACTTTTAAAGATAATACCATAAATATTAGAAGAGAAATAGATAATATACCATTCACAAATATGTGTAGATATATTCCTAACCAAAAAAGGAAAAGAGGTAATTATAAAAAAATAAGAAGTTAATTTTGATTATGTATTTTTTGAAGCTGAAAATGTTATAAATAAACCAAATTAGCCAATACAAGAAGGTAAGCAGTTGAATGGAGGCCTGGGGTGTGGGGGGCAACTTTGTATTGAATTACTCAAATAAGAGTATAGTAACTAAAATATATAGACAACTAATATATATGTATGCAGTTGTGTTCTAAATATATGCACATATATGTGTAGGCACAATGTGCACACATTCATGTCCGTACATATATGTGTGTATGTATCCGTGTATATGTACATATATATATATATATATATTCTACATATATATTTATATACAAATGTTTGTTAATATCTTTTGGCCACATCTATTGGAAAATGACATTTGTTACACAAACACATACATACATACACACAAGCATATATGTGTGTGCATATAAAATGTTTCTCAAAAGAATTACATTTATTAACCACTATATGAACGAGAGCACCAAATCACTAAAAAGAGAGGAATTAAAATCAAGACAACCTTCACTTTTCTCCTCAAACCCATCAAACTGGCTAAGATAAGAAAAGATAGAAATAGTGTTGGAAGAATTGTAGGAAGAGAAGCACACTAGAACCTTTTTGATCTGTCTCTGAATCAGTATAACCATTTTGGAAAGCAATTTGGAGTTATGCAAATAAATTAACTAAAATGTCCATGCCCTTTGACCCAGAGAATCCATTATTTGGCATATATACCAGTGGGATCAATGAGAAGAAAGATTTCATATTTACCAAAATATTTAAGGTAACTTTTTTTTTTGTCATAGCGAAGGATCGGAAACCAACTAAATGACCATTGATTGGGGAATGTCTGAACAAATTGTGTGATGTACATATAGTGGAATATTTCTGTGCCATAAGAAATAACAAATATGAGGAATACAAAAGACAGAAATAGTTTTATATTCTGATGCAGACTGAAAGAAACAAAGCCAAGAAAATAATTGACATAGTATCTATAACAATGAAAATGGGGAAATAAAAACAGGAATTGCAAAAAAATCAGAAGTGAATTTTGAAAAATTATAAAGAAAAGGATGACCTGAAGTAAGAGATAGATGAAGTGGAATGTCTATTAGTGTGGCACATTGTACACATATATTTAGACTTTTAAATTCATTTATCAGTTTTTCTGATTTTTCTCTTATTCTTTCTTGTTTCACTAAATATATCTATATAATACCCACATATGTATTTATGCATTTATGTGTGTATGCACAGGAGCCAGAAATGAAATGATAATGGGAGAAATTCTTGCAACATAAAATATTTTGAAAATGTGAATAAAAATAAATTTTTAATGAGGGTATTGAAGTCATTCCTCAAGATTTGGTTCACTCAGGGAAGTAATGGCTCAGACCATTGACATCAGTTTCTCATCTCATAAGTACAAAACAGGCACAAAGTTCCAGGTACTTAGATGCTTGCCTCATTGAGGGTCCCCCAGACAAGGAAATTTCCTTCAGCTACATCAATTTGAGGTGCCCTCAATTCCCATCCTCATTCTCCTGCTATAGCTAAGTAAATCTTCTTTTGTTAATTGCTGAAAAAAAATGTAACCAAAGATCAAACAAGCTACATTTGATGACATATTACACTACTGA
>CM053622.1:287346847-287364798 GCA_028646595.1 Phalanger gymnotis | reverse complement strand
AGGGAAAAGCAAAAGCAACTGGGGGAAGGGAGAGAGGGTTGGAGCAGGAAAGGCCTTGTGTCATAGATGGCATTTAACTAAGCCTTGAAGGAAGCTAGGGATTTCAAGAGACAGAGATAAGGAGGGAGCACATTTCAGCCATCAGAGAATAGAGTGAAGGATGAGGTAGTGGGGAATGACATGAGAAGTATATGAGATGGGGAAGGCAGAGAAAAGGAGATTGTCAGTAAATAGCTTCATGGTCTCATTTTTTCCCTGAAGTACGATGTATAGTCCTCAGATAAAAAGGCAGGAGGAGGGATAGCATGGAGAGCTTGAAGAGAGAATTTTTTTTGTTACTATTATGAGTGGGATGGAGAATTAATTAGCAAGTCCAGGACTTGTCTCATAATAAGACAGGCCCAGATTTGTAGGGGATGCATTGAGCTGTTTCATGATTGTGTCCAAGTCTATTCTTCTCCACTTGAAGAGGAGCAACATATGTAGTTGGTAGGAGCAATCCAGGTTAGAGGTTTAGAAACATGTTAAGGCCCATGTGCCATCATTCATTGCTCTCACATCTCTCCTTCTGACTCTCCAGACTTTGCCATCATGGCTCAGCTGCCTTCTGATCCAGAAAGTGCCCTTAGATTCAGAGACTTTCTTATTCTATAATACTCTTTTCACTATAAGCCCTCTTTTCCCTTTGGTGAGTTCCTTCTGGAATATCTATTTTAAGGAAATACTTAATTGAGTCATCTCTTCATTCATATCTCAGAACCTGACAAATTTACCACTATGCCTCAGTTACCTTTTCACCCCGGAAGTTGCCTCACATTCCCTATGTGAGGCCTTCTGAAACTTGAATATCCCTCCACCCCTGCAGCCCCTTTTGCCTATAGATGATCCCCCCAAAGCTCTGTTTTGAGAAAGCTCAGAATAAAGGGCCAACTTTCACTCTTCTTCCTGCTCTGTTTCTGACTCTCCTGACCTGTCAGCATGGGCCTCTGCTTCTGTCTTCTTCTTCTCCTCCCTCCCCTTTTCATCTCCTTCTTTATGTATTATCTTCACCAAATACTGTCAGTCTTGTTGCTTCTTTTACATATCCCTAGCACTTAGCGTAGTGCCTAGAACATAGTAAGTACTTATTTAATGATAGTTAATTAATTGAGTTACCATTCATGGGACAAGTGATTTGAGAGTAGGTAGAGTAGAATGGCTTTTAGTGTTCATAGACAAAATATTTAGATGTGCTTCTGTCAAATTTCTCCATAACATTGCCTCCCCATCCCATCTTTGTGATACTGATTTTTGAATCTCAAATGTATGACATTTATTACTACTGAATTTTGTTTAATGATTCAAACCAATGCTCTAGTCTTTCGAGATCTGTCCCATATATCCTTTTTATCCAAGACATTGATATACAAATATTAAACACGACATGGACAAGCACAGGTCCCTGGGCACTCTTTTGGAGAATTCTTTTCAAGACGAAATTGAATCATTAATGCCATTCAACCCATCCTGAATCTATTTAGATGTTTTATGATGAACACATCCATAAGCCTTTACTAATCACCTACTATGTGCTAGGCACCATGCTTAGCCACGAGGATACTTATAATTATAAGACTTATTATAGCTGGTTACTTAAGGAATATCTGATTCTATGGCTGGAAGGTTTCTGAGAACTTTTATCTTCGAATCCTCAATTTCACAGATTGTAGGTTATATAAGTAGTAGAACATTAAAACACTATGTAGTAATATTAAAGCCAACATTTTGGGACAATTAAACAGTGAATTGCATATACAATTTTGGACCCATAAAACCATCTCTAATTATGAAAATGAGATTAAAAATTACATGGAACATTAATGATCATGTTTCAAGAGCTAAAGTGAAAACCAGCAGGGATTAACAATAATGATTTCCCCCTATAGTATAGTATTACAGCCAACTGTGGAATTGGGCTTTCCTCTGAACTATCGTATACGTTATTCACTGCTGGAGAAAGGATACAGGCTAAATTGGTCATGAATTCATAACACATTCCAATTAAATAGTTTCAAGATACAATGGAATATGTAAAACTCTATGAACAGATGCATTTATTATGTGAGTTAAATGCAGAAATAGAAAAAAAAACATGAATACTAGGACACCAATTTTATTTTCATGTTTCCCATGGCTTCTTGTTTTTTCCAGATGGATGGCAAAAACTAATTTCTGGAAAAATGGCAATTTAAAAAATTAATGGCTTTTTACCTATATTAACAATGCCACTAAAATAGCATAGAAAGATGTATGGTAAAGAAAGTGTTTAATAAATATTTGTTACATGATTGTTGCCTGAATGTAAGTACCAATAATTTTGGTTACCTTAGATATCCTTAGAACCCTTTGTCTAAATGTTGGAGGGTATGTGGGGAAAATGTACTATTGGTGGAGTTGTGAACTGATTCAACCATTCTGTAGAGCAGTTTAGAACTATCCCCAAAGGGCTATAACACCATGCATACCTTTGACCTAGCAATACAACTACTTGGACTATATCCCAAAAGATATAAAGAACAAAAAGGAAAAGGACCTATATATACAAAAAATATTTATAGCAGCTTTTTTCTGGTGGCATAGAATTGGAATTTGAGGAGATGCCCATCAATTGGGGAATGGCTGAACAAATTATGACATGTGATTATGATGGAATACTATTGTGCTATAAGAAATGATGAGCTGGATATTCTTAGAAAAACCTGGAAAGACTTACATGAGCTGATGCAAAGTGAAATGTATTGTGTACAAAGTAACAGCAATATTGTAAGAAGATAAGCTAGGAACGACGTAGCTTTTCTCAGCAATACAATGATCCAAGATAACTCTGAAGGATTTATGATGAAAAATGCTGTCCATTCCCTAAGAACTGATGGAGTCTGATTACAGATTGAAGCATACTTTACTTTCTTGATTTTTCTTGAGGTTTTTTTTTCTTTCTCACCATAATTAATATGGAAATGTTTTCTGTGACTACACATGTATAACCTATATCTAATTGCTTGCCTTCTTAATGGCAGGGGTGGTGGTGAAGAGTGGAGGGAGGAAGAGAATTTGGAATTCAAAGATTTCAAAACAAGTGTTAAAATTTTTTATACATGCGACTGGAGATAAAATGAAATACTAAATATTTTTTTAAAATAATCTTTGTCTATATTTCTCCTTTGCCCCATCACACTTTACCTACATATTTTCTATATACAGTATATGCCTACTTCTCAAAAGAACATACATACCTTGGGAACAGGGACAATGTCATTTTCTACTATATCCCTGAAGCCTAGCCTAGCGTTGTACATGTAGTAGATATGTAATACGCATTTATTAAATTTAATAGAATTGAATTAAACAATGATGTGTACTTGAGGGATGGATGGGATAAAAAGGAGGGAGCCCTATCACAAGTAATGAAAGAGATGAAGGACAATGATGGTATCTTCAACCCAATTGGGTAGATAGATCTATAATAGATTTACAGAAAGACAGTGATAAGGCTGGTATCCTACAAGTAACTGCAAAGAAACTGTTCTGGTAGGAAAATTCATAATGCTGAAATCATGGTCCATCTACTCATCTAAGTAGAGATCTCCTCCAATTCACTTGTTATAGACCTCAAGTGAGATAGGAAGAGCTGACTTGGAATCAGGAAGACTTGAGTTTGAGTCCTGCCTTTGATACAAACTAAGTGTGACATTGGACTAACCATTTAATTTTTAAATGCCAAGGCAATTTTCCAAGACTATAAATTACATAAGCTGCATAAAGAGATGGCATTCTACATTGGGGGTTCGGGAATTCTCCATGCTAATGAAATCATTCACTGTGATCAAAAAAGAAAAAAAAAGCGTAAGGCAGAACTGATAGGTTTTATCAAAAAAGCATATGATCTTTTAGGGAGTACAAGAAGTTTACATAAATTCATTTGAATAACTATAACACAAAGCAGAACAGTATTCATGTCCTTTTCTGTAGCTGCCCATGATGAGGTACTAATCAGGGTCTCCCTAGCAGGTCAAATCACAACAAAAATTTACTTGCAAGATTGTGTGTGTCTGGAATTATCGGTTGGGATTTGATGCAGCCTGACTCAATTAAAAGACCAAAGGACTGTGAATTAAGAAAGCTAGGCACTTTAGCTCTCTAGGACTCAATTTCATCAATAAATTTGGTGAATGAGCAGAGTTATTTAAACTAAATAATTTCTAAAGTCCCTCGCAGTTCTAATTTTCTGGGAGGGGAAATAAAATGTACAGCACTCTGCTCAGTGCTACCTAGAAGGAATTTCAAACATAAAGGAGAATAGATTAGCTGGAGTTGATGTGTCTTTTAATATCAATTGCTACATAAAAGAGAAACTAGCCTTGATCCCTGAGGGAAAAGCAGAACTGAGCAGGGCCTGATGAGTCAGTTTGGGGCCCTGTATTGCCTGAGGAAAGCATGAGCACAGGGGGCACAAAAGAGCAGAAAGACCTAGAACTAATTCATGGCTTCATCTTGGGTCAGACGTGGAGCAAATTAACATTGTGAAAGAATGTGAAATGTAAAATGCCAGCCATGGGAGCATTATGGGATCTCTTTGCCTCTTTTATGTCTATTTCCATTGACAGTAAAAGAGAGAGAGGGAGAGAAAGACAGACATGAGGGGTGGTGAGAGACAGAGAGAAAAAAACAAAGAAAGACATACAGAGAAAGAAAATACAGAAAGAGAAGAGAGAGAGAGGGGAGAGAGACACACACACACACACACAGAGATAGAGACAGAGAGAGACACACACAGAGAACAGAGCAGAAACAGAGAGACAGAGACAGACAGAGAAAGAGACAGAGACAGAGAGACAAAGAGACAGAGACAGACAGAGACAGAAAGAGACAGAGACAGAGAGACACAGAGAGACAGAAAAAGAGACAGAAACAGAAAGAGAAAGAGAAAGACAGAGAGACACAGAGACAGAGAGAGAAAGAGAGAGACAGAGAGGGAGACAAAGAGAGAGACAGACAGAGACAGAGACAGAGACAGAGAGGTCCTATTTTTGGGTCATGGCAATTTGTTCAGTAGATAGCGAAACGACTAAAACGAGTGGTTCAGAATTTCATTCTCTCTGACGAGCACTGTCATACATTGTTCCATTTTCCTTTACACTTCTCATAGATAGTTATGTATTATCAGGAGCCAGAGAATTAGCTGGCTACTAAGGTTGCTTTTAGAGGGTAATATTAGAACATATGTTTCTTTTATTATATCAGGGCTATTGTTTTTATTTAATTTTCCAAATCATGACAATCCCAACAAAGAAATCGACTGAGATTTATCTGCAATTATTTAATATTATATGTGCTTTCAAAGCTGGCCCTCAAGGATGATTCACTACTCATAGAGGAAAATTTACACTGCAGCTGCTTCTACATCTGGGTATTTACTGTACTGTGGCTGTTGTTTCTTAACAATTGAGAAACTGTATAGGGAGCAGTATAAAATCAATGGTGGAAAATGATGTAATTCAGTCAAAGGTTTATGCTAATGTCAAACCTCAAGAGGGCAGCTTGCCCTTTCCAAAATAAGAGGTCTTTATAGACCAATTGGGAGTCATTTATCAGGAGTGACACACACACACACACACACACACAAAGCACATATATGCTCAACTTAGTTATACTCACTTCTCACCCACACTTCACAGAAACAGTTTATTATACTTTTGCTATTGAAAATCATTTTGGAATTCATTACATTAAAAAGTAGCTGCCTTTAAATTGACCTAATATGCTTTAAAGCCTATTGCTCAAACTGTTACCAAACCCGTGAGGTCCTTTGGTGAGTTGTCTGCTATATCTACTCCCCACATCAGCCAAAGTTCTGCATGTATTTCATAGGCCACTTTGGACTCTGATTTTCAAGCACTCCCTTGGGCATTCTAATCTGATTGGTTATAGTTCTTGGAATTAACACAGATTTACACCCACTTGTTATGTAATGGTGGTGCAACAGAGAATTATCTTTTAAGGAAGTGTGGACTATGAGACAAGAGGCAAAAGGAAGATATATACATGATGGATACTCGATCTAGCCATTCATATAAATATCTACATATACATTTACATACACATATATGTTTTCATATATAATTCACATATTTGTGTGTGTACACCAATATACAGAGACAAAGGAACAATAGAGATAGATAATTAACAGATTTATGTGTATACTATGTATGTATAGTGTCGCAAAAGTTAAAGCTTAAAACTTGACTGAGAATTTTGGAACAACCTATATATTGCCAAAAAGAAAAAAAAGAAAAAAAAAACTTATGGAGACTATTTAATGCTGACTAAACTAAGAGAGAGAGAGACACAGAGAGTCAGAGACAGAAAGACACAGAGACACAGAAAGAGAGACAGAAACAGAGAGACACAGAGAAAAGAGACAGAGAGACAAAGAGACAGAGAGAGACAGAGACAGGGGCATTAAGTAAGTACTGTTTGATAACTGAGTGATGACAGGGGTATAAAGGACTAAGACACAAGCAGGATTATGAGGCAAATAATTAAAAACAATTATGCAGGAATCTGAACCTTAACAACGGGTTGTGTTGATCATAGGGTATGCTACCCTCCCTCTATGAGGGCATTAGTAACTGGTGTTGATGTGACAATTAGTTTGTTCACATTTTAATGTGATGTTTCATTTTCTCCATGCCATGTCAGCAAATAGCATGGAAACAAGTATTTTTTTCCCCTCATAGAGCATCTTTTATGACTTCTATCTTGGTTCTATATGGCCTCTTCACATTACCCTTCCCTTGTACTCATACACATTTTCTCTCTCTCTCTCTCTCTCTCTCTCTCTCTCTCTCTCTCTCTCTCTCTCTCTCTCACACACACACACACACACTTACATATTAGTGGATAGTATTGGTGTAAATTATGCAGATGTCTCCATTTCTGGTAACAATGAGATATGCATCATGGCATTGCCAGAACTTTTCATGAGCATTAGATCTCTCTACCACCCAGGTATAGGTATTTCACAGAAGCCACCAAGTCCAGCATCCATAAGACCAAGAATCCCCTCTACAGCATCCATAGGACCTCATCATTCAGTTTCTGCTTGAATACTGACAGTCATGGAATAAAATATTCTTGGACGTAGCTCATTCCACTTTTTTGCAGCTAATATAAAGTTTTTGTTTGTTTTTTTCCCCAACCTCAGTCATTTTCACTGTTATTTCTTCCCACTATTCCTACTTTGAGCGCTGTCAGTCAAGCAGAACAAGTCCCATTTTCCATATTTCAGCCTTAAGGTCCTGCTTTTAGGTTTCTCTAAGTCTTCCCTTATTCCAGGCTAGATATTAACCAATCACTCTCTCCACCACCCTCATTTGGCATGTTCTCCAGTCCTCTTACTATCCTGGTGATCCTCTGCTGTAAACTGTCCAGCTGGTTGATATTTTTCTATAAAAACAGTGCTAAGAATTTAGTGTTGTACTATAGATATGTTTCAACCAGAACAGAGAACAACAAGAGACTATTGCTTGACTTGTTTTAGGAGTTTGTAACTAAAGTATGTCAGCCTATTGTTATTGAGTATATCGGGGTATAATATATTAAAACTAAATCTTTAACTATTCCTCAAGCTAGACCAGAAACAACTGATTTGGGCATTTCAAAGTTTTCATTTGTTTCAGTTGTGTCTGACTTTTCATGACACAATTTAGGGTTTTCTTAGCAAAGCTAATGGAGTGGTTTGTCATTTTCCTCTCCAATTCATTCTGCAGATGAGAAAACTGAGGCAAACAGGGTTAAGTGACTTGCCCAGGATCACATATTTAGTTAGTGTGCAAAGCCAGATTTGAACTCATGAAGATAAGTCTTCCTGACTTCAGGCCAGGCATGCTTTTCTTTGTGCTACCTAGCCACCCTATTTCAAGCTTAATAATCAGGAATTGATCTGGATTGGAGTCAGAGGACCTGGGCTCCAATCTTAGTCCTGCCAACTAGTATCTGCTTGACCTTGGACAAATCACTTAACCTCTTTGGTTCTGAGCTTCCTCATCTGTAAAATAAGTTTGTAATGGCTTCTAATGTCTCTTCTGGCTCCAAATCTATATCCCTGATGCTACCATTCCGTAATAAGAAGCTATTATAAAGATGGCCAAATAAGGAGCTTAGCAAAATTTTATTGTGTGTGTTTATTTTTAATAGAAATGGACAACTCCTAATACAGAAACTCTTTTCATTAATGCATCTTGCCTATATTATATTCTTAGAGATTTACCTGGGACACTAAGAGGCTAAGTGGCTTACCCACACTCATACAGCTAGTCAATCAAGCAGAAGCAAGACTTGGGTCTAGGTCTTTCTGACCTCAAGTCCAAGCCTACCTACTACATCCCACAGGAGGACATAGATTTTCTAAGTCACCCAAGTGATTACCTCTGCCAGAACAAGACAAGGGGAATTAACAGGCCTGTTAGTCTTTGTACAGAAGCAAGAAAACATCAAGGCTCCCCCACCAACCCCCACCTTTACACCAGAGAAGACTTCTCCATGCTTTGTAATAGTTCCCTTGCCTAGCACAGAGCTGTGTTCAATAGGCCCTTTACAATTGTTGACAGAATAAATAAATGGAAAAGAAGGTTAAAAGCCCCATGGATAGTCATCTGTGTGTGAGAGAGGATCTGGTCATTGCTACAATTACTCGATTGCATAGGAGAGTCTATCACCATTCTCATATTTATGCTCTCCATGCTGAGGCGCCTGGGTTGATTGATATTCTCTGATTCTCTTTCGCACATTTGGCTGACAGGTGCTTATATCCATGGTAAGCCTCCAGCTTTTTTTCTCCTCCATGACTAAATAACCAAAAGATTTCCTTTCATGAATGTTTCTCATTGAGAATTATTGCTCCAAATGGCCATCTTCCTTCTTCCTTCTGGCCCCTGGTGGACCTCCACCATGTGCTGAGTGGACTGGACCCTTTTATATTGTTTTTATAATGTTTTCATCATTTGTTATATATGACTCTTTAGGGCCTTAAGAACCTTGGGGTGCCATAAAAAAGTTCTTTTTGGGACCTGGGGTTTAAGTCATTAGACTTAAATCTACATATGATGGGGTAGAGCCACACCCAGTGCAGGGGTGGAGGGGTAAAGGGACCAGTCATCTTGGCATTCTCCCACACACCAGAAAGAGAACAGGGCACAAGATGAAAAGCTTCACTTTGCCTACAAAGTGGTCCAGGGAATAAAACGAGAGGGGTTCACAGGGCAAGGTAGTGAGGACATCTGGGAAACATTAGCTCAAATCAAGGGCAAGCTTAGCATGAAAAGGAAACAGGAAACAGAGGGTGAGCCCTCTCCCTGACCAGGCTATAATCACTATCTGGAGAGAGAAGGCTTTTTTTTCTTTAGCATTGGCAGTAGAAATTTTCTCTGATTTCCCTTGGTTTCCATGCCAGGAATCAGAGATTCCTGCCATTAAAATGTGAACCCTCTTTCTCAGAAATGACAACCACATTTAACCAGTTGCCACTTTACATGGACCAGGTCTAACCTGCTACCAGGAGGAACAGGCACTTGGGATCATGGAATCTTCAAGCTAGTTGATCTTCAAGGCATCTAACCTGTCTTGACATAATGCATATACAGGACTTTGCCAAACTTATCCATTCCCTCTCCCCACCTCCCAATAGGCCAAGCCCAGCTATGCTTTCCCTAGCCTAGAGAACTCCTGGTGTGAAAAACACAGGTCAAAAACTGTTGTTTAACTTTTAGTCTTGGAGAGCTGCCTAGGGAAGTGAGAGCTTAAACTGACTTGTCCATGGAGAAACAGCTAATAAGTGTCAGAATCAGGCCATATACCCAATGTCCTGGGTCTTTTTGACTTTACAGTCAGCTTTCTATCAGCTCTGCTACACAGCATACTAGAGAGCACTATAAATACCAGTCATTAGGGTTTTTTTTTCCTTTTTCTTTTATAGAAGAAGAAATTGGAATCACAGATGAGGCATACAATTATTTGATCTGAATTCCGGAGAACAAAAAAGATTCCCTTCTCTCAGAAACAAAACAAAACAAAACAAAACAAAAATCCCTGGTTGGCTGCAAGAAGGAAGCTCTACTACAAGGGTAAAAAGGGTATAGAAAGAGATAGTTAGCTTGAGGAAGATTAGCTTATCTGATTGTAATTTTCTTTGCATTCCAGAAACACATTTTATGAAAATAAAGAAGAAGGCTTCTCCACATCTCTCCCTGGATTCTGTTCTGGGAACTTTGACCCTTAGGCTAAAGAATGATGGAGTTAAGTGTATCTTGGATTGATAAATGAAAAGATTAGTTTTGACTCTACCATTAAATTGCTGTGTTTCTTTAAACAATTCAATTAATCTCTCTGGTCCCGTTTCCTCATCTAGAAATGAAACGACTAGCCTGGGGGAAAATTCTGTCCAGTTCCAAAATTCTTATTAATGTGATCTAATTTACATGGATATTTCTGAAAAGCAATTGACAGCTAAGTTCTTCCTAGAAATAGAATAGTAGTCCATAGTTCTTTGATATATCAAAATGAGAATTTGTGTTTTCATTAGCCTGAAGATGAAAGGAACCTTCACACAAAGAATTTAAATAACATGAGATGTGGGAATACTTAGACTGGGAAGAAGTAATTTTGGCATTTTCTTTTCTGTTTTTACAGGTTGTAAGGGAGGGATGCAGACTATGATTTCATCAGTGTAGAGAACTACTGGTGAGAAAGGTCTCTTTCAGTATGCATTAGAGAAAGGGCTTGAACTCAAATCTTGATTTCAAAGTCAGGTCTCTAGCCATTTTGACTTGCTTCCTTTCAAGTACAAATTGGCTTTTCTGCAATTTCCTCATCAAAATGATCTTTTCTTTGAATAGAACTTTGTATATGTACACATACATGCATATCTACCATCAAATATGTGGTACACATGATAGATATGTAAGATATATGTCACATCTTATACATATAATTTTTTAGGGTGTGAAGTGTGTGTGTGTGTGTGTTTGTGTGTGTGTGTGTACACCAAACATGCCAATAGACTGGCTGCAACTCCACTTTGCAGTAAAGGTTGTACAAGTTTAATAGATTTGTATTTAGTCTCTTAGCATATTTGGTCTATATACTTTCCTAACTTTCTGAGCTAGGATTGAGATTTGACCCCAAAGTGTGACTGGTCTTTTCAAAAAAAAAACACATGAATACTGTCAAATTTTGATTTGGAAGGAAACTCAGAACCATCATCAAGTTGACTCTCCATCATTTTACTGATAAAGAAACTGAGGTTCAGAGCTAAAGTGACATGATATTGTGACACAATCAGATCAGAAGGAAAGTAGAATATTGGAAAATAATTTTATAGACAGATTGTCAGATAACGGTTTCTATCTCAGATAAAGAACTTTGTCAAATCTGTAAGAATATGAGTCATTCCCAAACTGATAAATGGTGAAAGGATATGAACAATTTTCTGATGAAGAAATCAACATGATTTATAGAAATGTAAAAATAGCCTAAATCATTATTGATTAGAAATATACAAATAAAAATAACCTTTAGATATCATTTTGCACCTATCATATTGGCTAAACTGATTAAAGGGGAAAACAACAAATGTTGGAAGGGATATGGAGGAATTGGGACACATTCACTGTTGGTGAAACTGTAAATTGATCCAACCCAAAGAGTTATTAAACTATATATACCCTTTGAGCAAGCAATACCACTACTAGGTCTGTTTCCCAAGATGATTGGGGGAAAAGGAAAATAACATTATGTTCTAAAATATTCATAGCAATTCTCTTCATGGTGGCAAAAAAACTAGAAATTGAGGGGATGCTCATCAATTGAAGAATGGCTAAGTAAGTTGTAATATATGATTGTGATGGAATACTATTGTGCTATAAGAAATGATGAGCTCAATGATGTTAGAAAAATATGGGTAGACTTACATGAAATAATTTAGAGTAAAATGAGCAGAACCAAGAGAATGTTGTATGCATTAACAACAATATTGTTTTAAGAACAACTTTGAGTAATAAGTCATTTTGACTATTATAAATACCCAAATTAACTTCAAAGGACATATGAAGGAAGACACTATCTACATCCACAGAAGAACTAATACAAGTATACATAAAATGGTTTTACATATATATCCATATTTGCATCTAATAGTAATCATCTCTAGTGCAGGGCACTGGAGGGAAGAAAAAAAGGGGAAAAAAGAAAAGCACATGATAACTTTATTACATATTTAAAAGGAATAATAAGTTTACATAATAGATTAGCAGTTTTACTTATCACTTTTTATCCTACTATGTTATGGAAATGCTTGTTTTATTTCTTAAGTTCGGAATAAAACAAAATAAAATAAAAACATGAATACTATCCGATTTTGATCTGGAAAGAAACTCAAAACTGTCACCTAGTTGGATCTCCCTCATTTTACTAATGAAGAAACTGAAGCTCAGAGCTTAAGTGACATGGTATTGTGACACAAGAGTTTGAGATGCTGATGGGGCATCCAGATGAAAATGTCAAATTGAGATAGGCAGCAGGTGGTATATCCATTAATTTTAGATGTATATACACATGTATATACATATAGATATGTATACATGTATATATATGTCTGTATACACACATATACACATGCTATATTCAATACTATAGGTAATATGTTACAGATAAAGAAATAGAGAAATAGAGAAGGGTTAAGTTATCACATCTAGGCAGAAATATCCTGAACACATTCAGAAATTTTCTACCTGGACATGGTCCTTAACCTCTCTGAGTTCTATTTCTCCATTTGTACCATATTACCTACAGTGTTAAGGTCACATGATGGATCAGCTGAGCTCTGTGAAATCTTAAGGCATTGTACAGATGTCAGCAATTAGCATTTCTCTCCATCCCAACCGTTGCTCTTACCATTAGTGACTTCAGTATTGAAGATGTTGGCATTTCAAACACCCTAGCATTCCAGTTATTCTACTTCTTTAATTTCTACATACAGCATTATTTCATCTTGCTTTCTTTTACAGACTCCTGCATCATCACTTTACCTCTAAGAATTTTGAAATCCCTTTCTCTAATAAATATGTCTTTTCATATCTCCTTTTCAATCTCCTTTCCTGTTTCAATCTTAAAACTATTCTTTTTCTTCACTAGAACCTCCTGTCCCTCAATTCTTCCTTATTCTTTAAAACCATT
Source organism: Phalanger gymnotis (assembly GCA_028646595.1). Classification (NCBI taxonomy): domain Eukaryota; kingdom Metazoa; phylum Chordata; class Mammalia; order Diprotodontia; family Phalangeridae; genus Phalanger; species Phalanger gymnotis. The sequence continues at coordinate 287,351,529 of CM053622.1, read as the reverse complement.
GAATTTTTTCTGCCCTTGCTTTCCTCCTTTCACAACTTTCATACTTTTATTAACCAGTTCAGCACAACGTTGTCCTCTATCCTTAGATTTCTTCTCCTCTTATCTTTCTGCCATTCATGGCCTACCAATCCTCAATTGTGAGAATGATTTTTGGTGTACGTGACATTCATTTTTTTGAATTTTACCTATTTTTAACTTCTTCTTATTTTTATCCTTAAATACTCTCAATAAGTTCATATTAATCCTGAAACCTAAGACATCTTCATAGTCTTCCCTCTCCATTTATATTGCTGAGCTAACTGAGCAATCTCAAATGAACCTTCAATACACCATACTATAATTATTGTATTCCTTTTTTATTGTAACTCTATAACACTCTCCAAAGTGGCTATTCCTAAACTTCTACTTCTTTAAGCACCCATTTCAGTTCCACTCCTACTCTCTCAGCAGATGACCTTATTTCCTACTCCCTCAAATCAGTATCTAAAAAACCTCAAAACTTCCCTATGTATTCACTCATTAACTTCTTTCCTCTGTCTCAGGAGGTGATATAGATTGCTCTTCTTGCCCTGATTAGCCCCTTCCATTTGTGTCCTTGACTCCAACTCCTTCCATGTCTTCTGGGAGCTTGCCAATAAAAATCCCTTCTCTTTTATTTTGAATTTTGTCTCAGGTCTTCTAAATCCTTAAGAAAATATTACCATGACCCTGATATCCTTTCAAATTAGTGCCTTCTAGGTTGCCTAGTCATACCAGAACTTAAATTGTATTATAAAACAGCAATCTTCAAAACTACTTGGTACTGGCTAAGACATAGAGTGGTGGATCAGTGCAATATGTCAGGTACAAAAGAGGCAGTAGTCAATGACTATAGTAATGTACTGTTTGATAAACCCAAAGGCTCCAGCTTCTGGGATAAGAAGCTTTTGACAAAATACAACACCCATTCCTACAAAAACACTAGAGAACACAGGAATAAATGGAGCCTTCCTTAAAATGATAAGTAGCATCTACCTAAAACCAACGGAAAGAATTATATGTAATGGGGATAAGCTAGCAGAATTTCCAGTGAAACAAGGATGTCTATTATCACCATTGTTGTTCAATATTGTACTAGAAATGATAGCTTTAGCAATAAGAAAAGAAAAAGAAATTTAAGGAATTAGAATAGACAAAGAAGAAACAAAGGTCTCATTCTTTGCAGATGATATGATAGTATATGTAGAGAATCCTAGAAAATCAACCAAAAAAACTACTTGAAATAATAAACAACTTCAGCAAAGTTGCAGGATATAAAATAAACCCACATAAATCATCAGCCTTTCTATATATTATTAACAAAGCCCAGCAGCAAGAGATGGAGAAATTTCATTTAAAATAATTGTAGACAATGTGAAATGTTTGGGAGTCTACTTGCCAAGATAAACCCAGGCACTATATGAACACAATTACAAAACACCTTTCACAAAAATAAAGTCAGACCTCAATAATTGGAAAAATACCAATTGCTTATAGATAGGCTGAGCTAATATAATAACAATTCTACCTAAATTAATTTATTTATTCAGTGCCAAAAAAGAAATATTTCATAGATCTAGGAAAATAGTAACAAAATTTGTCTGGAAGAACAAAAAAATCAAGAATGTCAAGGGAATTAATGAAAAGAAATTCAAGGAAAGGTGGCCTAGCCATGCCAGATCTAAATCTGTATTATAAAGCAGCAATCATTAAAATTATTTGGTGCCAGCTAAGAAACAGAGTGGGAGATAAGTGGAATAGGTTAGGTACACAATAGGCAGTTGTCAATGACTATAGTAATCTACCGTTCAACAAACCCAAAGACTCCAGCTTCTGGGATAAGAACTCACTATTTGACAAAAACTTCTAGGAAAACTGTAAAATACTATGACAGAAACTCAGCATAGACGAACATCTTAGACTGCATACAAAATAAAGTCCAAATGGGTACGGTTTAGATATAAAGGCTGATACTATAAGCAAAGAAGGAGAGCAAGGAATAGTTTACCTGTCAGATTTATGCAGAACAGAAGAATTTAGGACCAAACATTATGAAATGCAAAATGGATAATTTTGATCACATTAAATTGAAAAGTTTTTGTACAAACAAAGCCAATGCAACCAAGATTAGGAGGGAAGCAGAAAACTAGAAAAGAATTTTGACGACCAGTGTCCCTGACAAAGGCCTCATTTCTAAAACATAGAGAACTGAATCAAATTTATAAGAATACAAGTCATTCTCCAATTGATAGGCAAAGGATATGAATAGAGAGAGGAAAAAATTAAAGCTATCTATAGTCATATGAAAATATGCTATAAGTCACTATTGATTAGAGAAATGCAAATTGAAACAACTCTGAGGTACCACATCACACCTATCAGATTGACTAACGTGACAAAATAGGAAAGTTACAAATGAAGTTAAACCCATTGGCCTATAATTTGCAGATTTGATTCTAGTCCTCAATTTGGAAGTTGAAGTATTTGCTCTCTTCTAGTCTTGTGCTATCTCTCCTGGTCTTCGCAGTCTCTAAAAAATCACTGAAAGTGACTAAGCCAATCAACAGAGTCTGCCAGTCCTTTAAGTACACAAAGATACACTTTACCTGGGTCAGGTGATTTGACATGAAGTCAAGGTGTTTTCTTAATATTGATTTATTTGTCTCAGATATCACATCCATTATAGCCATTTTATTATGTACTTTCTAGTAAAAAGGTCATTGAATCTCTATTAATTTATGGCTTGCTATAGACTAATATTTGTAAAAGCCTACTAGACTCCTTTTTTCATCATCATATTGATACATGTGTAGGTAGATCATTCTCATAAAGATTCTACAGACATGCAATAATAAGCATAGACAACAGTTTAAGGATTTCTGCTTATATTATTTTTCCTGATCACATTTTCTCATCATAATAATGTTCTTGAATTTTCCAAGCATTTTGCTTCCTTTCCTCTTTCATTTATGTTGAGAACTTATCCTTTTGTACCCTTAACATTGTGTCCCCTCCAGCATGAACTTCTGTGTATACTCAGTCTTCTCTAGCATCTTTTCATTTTGCTTATTAATGTTCTTTCTACTTTCTCATGATGCACATGGGGAATATTATGATAGAGTCCAAATGTGTTGGCTACACATTAATTGATAGAATAGTTTTCTATAGTAATCTTGACGTATATTTTCCAAATTTTATCTATTCATTATCCGCCTACAAATTTCATCCTTACATATTCTCAGGATGATTTGACTTTGTCCAGTCTCTTGCCAAGCTTTCTATAAACCTGTTTTTTCCTTCCACTACTTCATGCTGATTTATGAGACAATATGATTCATAGCCTTCCACCAATATACTATACAAAATTATTACAAATAAATTTATGTACTAAACCAATATTGCCTTTGGCTTGTATACCTTTTTGCTTAGCAAGGAGAGCAAATGCATGTTGACTAAAGTAGATGACTAGTGGCTCCTCTAAACTTGAAATTCTGTGTTTTACCTTCATGCATTCATACAAACAGACCTAGAAGGTAATACCTCCTCATTTCTGCCTTTCGGAATTCTTCTCTTTCTCAACAATTTTTCTTTGGTGCCAAGTCAATGATGAAGTTCTCCTTGATTTCCCCAGATAAAAGTTTTCTTTTCTTCCTCATGTTTCCTTAAAGTATTTTTTAATGAATTTTAAAAAAAAGTCATCCACTCTCTCAGTATATTTTGTAGAAAGCTTAAAAATGGATATATTTATTTGAGAGTTATCAGCTATAACATGATATCTAAACCACTGAGAGCATATTGCATCACAAATGAAAGACTGAATAAAGACAAGATGGCCTACATCAGCTGTGGGTTATAATCATGTATTTGAGAAAATAGATGATGTTTCAGAAAGGAATCCTGGAAAGGAATGTTAAAAAAATGTAAAAGAACCAGGGGAAAGCAATAATACAGAATCTAAAGAAAGAGAGAGCATCCAAGAAGGTAGATTAGTTAACAGACTCAAGAATTGTAAAGATGTCCTACAGGTAGGATTAAAATTGAGAAAAGCCCTTCAGGTTTAGTATTGAAAAGCTCATTAGCAACCTTTTAGTAAGCAGTTTTGTTTAAATGGTGGCTTTGGAAGACAGTAAGGGAATGAAAAAAAGAGCTGGATTTTGTGCTGGTCTATTTAATTTTAACTTTTTCAGCTCTTGGCCACTGTCCTGTGGGTGACCATGAACTTCATCCTTTCTGGATGATGCAGGAAAGAGAAAATGACTGTCCCAGCCTCACAGTTTTAAAGATGCAGCCTGTTCTGGCTACATAGCCAAAGGAAAGGAGTTATTCCGATCCATATGGTAGAGAAATGAAGAATATATTTGCCTAGAAGCAATTCTCTGGTGTTTCCCATGTGGCTACCTCCATTTCAGATGACTTGAACATGTCCAGAGCAAAGTCCTAGTTACACTCCTACATTAAGTGATTAAATAACTCCATCCTTGATTGAAGCCATGCTCAGTTCTATTAAGAAGTGGTGATAATAGGGGGCGGAGCCAAGATGGCGACTGGAAAGCAGTAACCGGCGTGAGCTCCCCTCCAAGTCCCTCCAAAAACCTATGAAAAAATGGCTCTGAACCAATTCTAGAACTACAGAACCCACAAAGGGGCAGAGGGAAGCAGGACTC
>CM053622.1:287321714-287346347 GCA_028646595.1 Phalanger gymnotis | reverse complement strand
GAAATCATAAGGAACTTACTAAAGTTAAACTGTTTTGTTTACATTCCTACATGGAAAGATGATGTGTATGATTCATGAGACCTCAGTATTAGGGTATCTGAAGGGAATATGCATATATATAGAGATGGAGGGCACAGGGTGAGTTGAATATGAAGGGATGATATCTACAAAAAAAATCAAATTAAGTGATGAGAAAGGAATATATTGAGAGAGGGAGAAAGGTAGAGATATGATGGGGTAAATTATCTCACAAAAAAGTGGCAAGGAAAAGCAGTTCTGTAGGAAGGGAAGAGGAGGCAGGTGAGGGGGAATGAGTGAATCTTGCCCTTAACGGATTTGACCTGAAGAGGGAATAACACACAAACTCAATTGGGTATCTTACCCCACAGGAAAGAAGGAGGAAGGATATAAAAAAAGGGGGATAATAGAAGGGAAGGCAGATAGGGAGTAGAGGTAATCAAAAGCAAATACTTTTGAAAAGGGACAGCTTCAAGGGAGGAAATTGAATAAAGGGGGATAGTTAGAAAGGAGCAAAATATAGTTAGTCTTTCACAACATGAGTATTGTGGAAGGGTTTTGCATAACGATATGCCTGTGTCCTATGTGGAATTGCTTGGCTTCTTAGGAAGGGTGGGTGGGGAGGGAAGAGAGGAGAGAATTTGGAACTCAAAGTTTTAAAAACATGTTCAAAAAAGTTTTTGCATGCAACTAGGAAATATGATACACAGGCAATGGGGCAAATAAATTTATCTTGCCCTACAAGAGATTAAGGGAAAAGGGGATGGGAGGGGAGTAGGGTGACAGAAGGGAGGGCTGACTGGGGAATGGGGCAACCAGAATATATGCCATCTTGGAGTGGGCAGGAGGGTAGAAATGGGGAGAAATTTTGCAATTCAAACTCTCGTGAAAATCAACTCTGAAAACAAAATATATTAAATAAATTAAATAAATAAATTTAAAAACAAACAATTGGAATAAAAAAAAGAATAGGCAAACAATGAAAACAACCACCACAATAATGTAAATTTAAAGGAGATTGAAACAAAGCTGTACACCAAGTAATTTTAGGGAATAATCTTTGTCTAGGGGAAGAGATCAGTAAATACATGTCCCTCTTTTGTTAAAATACACACACATAAGTAGATGTAAGATAGCATAACCTCTTGGTGCCCCAGACAATTCTTGAAGGCTTGTTGCCTCAGAGAAGCTGCTGATCTACATTGATAGAGCAAGTTCCTAGTAAGAGACTTCTATACTCATAAAATCAAAGGTCTGGTAAAACACACATACACACATATACACACACACACACAAATACATGGTATGTTTTTATGAGGCTTCCAGTTGATGGGACGTGGGCACTGAATAATTGTGTTTTTATTATATACCAAACAGTAATAACTATTTACTCATGACCCTAAAACTTTAATTTGACTTTAACTGTCCAAGCATCTTTTCCTCTCAACTAAATGATTTATTTAGTTTGGCTCCATGTTAAACTTATGTAAAATTCTTCCTGCTGAGGCAACAGAGGAATTATTTGGGTTTTGCATTTTCATTCTGGTAACACATACTATGAAAGGTGAAAAGTCAAAGTAGTAATTTTAATAAGTGTTCCCCAACCCCAAAGCTGTAAACTCATCCTAACATTTTCCCAGAGAAAAGCAGTGATAATCTAATTCCAATATACTAATATTACATTGTTCCATATTCCAAAAAGAAAAGATGAAAACTTCTTACTCACATCATGAAGCAAATAAATATTACCACATGGGATTATCATGGAAGGAAAAGCCATGTTTCCATTAGGTCATTCCACTATCGACAATAGCCCTTTTGAAAGTGAAATTGCAGGAGTTTTGTCAGAGATGTTGCATTTTGATGAGAGCTAGAGTTATCCCATTGTTAATTGAAAGGGAGCTAGTCAGTGAATCCTGGGGTCGGAATCCCACAAATACCAGTGTTAAACTGTTGTGTCGTCATTTCTTCAAAGATCAGAGAACTGCATTATTTGACAATTCTGGAGTACATTAGCGCTGAGCTTATTATTATTGTCAGGAATGTTTGGCTTGTATATCTATTCTGAAGACTACACAGTTGAAATTTAGGCGAGCCAGAGCTGGGTGGCCAAAGACGGAGGGCAAATGTTTGAAAAAAATCCATTTCTGAAATATATAACTTTACTCATTAGACAAACACAAAGCCTGATATTATAAAACCAATAGGCTCAGCTGGTGTTTCTCTAATTAAACAATTATTTGTTGACTTTTGTCTCTAGGCATGACAAAACATCAAGAATTAAACCAGGGCCTCTGAGTACTCTCTGTCTTGCTCAGTGTTACAGGATAGTGATTAAGGAAACCTGAAGGAAACAAGAAATAAGAGTCAGAAAGCATTTCAAAGAAATCACTGCCCTTTGTGTCAGGAGATCTGGGGTTTCATTTTGCCTCTGATACTCAGTTGCTATGTGACTGGGGATGGGGACTGGACTGGGGATCTCAATGGCAGAGGCAACTCTTGAATGACGAGACTCTCTAGACCATTGCAGGTCATCCTAGAACACTGAACAGTAAAGTAACTTAGGGTCACACAGCCAATACATGTCAGACTCCAAATGTAGCATCCCCCCCCATCCCTTTTTTAATTCCCTACACTGACTGGTTCTCTCTCTCTCTCTCTCCTCTCTCTCTCTTTCTTTCTTTCTCTCTCTCTCTCTCTCTCTCTCTCTCTCTCTCTCTCTCGCTCTTGCTCTCGCTCTCGCTCTGTGTGTGTGTGTGTGTGTGTGTGTGTGTGTGTGTGTGTGTGTAGAAGGAGATACTCCCCACAATAATTTGCAAGACAGCAAACTATTGAGAAATTTCTGTATTAAATCCATTTTTGCAGTAGAAATCTGGTGTCTGAGATACTATCAGCTATCTCTTACACATATTTTTATACAAATAATTTTTAACCCCAGAATAATAACTCATATTTCTATTGGAATTTGAAATTTTTAAAACACTTTCCCCTCAGCCACTGCATAAGGCAGGTAATACATATGTTGTTTTCACCCCTCTTTTATAGATGAGAAGACTCGAGGGATAAATTGACCTGCCAAAGATCACATAAGGGCATCAACTGCATATTGCATTTCAATATATAAATGGAAAATCGCAAATTAATTCTAACTTTCACATCTCAAATGAAACTTCCTCCTTCATCTTTTCCTCTTCTCCTGTGTTCTCCTTTCTGAATGTGTGGTCTAAGCATGCTATATTAGACTAACTTAATGAAGAAATAAAAACATTCTTATCCTGAATTGATGCTGAGAGGATTGTTTATAAAGCACAGTTCACCACTCTTCCCTGTGTTCATTCTCTCTGGTGAAGTACAATTCACCCCATAAATACATCTGCTCTCCAGCTTGTGAGGTTTTCTTTAGACATTCTCCCAGCTAATTCCCCTATCTGATTTGAGGATCTATAACCTTCTGTGCTGCTTAAATCTTTTCACAAAAAAAACCTTTTACAACAATTACAGTAAATTCTAAATTCGTATTAGGCATGCTAGGGAGCCTGAATGGTGCTGGCATTTATATGGTGCGTTACCAGTTTCAAGGGCCTTTAAATACATTTTGTTTGATCCCCAAATTACCCCGCAAAGTAGATGGTGCAGGAGTATTATTCCCATTTTAAAGATGAGAAAACTGAAGCTAAAGAAGTTGAAGTGATTGAAACTACTTTCCCAGGATCTCAACTAACAATAACAATTGGTCATATTTATAATCTCTCTTCAAGGTCTGCAAAGCTCTTTACATACAATATCTCATTTAATGGTCACAAAGACCCTCCAAGGTAGATGCTATGATTATCTCTGTTTTACAGAGGAGGAAGCTACTGCACACAAGGAGATTCAGTGAGTATCAGAGGGTCACCTAGGCAGTGAATGTCTGAGGTGAGTTTTGGACTTAGGCCTTCCTGATTCCAAGTCCAGCCCTCTAAGTGGGAGAAGTATGCTTCAGATCAGCTTCCCTCCTGATTCACATATGTATTACCTACCTTACGTAGTTGCCGAGGGGAAGTGTTTTAAAAATTTCAAGTGTTCTTTTCCCATTACCTTCTCCACACTGCCACTGAGGATCAAATACCCTGCTTAATAAAAAGCTACTATAAATACACCATTTATGGATGATTAACTTTCAAAGAAATAGAAAACAATAAAATGCACTGGACTAAATCCATACTGAACACAACATAAACTTTCTTTGATGACTCAGAAGTATTTTGGAAAGTGAAAGACCTCCATACTGGTCATGCATTTTTGTAGAAAAAAATAAGCTTTGCAAAGGAATACTCATTTCCAGAATTTGTTAGATGAAGTACTTAAAAGTTTACCCTGGAATTGCAATTGCATGCTATGGAAAAATTTGCCTTGTCCTCATTTTCAACTTAGAGATAATCTAACTTGGTTTTCTTAAGTAGTGAGGTTGTAGAATGTCTATTTGAATGTCTGAAAAAATGCTTTAGGCTTTGTTGATATCTTTCTTTCTTAATGACCCCTTTAGGCAGGTTTCTTAGCTTTCTTCTTCTAGTACAATCTCTTCCTTATCACTCTGATTTCACTCCCATAGTTTTAATTGTAAAGTCCAGAAATATAACTTGTAAATAAATTTCTCCTGTCTTGACCTCTCTCTCAAGTTCAAGATTCATTTGTCCAACTACCCAAGGGAATCTCTAATTGGATGTATCACCAGCATATCAAAGTCACTATGTCCAAAATAAAGCTAGTTATTTCTACACCTAAATCTGCCCTTCCTTCTGGCTTTACTATTTCTAGCTGTGGCATCACTATGTGCCTGGTTGGTTTCCGATTGTTGAACAATATTTATCAAATGCTTAGTGTAATGCCTGGCACATAGTGAGAGCTTAATAAATGATTGTTTCCTTATTTTATTCCTGAAAGGAAAGAGAAGGGTCAGGAAGAATACTCCCTCAGAGTGTACCACCATATCCTGACATCTCTTCTATGCTCTATGCCCTCACTTCTACATTCATAACCTTAAGGTTGTTGTTAACTCTGTTTACTTCTTTACGTCATATCCGATCAGCTCACTTTTGCTTAATAAATATGCTACAAATGAATGACTGAGTTCAGATAGAATGCAAACTTTTGCATGCCACCTCCCTTACCCCAATGAGCTTAGGTATTTGACTTCTTAAGAATGTAGACTTTTAAGCAATAAAAATGAAAACAATTTGAATGTTTGTACTCCAGAAACTGACACAGTCTTTTGGATAAAGTAAGCATTTAAATCAATCACCCTTGAATGAGATCTGATTATCTAAGTACTTCAAATCCATGGATGATTTTCAGCAAAGCTGTCCAGTTGTCTACTCTCTCATCACTGATAAACCTCTTCTGGGCAGTTAGGGAGGCACTCCAAATGGGCTCCTTCCCTTCATGCACTCATGTGCCTTGTTACAGTCACATGGCATTGAGTTGAGCCAATAATTTTCACAAACATCACCTGGAGAGTAAAACAGGCATATATTATGAGGTAGGTTACTGCTTCATGATTTGTTTTGCTGGTTTCAATGAGTACTTATGAGTCTTTGTGTGGAGAAAAATAAAGAACTGTTTTATACCTAATTCTATTACATAGTGTGTCTCTTTCTACTCTGCCATTTGGGGGGACAACTTAGCTATGAACCCCAATCTAAGATTTAAGTAGTTTCTCCTTAGCTTTTAGGGTAGAAATGTGAAGAACCAAAAAAGTTTGAGAAAAGGAGCCTGATTCTTCTTGTAGGTGGTCACATAAGTCTAGGACTGAACATTGTCAGTGCACGTGAGTCCAGAGCTGAAAGGTGAGCCTTATTGGAAAGAACACAAAGCACCCTTAGTCCCCTTAGTCCAATAGCAGTTATTATTGTCAAATTTGTAAGAAAATGGCTCTGTCATAAAGCATTAAATTGTTTTAAAGTCCTAAAATGATAGACTGAAAAGACAGATCCAGAGCCAAAAAGCTTAGATTCAATTTCACTCATCAGCTTAATGATTATGAGCAAGTCATGCATGATCTCTGATCTTCTCTGAGCCTCAGTTTCTCTATATAAAAAGGAGATTAAAGTTATTTGGACTATCTGCAAATCTCATTATTTTAAGGAATGTGCTCTGCAAATCTTAAAGCTCTATCAAAATGTAGTTGTTGATAATATGATTTGGAAATATATTAATGTGAACTATAATGCAATCTCACTGACTGTGGTATAATGGAAAGCTAGTACTAGAGTACCAGAGAGTACTAGAGCCTAGCCCTGGAGTTGGCAGTAACTAGATCATTTCAGCTCTACCAAACAATGGGGTTGGCTCTCTCTCCATCCAAAAAGCCAACTACTCCTCATAAAATCCCTTATTGGAGGTGGCTGAATTCATCAATCTTTCCAATACACATCTTGCTAATTCTATCCTTAATTCTTTTACTAATACCATAATTGTTCTACTGAGGTGCCTTCTTCCTCATGGGTATCTGTCTAAACTCCACCCATCATTCAAGGCCCAAATCAATACCGCTTCTCCAACCAAGGACATCCTGAACATGCTCTTCTTTAAACTTCTATTATACTTATTGTCTAACACAAGGTAGCTAGGTGGTACAATGGATAGAACACTGACTCTGGAGTCAGGAAGACCTAAATTCAAATCCAGCCTGAGATAACTATTAGCTATGTGACCCTGGGAAAGTCTCATTCTGTGTCTATCTTAGTTTCCTCATTTGCAAAATCAGGATGATAATATTATCTACTTCCCATGTTTTTTTTTTGGAAGATAAAAGGAGATGTCTAAAAAATTTTGCAAATCTCAAAGTACTTTATCAATGCTAGCCCTTTTCATAGATCCTCTTGTATTACATTCTAATGATGTCATATGTATAATTTAGTTTGCCCCTTCTCCCCACTTCCTAACAATATCATGTAAGCTCTTTCAGGGCAGGGACTATGTATAACACATACAATTTTTTCCTTATTTTCCACAGTGTCTAATGGCAATTGCTAGACTTTATGTCAGGAAGACTTAAGGTTGACTCCTGCTTCTCATAGTCATTAATTATGTGAACCTTGGCAAATCACTGATTTTCCCTGAGCCTGAGTTTCCCCATCTATGAAATGTATACAATTTTGATATGTTTTGATTTGTATCCCCAGTACTTGGTCCAATGCTTCAGGCATAAGTGTTTAATACATTATTGTTAAATGAATGTATCATCATGTTATTATGAGACTCACATGAAACAGTATATATAAAGCAATTTGAAAACCTTAAAGTTATATTCAAATATTAGTTTTATATTTATTGATTAATTTTGGTGACTGTTATGAAAATTATTTTTAAAGTAAAATTAAATGCCTGGTCTGTAAGTATGGTATTAATTAAGAGGCAGCTTGGTCAGATTACGTACATCTATTTCAGCAAAAGCTTGACATTTGCACCAGACCAATTAAAAATCAAGAAATACATTAAGAAGCTACAGCAAGGAATTTTTTCTACCTGAAAAAATGCACAAAAAAATTAGCCACTAGCTCATGAAAAAGAAGCCACCCACAAAGCTAACACCAGCATAGGCAGATAAGGCCCTAGATTCCCAGAGTTACCAGAGAAGGGTCAGAGATGTATATACCCTGAAGGGTTATTTGTTTGGGGGAGGCAGCATGAATCATGGATTGCCCCAGATACCCCTGGAGGCAAGGATGTCTCTTGGAAGCACATGGGAGCAGCAAAAATGAAAGAAGAGTGGTGACTAATGAGAGCACTGCTCAAAGAGAATAGCTTCCCTATACCTACTCTCACAGTTCCCTAGCACCCTATCATCAAACGCTATAGAAGGCCCAGAAGATCCAGAACTCAGTTCCTCAGAGAGCCAAGGAGACCTAAACTTGAAGAGGTTGAGTACAGAAAGCAGATACCCAGCACAAGGTCAAATAGAACCAACCGCACTAGTCAAAAGCCCAGGAGGGGACGAGGATGAGACAAAATCCAAATTTAGAAATTGAAGTTGGAGAGATGAGAATACCAAAGAAGACACTGACCAGTACCAAAGGTTTTTGCAAATGTGGAGATTTCCCAAAAGGAAAAAGTAACTTCATAAAACCTATAAGTATATACACAAAGCAAAAAGGGATTTTCCTCAAGGACTCCATGAAGTGTGGGATAAAAAGTGAAATCAGATTTCTTGAGGATAGAACTAGAAGGATCATAAATAGCTTAGAAAAGCATATAGTAAAACCTACCAAATTAGCTGCTGCCATAAACCTAGAAAAGATCAAACAAAAATCAATAACTTCATGAGGCAACCAGGCATATTAGAACAAAGCTAACAGGTTAAAAAGCAGGAGAAAATGTAAAATGTCTGCTATGAGAAACAACTAACCTGGAAAAACAGTCAAGGAGAGACAATTTAAGTCTAACTGAACTCCCTGAAAATTATGATTTAAAAGAAATCCTGGATACTATATTTAAAGGGATAAAAAAAATGAAATGTGTGCAAACCTATAAGAACCATATGGCAACAAGAAAATAAATAAAATTCACTGACTTCCTCAAAAAAAGAAAGAAACATCAAACAAAAGTCCCAGGAATGCCATAGCCAAAATTCAGAGCTTTCACAACAAATAAAAAAATGTATAAGTATCCAGAAAGAAATAGTTCAAGTTCCATGGGACCATAGTCAGAGAGACAGAAGACCAGGCAGATTCTACTGAAAACAAGAGATCTTGTACTATAGTGTCCTAAAAGCTGAAAGATACAGACTGCAAACTGAGAATAACTTATTCTGCAAAGATGAACATAATATTATAGCGCAAAAATGGATTTTAAAGGAATAAACCTCCCAAGAGAAATCTGCAAGGTAAATTCATTTCAAAGACTAGAAAAGACTGAATATGATGTAGTAGTAACATTTTTTTTTCCAGAGGGAGAAGAAATGAGTGTACCTTCAGAGCCTTAATGTACGTACAGAATATCAGATGAGTTAAGTAAGAAAAAATAGATAACCCGGTTGCGGAGTGAGAGACGTACATTAGTTCTATTCTGAAGGTTTGAAGAAAATAAAGAGAAGGTTGAATACAAGGAATATACTAGTGTAAAAAGAAGGAAGAAAGGGGCCAAATCATTAATTCTCATAATCAAGATGCTTAAATAAACAAAGATAGAGGAAGAGATTTGGAAATAGATATTACACAAACCTCATTCTTATCTGAAACAGATAAAATAATATTGAAATCACACAGTTTCTTATGTATTCGTTTGTGTTTTGATGGCTCAGAGTGTAAATAGCAATTTTTTTTCTGTTCTGGACAGAAACCTTGAGGGTCTTCCCCTCCCAAATTGATTTTTTTTTCTTTTTTCTGAATGGGAAAATGAGACCATCTTTTGCTTCATTTCTTACCTAACTTTAAATCACTATATATATATATATATATATATATATATATATATATGTGTGTGTGTGTGTGTGTGTGTGTGTGTGTATGTGTGTGTGCGTGTATGTGTGTGTGTGTGTGTATATATATATATATATATATATATAGAGAGAGAGAGAGAGAGAGAGAGAGAGAGAGAGAGAAAGAGAAAGAGAACACATAAATTTCTTGGGGCAGCTAGGTGGAGCAGTGAGTAGTGCACTGGCCCTGGAGTTAGGAGGACCTGAGTTCAAATTCAGCCTCAGACTCTTGACACACTTACTGGCTGTGTGACCTTGGGCAAGTCACAACCCCAATTGCTCTGTCTTCCCCCCTCAAAGAACAGAATAAATTTCTTGAAATACAGCTCTGAAAACCAGTCATTGGTAAATTCACTGGGATTCAAATGGAGCTACTGGACTATGCCTTCAACCCAAATCACTCTGGCTCTCACTGATTGGCCTATAATGGGCCCTAACCCAAGCCTCAGTTAGTCATTATTTGTGTTTTGTTGGCCCCAAATGACTGTAAATAGCAATTGTTTCTATTCTGGCCAGAAACCCTGATGGTGTTCCTCTCCCAGATTGATTCTTTTTGAGTAGGTAAGAGAAGGCACTTTTTTGCCTCATTTCTTACCTAGTCTTAATCACTGAATGGGTGTTGCCTTAGACAATCTGAGACCTGAGAAAGACCTTAGCTTAAAAAAGACCAAGGTCTTCTACTGCATCTAGGGCCACCTCTGTCATCCCAGTCTAAATCTTGTCACTGGAAGCAAGTGGCTCTAGAGGAAACAGTGAGGCTGGTGACTTTGCACAGCCCTACATCCCTTAAATCCAATTCACTTGTAAGTCAAGACATCACCTTCCTGATGTCATTAGTCCTCTTGGAGAATGAAGGAAAAACAACAGTAGCTGGAAGGAAATAGCAGTAAGCAAAAAAAAATTCCTGATGTTGAAAAACAAATTAGAATAGGAGTGGAGAAAGGAAAGCAAAGAACTAGAAAACAAGAGAACACTCATCAATTGGGGAATGACTAAATAAACTGTGGTACATTATTGAAATTGAATATTATTAGTCAGCACAAATGATGAAACAATATGACTTCAGAGAAATTTGGCTCTTAAGAGCCAATGCAGAAGAGGGCAGAACAAGAACGACTTACAGAAGGACAACAACAGTGTATGTATGGTTGGTGGGGGGAAGCTAAATTTGGCATCAGGGGACATGGGTTCAAATCAGAGCTTTAGCATCTACCTTGGCCAATCAATCAATAAGCATGTATGAAGTGCTTACAAAGTGGCACCCACTACTTTAGATTGTTGTAATACAAAGAAAAAAAAGAAGAGGTTTCTGCCTTCAAGGAGCTTGAATTCCCATGGGAGAAATAATATGTACATGTTAATATATACAGAATATATACAAACTGAACACAAGACAGGTTTGGGAGAGGGAGTACTTGATAAATGAATGGGGTTTAAACTGAGTATGGAAAGAAATCAAAGAAGCCAAAAGGCGTAGATAAGAAAGGAGTTCATTACAGGCAGAGCCTCAGTTTCCTCATTTGTTAAATGATAAAGTTGGACTAGATTACCTTCCAAATCTAAATCTAGAATCTATGGCTGAGGTGTCTTAAACTTTTTTCTATGTCCTGGACCTTGTCGACAGTCTAGTGAAACCTTGGACGCCTTTGCACAATAATGCTTTTTAAATGGATAAAATAAAACCCATAGAGATCCAAAGGAAACAAATTATATTGAAATAGAGTCATCAAAATTTAAAAATAAAAGCTCGCAGAGCCCAAGTTAAGAAAGGCTGCTCTATGGACAAAGGAACTTGTATTACCTAGATAAAAAGTAGTTCCAGCTACTTATACAGTAGGGGTATTTAATTTTAAAATCACATGTTTAGCTGTCTCTCCAGAGGACATAGGATTAATGGTGCAAATAGAATTTTATTCATCATTTTTGCATTAGAAATTCCTCAGGTGATAGCCAGAGTTCATGAGATTCATATACGAATATCCCATTTGGTTCAGCCAATTAATTAGCTGGATGGAAAATTAATCCATCAGTTTATCTTTGGTGGGTAGCACATTACTAACCTCCCAAAAGATTATAAAAGTTCAAATACCATAGTTGGAATATTACACTCATATTCACATTTACAAAATAATTTCTATGATGTCAACATCAGCTCTTTGGTATTTTCATGAGGTGTGGGAGAATGAAGATTTTCTTTATTGTTCTAAATGGCAACAAATAACACTAACAAACCCAGCAACTAGATGTAAAATATATCAAACTAAATCATGAATTCCATTGTTTAGCATTTTTCCTTTAAAAATAATAAACTAAATAATGAAAGCATCTCGTTAGTTTTCATCCTTTTATCTAATGTCTTTTACTTTTGAATATGTCTTCAGATATTGCAGATTTTAATATTATTTTTACATGCTTATAGACAGTATATATTCTGCTTTCTTCTCACTACATCTCTTATCTCTTCCTATATTTTCAGTATTTTTCCTTTTCTTGGAATGATATTCTGTAATGCTAATATAAGCTATAATTCATTCAGCTATTTCTCAATCATTGAATCTTAATGCCCAGTTTTCATTACTAGAATACATAAAATTGCTATGGATACCTTAAGTTTTCTTTGTTGATTTTTTATTTCAACAACATAGTTTTGAAAAACATAACAGTCTTTATTCTGAAATGTATTGACTCAATGTCCCTGGGCAAGTCACTTGCCCTCACAGTGCTCTAAACAACTGACTGTAATTGCAGAACAGCTGTATTAATGGAAAGAATTTCCTCACAAGGAAATATGGACAAAATAAAACTAGAAACAAACAAAAAAAACACCAAACTCACAAAACCCTAAACTACAAAGCAGACACATACATACATGCATACAACACACTGCAAACATAAGGTGCAGCCTTAGTTGTGGGATCATTGGTTAAATGTGGTATGGAGAGAAAAGTGCTGAAGTTATAGTAACTGAGGTTAAATTCTTATCTGTTACTTGCCGTCACAAATTCCTCTAACATCTGTGTTCTTCAGTTTTTTTAATATGTAAAACAAATGGGTTAACTAAATGATATTTAAGGTTTGTTCTAGATCTGAATCTATGGTCCTGTGATTTATAGCCGTTATCGTATGTGTCCATATTACTTTAAAGAAAGATTGTATAAATTTATAGCTCCTTCAGCAAAGTCATAGTGTATCTTCCCCCCTCCAATAATTCCTCCCTAATCATTGAAATTTGTGTTTAATTACTTTTCCTTGTTTGGTAGGGTAAAATATCTCAAGGTTCTTACATGCACACATACATATGAATATGAGCATGTAATCTCAAGCAGAGTAGGACTTTTTCCTGTTTTTTGAGTGCTTCTCAGCAGGAAGGCAATGGAGTGCCTTTGACTGAGTCTTGCATTTGTTTCAGTCAAGAGTCTTTGATTGAATCAGGAGTCTTTGATGACCTGCTTAAGTCACAAAAAAAAGCCTAAGTTGCATGAGTTTGAGTCACATGGTAGTGATGCCCTCTGATCTTGAAGAAGTGTATATATACTCTGAAGTCAGCATTTTGCTTGGGGCTCACTCACTGGAAGAGTGTCATGTGATTTGACCAGACAAGACTCTGGGTAGCCACTCTTAAGGAGTCCCTCAGCTTTGAAAACCCAGATGTTGGTGCTTCTCTCTCTGGTGACTGTTTATGTGTTCCTTGGAGAGACAGCTAGAAGCCTGTCTGCTGATTTGTGCTATTTTGCTCTGTTTATATAACTTCTGCTTGTAATTTGTGTTTATGTCTTCTCTGAAGTTCAAGGTGCTGAATTTTTCCTCTGAACTAAGTGAATGATGTATATATATATATATATATATATATATATATATATATATATATATATATGCTTAATCAAAGTGAGGTTGTTAACCACTCTAAGTTGCTTTCCTTAGACAAGCAGATCAAAGAACATGTGCTAGCAGTCTTCCTGTGTGCTGATGTTGTCTATCTTACACAGACACAGTAGCAGCAAGTAGCATTGCTGTTACAGAGTATAAACACACAGCTACGCATACATGCATGTATATACATACATGTATGTGTATAGGTAGATATAAATGTGTGATTATATATTGAGTATATACCTGTGTGTACAAATGTGTATATATATATATATTAAATATATGTATATGTATTCATATAAATAAAAATACATAATCTGTACTTAAACTTAAATTATTTTTCAGCTGGATATACACACATATGTGCCCCCCCACACACACAGATAGATAGATAGATAGATAGATAGATAGATAGATAGATAGATAGACAGATAGATACATAGACAGATATACTTAAGAACTAACTATATCCTTAGTCCATGTATCAGCTGAGCAATGAGCAATTGGTCTTTGATAGATTTGAAGTCAACTCCTTATCAACATTAGAAGTTAGATTATTAGCAGAAATATCTATAAACCAAGATTTTCCCTTCAATATGATACTTTCCCTTTAATTCTAGATGCCTTGCTATTTTTTACAAAATAAATTTATAATCAAATCCGCCAGTTTCATTTTCTACAATTTATTTTACTGGATGAATGGATAACATTTTCTCCTTACCGTAATAGCAGTATCACATTACAAAATTTTATTCTTTTTGTTTGTTTGTTTTTAAAATATTTAGATGATTGAACCATTTATTACTTACTCCAATTTGTAATGGGAGCTGGAGGCCTAATACATACTGCCAGTATCCCCAAAAGATTATATTGAATAATTATTCCCTTCTCTAATGTTATGTGATGTTGGATTTATCAAATCCATCATATGCCTTTGATGCTATATGTGTGTGTGTGTGTATACACACACATATATGTATGTATATATGTATGTATGTATATATAATATGTATGCATATATGTATATGTATATGTCTGCTGCTCTATTTTTCTGTTTTTCATCCAGTTGTGTTTTCATGTTTTCTGATGGGAACTGATTTCTTTGAGATCAGCATATGAAAGACTCCAATTTTTTAAAAGTCTCCTGATATTCCTGGGTTAGTCCATAAATTCAAACATTATGACTTCATCCAATTCTTTAAATAAAAAAGAATAATGATTTTCCCTGTATAACTAATATTAATCCTTCCTCAGCCTTCACACTGAAATATACATTGCTCAAAATCCATTTCCGTCCATTAGCATTTTTCTTTATTTATGAAAGACAGGATATTTGTTTATATCTCCTATATTTAGGTACATCCACATAAATAAATCATTTTAGTTAAACATCTCAAATCTTTGCCAAAGAGGCTCACAACTAGGGGCTCATTTTAAATAGCTTCTATTGCCAGGTAACACTTGTCAGTCAGTCAACAAGTATTTATTAAGTGCCTACCACTTGCCAGGCATCGTGCCCAGCATATCCTAATACTGAAATGGCAGAACCTTCTTTCAACTATGAACCTTGCCACCATCATCAGAAAAGACTCCTTAGTGGATGGGGGAGTATTTTGTTGAAGGACACAGACATATTTCCTAGAGAATATTCTAATTTTCTGTTCTCACATCTGTTATATCAGGCCGAGATGCATGGCCATATATTAGCAGCAGAGCATAAAAGCTGTCTCCTGTGGTGAAAGTAAACATTAAGGTATTGGTATTGATTTGTTCCAAGATATTTTGGCATTAGCAGTGTGAGTACTGCTTCCATCAGTACAGATTGTAACATCTGCCTAACTTTTCTTCCTTTGTGATTCACATCTATGACTATCAATAAATTCTCTAATGTATATAATGTGGTACACATTGAAAAGTAAAGAAGAAAGAGAAAGATGTACCCAACTGAATGTAGAATTCCAGAGGATAGCAAGGAAAGAGAAGGTTTTCTTATATGGGCAATGCAAAAAATAGAAGAAAACAATAGAATGGGAAAGACAAGAGAACTCTACAAGAAAATTAGAGATATCAAAGGAATGTTTCATAAAAATAGACATAAAAACAAAAATCATAGGTATTTAAAAGAAGCAGAACAGATTAAGAAGAGATGGTAAGAATAAACAAATGTATGTATGCACACATATATGTATATATGTGTATATATATATACATATATATATACACATATGTATGTATACACACACATGCACGAAAGATCTTAACATCGCCAATTAACTACCATGGTGTAGTTACTGATTCAGAGCAAGATGTCCAGCAGAATAAAGTCAAATGGGCCTTAGGAAGCACCTGCTAATAAGGCTAAAAGAGGTGATAGCATTCCAGCTATTTAAAACCCTAAAAGATGGTGGAAGCTCTTAAAGTACTGTGTTCAATATGCCAGCAAATTTGGAAAACACAACAGTAGCCACTGGATTAGAAAACATCAGTTTATGTCCCAATCTTAAAGAAGGGTGATGCCAAAGAATGAACAAGGTAAAGAACTGTACTGTTTCACTTGCCAGCATAGTTATACCTAAGAGTCTGCAAGCTAGGCTTTAGCAATATCTGAACTAAGAATTACTAGGTTGAAGAGGCAGAAGAACTAAAGACCAAATTGCCAATATTCATATAGAGAAGTCAAATTTATAAGAATACAAGTCATTCCCCAATTAACAAATGGTCACATGATATGAACAAGCAGTTTTCAGATGAAGAAATTAGATGAAGAAATTACCCGATCATCTTCCTTGTCTCCTAAGGAACTTGTACCTGGGCCAAGAAGAAACAATTAGAAATGAATATGGAATAACTGATCTAATATTGGAAAAGGAGTATGACAAGGCTTTATATTGTCACGTTATTTATTTAACTTATATACATGGTACATCATGCAAAATACTGGGCTGGATGAATCAAAAATTGCAGTTAAGGTCGTTGGAAGAAATAACGACAATCTCCGATATGGAGATGATATCTCTCTGATGACAGAAAGTAAAGTAGAATTGAGAAGGCTCTTGATAAGGATGAAAGAGGAGATCATAAAAACTGGCTTGAAACTTAACATTAAAATAAATTAAGATCTTGGCAACTGATCTTATCACTTCCCAGAAAATAAAGGGAAGAATGAATGCAGTGTCAGATTTTGTGTTCTTGGGCTCAAAGATCACTGCTGACAGTGATTGCAGCCACTAAATTAAAAGACTCTTAATCCTCAGAAGGAAACTGTGACAAAAAGGAGAGACATCACCTTGTCAACAAAGGTCCATATAGTCAAATCTATGGTTTAACCAGTAGCAATGTATGCCTGTGACAGTTAGACTTCAAGGAAAGCAGGGCTTTTGAATTGCGATGCTGTGGAAGATTTTTGAGAGTCCCTTGGACAGCAAGAGATCAAATCAGTCAATACTTAGAGAAATTAATTCAGGTTATTAACTGGAAGGCCAAATATTGATACTGAGACTTAAATACTTTGGCTATATAATGAGAAAATGGGACTCATTTGAAAAAAAAAACCTTGATGTTGGGAAAAATTGAAGACAAAAGGAAAAGAGAATAGCAGAGATTAGATGGATATATAATATAATAGAAACAATGAACATGAATCTGGACAGACTTTTAGAGATAGTGGAGGGGGAGCCGGGGCACTGGCGGTCCAGGCCTCAAGGGCCTCTGGCCCTGCTCAGGTGGCTGTTCACTCCATGGCGACTGGAGGAGGTATTCCTTCTGATGAGGAGCAGGCTACTGGCTTGGAGAGAGAGAGATTGTGATGGCTGCAAGGAATGATTTGGATCCACACAATATGCGAGCCCCAAAGGCAGCTCCAGGGACTAAGGAGGAGCCCAACCTGGTCCTTCCAGCACTGACAAGCGAATAGTGGGCTGTATATGTGAAGAGGACAACAGTGCAGTCATCTGGTTCTGGTTTCACAAAGGCAAGACACAGCATTGCCCCAACTGTGGAACCCCTTACAAGCTGGTACCCCACCACTTTAGCCACTGAGGCCCTGAACTGGTTTACTTGAGATGTGTTGTTTTCTTCCCTCCAATAAAAGATTAGCTATTTTCTTAGCTCTCCCATATAAAAAATAAGAGACAGTGGAAGATAGGAGGGCCTGGTGTGCTATGGTCCATGGGGTCACAAAGAGTTGGACATGACTGAATGACTAACAACAACACTTAGGTAAATTCACCTTTTTTCTGTGTTATCAGTCGTTATCCTTCTTTAATGATATCTCTTGTATGATTTATTTTGGGCAAGACTTCCTGGGTAACTTGCTATAATCTATTTAAACATGCGAAGTGTCTTTGTGCGGCCCTTTGGCTCACTTGCAAAGGCGAGTTGTCTAGAAATGTAGTTCTTTATGATTTGCAGTACTATGGGGGAGAATACTGGTATTCATTTATTGGTTTTTGAGTAGAAAGTCTTTGGCACACAAGGGTCACTGACATGACCTAATAATGAATTGGACAAGGATTTTTTGTTCTGTGATCTTAAGCTACACCAGATTCAAAATTTAAATTGAGTACACATCAAGGGCCAGAATCTGTTATTGTTACTGATTTACTCAGTGATTTGCAGGTGTTGTAGGTTATACTTGTCAGCATGGAGAATGCTAAGGTTTTAGATCCATTCCAGGTTGATTCACAGAGTTATCAAAACTAATCCCATGTTTAATTTTATAAATAAGTGATGTTATATCCTGTACTAATAGTTCAACTTGCTTAGTGAATTACAGTTAAATAGGTTTGATCCTAACAACAACCTATTAGTCGGGAAGTTTAATTAGTACCTCTATTTTATACATGAGGAAATTAAAGTTGAGAAATGTCATGACTTGCCCAAGGCCACACAGCCAATATATGTCAGAGACTTCTAGAATATTGAGCTTTCCACTATAATAGATAACAGTTATATGGTGCTAACACTTTACAATTAGCATCTCATTTGATCCTCACAACAACCTTAGGATTTATATAGATAAGAAAACTGAAGTTAAAAAATTCTCATGACTTGTCCAAGGTCACAGAGCTAACAAATGTCAGTGACTGTCAGGTGACTGAATGTTCCATTATGCCAGTATATGAACATAATCTTTATAATGGCAATTATTCTTCCCATATTTTGTAGTGGAATTAATTGCACAAGAACTCCACAAGAGGTAAGTAGAAGGTAATAATTGCTTTTAGGTGAATATATTGCCATCTTAATTGCTATTTTCTTTGTAACAGCTTTCACCATGGAGGGTAATGAGGAATTAATGAAGATTAAGTACCTGGTGTTATTGATTCTCTAGGACTGAACCTGAATAGGTATGGTGTTTGTAGAGGACATTGATTTAACAACCATCGGTGTAAAATATTGCAGAATAAAGAATTTACAAACTAAGAATCAACTAAATTCTTTGACTTTGAGATTGGGGTGTTTGGTGGTAAGGGCTAAGGGGGGAAGGATGATTTGACAATTAGATTTTCCAATCAGTTGATAACGATCAGCTTTCTGCTTTTGTTCATTAGTGTCTGACTTTCATGAACCCATTTGGGTTTTCTTGGCAAAGATACTTGGATAGTTTGCCATTTCATACTCCAGCTCATTTTACAGATGAGGAAACTGAGGCAAACAAGGTTAAATGATTTGCTCAGTGTCTGAGGCCAGATTTGAGCTCAGGAAGAAGATTATTCTTGACTCTAGGCCTGGCACTCTATCTACCACACCACCTAGCTGATCCTTCAAGGCAAACACATAAAGGGTAATAAATGTATGGTAACCTGAATGCTGTGTGTGTATATGGGACATTGGTGCATGGCAGCAAATAGCAGCAATCTCTCAGGTGATGTGACGAGCTCTATAGAAGGAAAAAACCAGCATTAGCAACACACTTATGACTATCTCTTAGGGCCAGCAATCCCCAGATCTGTAATGAATTATGTGATACTCACTGAATAAGTTCTTCTGTTGAAATCTTTAAAATCAATAAATGCTTGCTAAATAAAAGCCCCCGGGTCATAACTTTCCAAGGGGAAGTTTGAAGGAAACATTTCTTTTTTATTACCATGACAACACATCCTTGGGAAATCTCTTCTTAGATAGACTGTGTTTTATTTCAATCCAACAAATTCAATTCAGTTCATCAAACATTTACATTAAAGGCACAGATAAAGAAAGAAACAAAACAACCCCTGCCTTCCCAGAGCATACACTCTACTGAGCTTCCTGGTGAGATAACATCTCTGCATATTGACTCTGTAAAAGAGGAGAGAGGCTCATTCAATTTGGCTCCTGACCTCACCAATCTATCAGTATACTTACCAAAAAAAAAAAATCCAGTGCAATAACATGATGAATGTGATATTGAATGGGAGTTGGAAGGGAGGACTGGAGCCTACCTGACCTAATTCCTATACCTCAACACTCCAAATTTCTCAGAGTTCACTATCTAGTATTCATGAATGCCAAAATAATGGGAGGGGTATTACAGAGGCTAAAAGCATAGTCATATTATTTGAAATGCCTATAGTGGATCTGGAAAGCCATCTTATATTCATGTACTTCCTTAATGTGAACCAGATTCCAGGAACCCTGGAGAGTTTGGTAGAAATTCTGGATGACTGGAGTTGGTCTAACAGGTCAGAGATTAGTGGGAGTAGGCATTGATTGCAGATGTTGATAGCACTAGGGGCCTGGTAGTCATTACATAATGTACCCTCCGCCCTTTCTTCTTCACATAGAAATTTCCAGGGCACCAGTGGGAGAGGCTGACAGCTAAATGAACTTCAACTTCTTTTCCATGTTTATTTTTTTCCCCTGGGAAATCTCAGATGACCATCATCTTCTGATCTAATATAATAGTAAATATGTAATGATAATAGCCAACATTTATATAGTATTTTAAGTTTTAGAAAGTCCTTCCTAGAATTTGGGATTTGAAAGGCATCTCAGTGGCCAGCTGGTCCAAACCCTAACCTAAAAGGAATCTCAACAAATGAATATACAAACTCTGCTTGAAGATCTACCAAAAAAGGGAGAACTTTTCACCACCTCTTGAAGCAGCACCTAATACTTTTGGACAGCTCTAATTGTTAGGAAAATTTTTACCTCTCAAAATTTCCCACTTTTGATAATGATTCTGCCCTTTAAGGACAAACAGAAAAGTCTCATCCCTCTCCCACCTAAAGCAGTTATGTAGCTCAGAGGATAGAGTTCTGGGCCTGGAATCAGGAAAACCTGAGTTCAAATTCTGCCTCAGATATTTAGTAGTGGTATGATCCAAGGTAAGCCATTTACCCTCTTTTTAACCTCAGTGTCCTCATGTATAAAATGGGAATAATAATAGTACCTACCCCCCCACAGCTGCTATAAAGATCAAGTGAGGTAATAATTGTAAAGTACTCAGTAAGTTAATATTATTAACTTAGCAAAATTATTTATTGGCATAGTAATTATTAGCATAGTTTTATTATTTATAAAGATTATTATAAGGTTAGTATTATCAATATATTATTATTCACATATTATTATCTGATAATAATATTAACATGACAACACTCCAAATGATTTAATATATCTGTCATATCCTTGCCTGAGTATTCTCTTTTACAGTATAAACACAATTCCTTCAAATGATTCTCATATGGCAAGGACTCAAGGCTTTTACCATCTGGGTTATTCTTCATTGCATGTCCTTTGGGGCAGCTAGGTGGTGCAGTAAGTAGAGCACCAGCCCTGGAGTCAGGAGGACCTCAGTTCAAATGGGGCCTCAGACACTTGACACACTTACTAGCTGTGTGACCTGGGCAAGTCACTTAACCTCAATTGCCCTGTCTTCCCCCCTCCAAAAAAAATCATTGCATGCCCTTTCACTTATCAATGTCTTTATTAAAATGTAGCTATCAGAACTAAATATGGTATTCCAGGTGAGATCTAACTAGGGCAAAGAAACTATCGCCTTCTTATTCCTGGAATCTGGGCCTCTCAATGAAGCTGGAGTTCTTATTTTTGAACTTTTGATCCATTCATGGGCCCAGATCTTTTTTTCCCCCCAGGAAACTAGGGTGTGCCAGATACAGTATTGGATGGAGAGTAAGAAAGCTCAAATCCTTCATTAGATACTTATTGTCACACAAAGAGTAAATCTTTTAACTTTTCAGTTTTATTTCCCTCGTCTGTAAAATGGGCGTAATGATTGCAACCCACAAGGCTTATGAGCATCAAATGACAAAACATATGAAATTACTTGGCATACCTTACAGTATAAGATAAATGTTAGTGATGGTGATGAGGAGGAGGAGAAGGATGAAATTGATTTTTTGAATAAGTCTAAGACTTTAGATGTAGCCTTGCCGATTTTTATATTTTTAGTTTCAGCCTGCTATACTGGCCAAAATCTTTTTTTTTTGCATCCATATTGTGTCATCTGGTATGCTAGCATCCCAGAATTATGTCATCTGTGAATGTGTCTTGATTTTGTTATCTATGCACCTTATAATATCACCAGCTATAAAACCAGGGGACCTAGGTTAAAATTCTCCTTTTATATATACTACCTTTTGATCCCAAGCAAGCCATTTTACTCATCTGAGCTTCTGTTTTCTCCTTCGGGCCTTGGATTAGATGACCTTTGAGTTCCCTTCCTGCTTAAAATCTAGGATATTATGATGCTGTATTAAAGAGCATAGGGCCTAGAACATATCCCAAAGGTAGTTCAATGAAGACTTTACACCCACACATATACACGCACTTACCTACACATATACACGTGCATGCATATATACATATATACAAACATATATATATATATGTATACACACATACACGTATATGCATACACACATTATACTCACACACTCACATATATAAACTTCATTTGATCTCTAAAACAACCTTATTGGGTAGATAATTATATCATTCTCATTTTACAGATGAAAAAACTGAAACTCAGAAAAATGGAGACTTGTCCAGATTCAGTGTTCTTTTTGCTTATTTCAGTCACATTCAGAATTTGAGGAAGAGAAATACTGCTGACACTCAAAGGGAACTTACTGAGTTAAAATTTATTGATATCAAAACCACAGAAAATGGAGAACATACAGTAGTCTGTGATTGTAGCCACCTGTGTCCCTTATGTCCTGAATTCAGACATACCACAGTACATGTGAGGTTCAACCAGGAGTTAGCCGAAGAGTTTGCAAATATTTAGGGAGTTAGAACCAATGAAAGGAAGAAGCACCCAAGGCACCTTTGAATATACCAAGCAGAGATCAATGAGCTAAGGATGTACAGAGGGATTGGCTCATTTCCTTCAGTGCTTTGAAGCACCACTAATGTCGTCCAGACTGTTATTGTCTATATGTCACATGCACATGTCCTCCTTTGGGCCAAAAAGGCCTCAAAAAGCAAAAATCCCTCATAACTGCAATATACCACCTTCTGATACAGGTGCTCTGGGATTCAATTGACAGAAAAATACTAAGTTCAGGGAAATGGAAACTGTAAGGAATCTCAACAGATCTAGGAATCCTTAATTTTTTTTTTGATTTTTTTTGGGTGAATATGAGTCTGAGTGTGAGTCTGAGTGTAAATGTGTGTGTGTGTGTGTGTGTGTATGTATTATTTCCCATTTCAGGGCAGTTCCAGAAATTCTAATCACTGGCTACTTCCTTTGCAACAACTGGAGGGAAAATTCAAGTCATGGAAATTACAAATATTTGAGACATCATGGTGACTCAACCACTGAAAACCATGGTGGGGAGATGGTGACCAAGTTTCACTGAAAAAGTGTATCACTTGTCCCCTTTCAATGTACATTGTGAGTTCCCACACCTCTTTTGCCCCTATCTTCAAACCATTTTTAAGATACTTCAGCACTACAAGCTACACTTTGCTTCTATCAGTATTCTCAGCTGCCACATAAGCTCCACATCATTGAAGTCTTCCCCTGTCACCCAATCCAGCACTCCCAGATATCACCATACCAGTGTTTGTAGATGAAAGTCAAACCTTGAAGAGGAATGGTCAACCTCACGAGGTTATGGGATCCCTCTCTTTGGAGATCTCCAGACAAAGACTAGATAGCCAATTGTTAGCATTTTTGGAAAAGAGATCATTCTTTGGGGTTAAGTTGTACTTGATCATCATTGAAGTTGCATCAAACTCTGAAATTCTATGATTCAGGGAATATACCTATTTTAGTGCTGAAGATCCTAGTGAAGAACCCTCATCCAGCATAGATACTCACGATCTCAGCAGATGGGCTAAACCAGGTTGAAGAGAACTGACAGGCCTCAAACCCAGCAATGAGTTAGGGAGATATTTACCCCAAGCACATGGAGACTTCCCCTAGTAGAATGGGTAAATGAGAACAATTTGTTCCAACTGTCACAAAGGAAGCTAAAGAAGGAACTGTGGAGTACTTAGAGCTTGGTTGGCCATCAAAAACACCAAGGTCATCCACTGCATTTTGGACCGTCAGCAGTCACTTTGACTTTTGTCCTGCCACTGGACTTTGATGAATGTTTGAGACAGTGAGGCCGACAACTTTGCGCAATTCTTCCTCACTTAAATCCAATTCATGCACAAGTCAAGACATCACCCATAACAGTGTGATATCATTGATCCTCTTCAAAAACAAAGGACAATAGCAATAACATCTAACCTCAACACCAAATTTCTACTGTTTTACCCGCCTATATCCCAAATGAGGGCTTTGTTTTGACTTCTTAAGCAGTCCTTACTTCATAGTATGACAGAAGGGAATAAAGGCTATAAAGAAGGAAAAACAAAAGGAACAAATTATCCATGACTCTGATACTTTAAAGCTCAACCTGAGAAATCTTAGCAGAAAACAAGAACAAGAAGAACAAACAGCAAAATGGCATGTAGTATATAACTTACATAGCATGGGTCAAAATGTTATTACAGTAGACTTCAAGACTGGTCAAAATACAGCCATGCCCTACATTACACTGCCTGAACATCATTTTTAGCAACAAAATCAACAATATTTAACAACTAAATATGGTAATCATGCTATAAACAGCCTGCTTAAATTGCTTCATTCATTTAACATTTCAATTTAACAAATGGCTAATGTGTCTTGCGACATAGCAGGCAAAGAAGATAGGAAGACAAAAATGAAACACCCTTTTTCCTAGAAGAGCTTAATTTTAATTTGGTGACTAGAACAAATATGCAGACAAGTTCATGAAAAGTATATGTGAACATGAGTATTGTGGAAGGATTATACATAACGATAC